>CAJQUW010005137.1:66150-117320 GCA_907163375.1 Prostheceraeus crozeri | reverse complement strand
AGATACCGCGACAGTCTTTTCTTAGCCATTTACACTCCGAAGGGGACAACAATCAATGATGTTCATCGACAATTAACCGACATCTTTGACTCATTAAATTATCCACCAAGCCACCCTATGTACACCGCAAAAAATAAAGCAAGGCTGGGATGTTTTAAAGATGAAGCAGGTGGAAAGATAATAAAAGAGTTTATATTATTGAGACCAAAAATGTACAGTATGCAGTTTGAAGAGACAGAAGATGACAGAAACAATGGAAATGCTATACGACGAGCCAAGGGTATTAAAAGACATTTGGTTCGGAAGATGACACATGCTGACTATCGCAAAGCTTACTATTCATGTCAAGAAACTAAGGAGACAATGACCAACATCATTTCAAAAAATCATGCGATTCGAACGCATATATTTTCAAAGCGTTCGCTGTCATTGTGGGAGGATAAAAGATAGTGGGTGGATAAAAACTTTTCAGTGCCGTATGGGTTAAGTGGAATCGTGCCTCCACCTGCGAAGAAAAAAAGACCATTGCCTCCTTCTGGTGACTTGTAGATAAGTTGCTTCCTTTACGCATGCGTGTAAATTGTGAATTCTTGTAAATTTATGCAGTTATCTTTAAGCACATTTCAAATGTACTGGAGTCTTAATAGAAACTACTTACTACATTACCTATAATGAAGAGCATTTTACTTTCAATGACAGAAAGAATAGTAGAATGCTACAATTGCATCCTAATGACTTAATATCTATGCGAGATATAATTGATCTTCAAATATCTTATTCAAATTATTCGAATCAGCCAATCAGTTCCAACCTCTGGTTGATAATGGGCGACGAAATCGTACTTAAACGGATGGAGGGAGAAACAGTATATAATTTTAAAATTCCTCGGTAGGTGTGGGTTGTTTATTGCTCATGCATCAATAAGGAAATTCAAAGGTTTATAAGGAATGGATCAATCAATAAAACTGGTAAATGCACAGTATACCATGGAGACAAACACTCGGACTGATCTGAAATGGATTTGTAAAAATTTGAAAGGTGCAATATATTATCAAGCTAGACCACATATGGTTAAATGGAAATCACTAATGAATATAACTGTTTTATTTTTTCCTAGTAATAAAGTTCAAGTAGTTGGTCGTGTGGATGAAAGTCTTATTTACATTATACGTAAGGATATTATTGACAAATTTCGAAAGCTTCACGGACATGGTGCATTCATGCTCTCCTTCAAAAAATCAATACGATGACGTTTATCTATCATTACAATCGAAAATTCAATTTCCATGGAATTCCCGTAAACAATATTTTCTCTTACGAGCCAGAAATTTTTCCCGCAGCTATTTTTAGCCATTGGTCTTCTATAAAAGTGGTGCTCTTTCCCAATGGTCACGCAAACATTCTTGGAGTGAAGTCGAAGGTTTGCATTCCTCATATCTTGAACGAAGTGCTCAATAAGTATGATCTTTATCGACATTGAAGGTTCACCAATGCAGGAGTTGGCTGCTATCTCTAGTGATAATAGTGGGAAAATGCTTGACGTTTTTCATGCTTTTGTATATTACCCATCTGAAGTCGATTTATGGAGCCGACAGCATGTACATGGAATTGATCCACACTATATTAAGAACTTTGCCTATCAGAACCCCGAACTTTTAAAAAATGATTTCTATAAGTGGGCAGACAGATTTCCAAATGCGATAGCATGCAAATAACTCATCACGGGAAACAGCAGAAATGCCACGGATAGCATTTCTGGATCTGCCCATCAAACCATGGGTTGAACGCCAGCATGAGGATTCCTACAAGATGGCTTTGGAGTATAAGCGAAATCAAAAAGAAATATTAGGGAAATTCTGTGGTCCTGCTCATGGCGCTTACGTTGAATGGAAAAGCAAACGATCAGTTTGGACGACTGGCGATTTCGCTAGATATCGCCACTCTTTTCACTGCGCTCTTTATGATAGCCTCCATGTATATTTGGTAAAAATGAATTCAATGTAGCAAAAAATTTTTTTTCTTTTTCATGCAAAGTATGATAGAAAGATTTTACTAAAACATCATTCATAGTCTTACAATAAGTAAAGGGCATTTCTTTCCCATTTAGACGATGAAGCACGTAATATATCACAAAAGCACCGCACGAATTTGACTTCCAATGTTGAAGAACTTTTTGACTGCTTATCCATCCTTTTAAGGCATGGGAGTTCATCCACCGTCTCAAGTAATTGCTCACTGGCAATGCCAAGGAGTCGAATATCTCACCACGCTTCTCTATAGAAATGTATACCGCCAGCCAGTGCTCTCCCGGCAAGTTATGGGATTGTGTATTGATAACAATAAAGCAAGGATAATAACGAATTGATTTAGGTAGTTGATCTAATGGAAATACTCCCTGAAAGGCATGCTTTGTAGAGGGGAGAGCAAATTTCTCGATGGTAATCGCTATGTCGTCGTCACTTAAAGAACTCAATGCAAATATTCAGGAAGAACGTCACGCAGAGATGTGATCTCAATACTGGAATTGAATACAGCATGCACTAAAACGTTGACAGTTGTTGGCAAATGGACATCAAACTTGAAATCAATTCACAAGTTAGTGAGGTTGGTCGGATGTAGACAATGCCTTAGCAAAGATTTGTCAGGTGTAAGGTCGAAAGCATAAATAGTGAATACAGAACCAAATTCCTTATCAGTCAATCCATTTGAATCATCAGTATTGAAGTAGTGATATGCATCCATCAGGCGATAGTATGCCTCCTCATAAGACTTTTGTGCAAAATTTGGGGTGACAGGTTGTCCAGGAATTGATGTGCCATTCGAGAAAAGATCTATTCGAGAAAGATTGAAAGGTTGAAAATTGAATGGATTTTTAACCATGTTTCCGTTGAAAGCTTCGTTTTCAACTAAAGCAATCATCATAAATTCAGGAGCTTTCTTGGGATAAAGTCCGTCTTTAGTGAAGTTCGACTGTCCCTTTGGGATCGCAAAATTTGTCATCTTAGTGTGAAGAACAGGGTAATAGGCATTGCGTTCTTTAAGACCCAGTGAATGTTCATTTATGACATTGGGCGATACAGTGATGCGTCGGACATGCAATACTGCGCTAATTATGTAAAACTTATAATCCCCTGCTCTAAAGCATAGCATTGCAAACTCAGGTTCGGCTAGTCGAAATTTTATGCGTATATCGGTTTGTGATAAAAGATATTTGGACTGTTTGAAGAAATCACATGATATAGGTCCAATAAAGGTTTTTGCTGTGATTTATCTGTCCAAGCCATTCTCTTAATAAAGCCCTTGTTAGAGTCATCATCCATCTTTTCTGCTTCATCTTTAATCCATCCCATAGCTTTCATATGAGTGATTTGCGCTTGTGGGGTAAATTGCATTAAAGTAGGAAAATAACACCTATAGGGATACATGCCATCGCCGCCCTCAATCTGCTTTTCTTGTATGGTCAACGCTACATCTGAGAATATAGACGAAATTGGCAAATTCACAAAGCCACATTGTCTTTTGACACATCAATGACTGAGCCATCCTTTTTGGTAATCTGTACAGCAATTTCTAGAAAACTGTGATCACATTCAATTTATTCCTCCACACTCCCGGGAACAAAAAATTCAATCGGTTACCCAGCACTGATGCTGGAAATGGGGTAATATCTTACATCATTCGACGATCTGACATCTGTCTGAATTGGTAGTCGGTCGAATATCAGGAGACCCGAATTTGCACATTCCATGATTAAAATAGAACCCTTGCATGTGCATTATTATTTTTATTTTTTCTTCCTTGCCTAAAACCCTGTCGCAGCCTTTTAGATGGTGTTGGAGTGGGTGTTCCCAATAACATTTGAGACCGCTTTTTGGATGTTCGTCCATTGGAAATGCGTGACAAACCATCACTAACTGTCTGCCTTACAAAGTCCCCTCCTCTTGATCTGAGACTATCTCCCACACTTTGTCCACTAATAACATCGTTCACAACATTCACAGCCGTACTAAAAGCTCTTTTGGCTGCAGCTTTGCCAAAATCCTTCACTTTTGGTAATAATGCTCTTGCGAGTGATCCAAAGATTCCACCCCCATATTGCCGTCTTGATCCGGTAAAATAGGGACCATATGATTGAGGGGATGAATAAAATCAAGACATTTTTTATATGTACAAGCCCCTGTTGGAATTGCATTGCTTAAAATCGTGTTGTCAAACTCTTCATATCACTTTCATGAACCCATGAATTTGATTCATTTGGATATCCCAGCCACTTGACAAAATACCACTTTTGAGAACTCCTTCTTGTTTTTAATATCTTTTCGATTATGAATGTGTTATCAGGAATTATGACCGGTTGAATTTCTTCTCTATAGAAGCTGCCCTCTATGGTTTATCCCGATAAATCTTCGATCCTATATGTTGTCGGGTTGTAATCTTGATTAACGTCTGTGACAATAAACAGCTCTTCTGACCAGCGTGGAAGATACCCTTTTTCAAAAATTGCTTCTACTTTGGAAATGCGTACAACATCGCTGACATGAACATCATTTACTCTATCGGAAGAATCGGACTTCCCGTACAAATGAGCCCGAACAACCATTGCATTGTTTTTTTGTCACACTCGCAGGTGCTCTGTTTATCGTTCTATGCTTTTTATGGTTGTAAGCAAGCACCACATCCTGAATTATATCGATCCAACGATATGTATTGTATGCTGTAAAATACTTCCACAGTTTTGTTTTCAGAGTGCGGTTCCAACGCTCTACAATAGCAGCTTTGTATGCACTTTTGATGTTGAATAGTTCCACATGTGATGCATGAAATAAGGATTTTACTGAACGATTAAAAAATTTTGTTCCATGTCACATTGCATTCGAGCTGGTATTCGACCTTCGTTGAATATGCTTCGAAAGGCTTCAGCTACTTCAGCCCCCTGTTTCGACTTCAAAAGTCTGACCCATCCATATCTTGATAAAATATCTATAACGGTGAGAGCATAGCGATATCCATTATTGTATTTTGCAATAACTTGCATGTCCATTAAGTCAGCCTGCCACTGAGAATCTATGTTGCTTACTCTGTATTTTCGCGTTTTATAACGTGTAACTCTTGCGTCTGTATGTAGTGTGTACGTCGGCTGAGCTTTTAGGAATTTTTTTTGCTTCTTTCTTTTCGATTCCAGCAGCAGCAGAGAGAGCATCTATTGACCCGAGGCTGGCAGGATGACGGAGATCGTAATATATCTCTCGGAGGTTGCTGCTTTGTGGAATCATGACTCGAAGCACAGCAGGTGCTAACACAATCTACATCTACCGTGAGATCAGGAGATTCTGAACACCCACCAAAACACGTCTTTCACATTAATATCGTATATAAGAACTTCTAGGATATCGTTTCGAATCAATGCGAGATCTTCTGACTCTCCTAGTCCCAGAAGATGGGAACCTAGAAGGAGATCGTTTGTGACTTTCAATATATGAAGCTATAGCAGGAGAACCACTTGGCGAGCTAGTGGCAGACTTCTTAGTTTTGATGTCTTTCGGAGCAGTGGTAGATAGTTGCTTAAAATGCATTATTTCTTCGACAGTTTCTTTGTTCAATGGACTCATTGGGACATTTACTTCCTGTAATAACTTTACACAGTGGCGTCGCGTGCTCCCTGACCACAGGCCTTCACTCGGCATTGTAATAGTATTCCTATACCAAACACTTTTATGTTACAACATTAATTTTTCATAAAAGCTGAATTTTTTATAACAATTTCTTGAGCATTTTTTAAGGTCAAGTGAAAGTGCACATGAGAAGTAATTGCTCATGTCGCTTAACCGCTTTGCTCAAGGAGGTGAGATCACTATATCCCCTCTCTGTCCAGACCTTATTTTCTCGAGAAAAAAGAGGCAAGGCCAACAGTTCTTTGTGTTTCTCACGACCGGTCAGCCACTCACATGTTTGAAATTTTGATGCATAAAAATGTTATGTGTATTTCTTACTTTTTTTCTCTGTGAGTACTTTCAATTTTATATCAGGTGCTAGCCTACTTTGCTTGACGACTGTCATCTTTTCAGTATATTCCCTTGGGACGAAAGGCGTGGTTATGATATCATCTGCAGTACTAAACATAGCGTCACATCAATCAAGTAAAAACAAATTATGGAATTCTACTGAATCTGGGTGTTCGAGTCAGATGCATTACTCTGCATTCATTGGAGAACGCTCATCATCTGATCGCAGTCTTGTCTGAACGCAGTCATCTGCTACTGTTGACGTAGTGGCCTCTCTGACATAAAGCGAATCCAGGAACAATTGGGTTGCGTTTCCCTAACTATATTTAGGTACCGCGCCTCGATCAAGAATTGCGTAGAATTTCATTGCAAAAGTTGGAGAAGGCAAAGCGTCATGTCTATCGGAAAAGCCAGTATATTGGCGCGGGCACGTGCGCTTACTCTCACACGCACACAACTCTCTTTCGCTATGTCTGAACATCAATGCTCCGTCTGAACACACTAGCTTGTGTGTCTAATTGTTCGAAGAAAACAGCTGTGATTCAAGCACGTGCTGCAAAGCTGTTCACTCTGAGGTTGAGCGTCTGATTTTGAGACGGAAAGCTGTGCACAGCTATCACGAGAAGCTATCGAATTTAAATGAATGATGACACTTTTCATTTTTACAATTGTTGGAAAATAATTTTTGAGGATGCGCCGAAGGCCTCGCAGGTACGGAGAAGACGCCACTGACTTTACAAATTCTCTCCACCCAATGGGTTCAAAATTAGGTCGCTTATCCCGAACCGCATATTGAAGAAGATCACTGATGTGACTACCAGATATTGGTTGACCACTACTATCAAGCAATTCACCTTTCTTGTTGAATTGCATGGATGATTGAACTAGCGTATAAAGCATATTTACACGTCTCCGTTATTGCTTTGGTGTACCTATCACCAAATTACTACGCATTTCATGCTTTAACGCCTTCAATTTTTCCAAGGCATCTTCACGATGAATCATTCATGTAAATTCATCAGAAATTGTCTTTTCCTTCAGTTCTTGATCATGAACGATATTTCTAAATTCATGCTTTAACGGATCCTCCACTTCTGTTGCTATTTGCTTGTCTCTTACTAATTGATTGTATTCCTCTTGTGGAATCGCTGCCATTTTTTGAAACCGAGACATGATCAGTATCTTCAAGCCAATGAAACTATTGCTTAAAATTTATATATGATAACCGGAATATCGGTGATGCTTGTTCGAAGCCTATATTCCTCTGGACATTCCTGAGTTAAATCAAGGAAGAGACAACCATGAGGCACCTTCGTTGCATCCTCATATATTTCACTAACTGTTGCTGACTTTTTAGGGTACATTTGTCGAGCTAGAATTTCTACCTGACTCTTGTCCCTGGGATTTTTGAATAGTGTGAACTAGTGTGTATTCAGAGATCGAGTTCTTGCTTCTTTTCCACGAGGAAAATATTTTGTGAAACAAAAATCACAAAGCATGGTAAGTGATGTGCTGCTTGAGTGAACATTTTTGTAACTTCTGCATTAGTTTCTGATGCACCAAGGAGATCATCCATAATCAATAAATCATAAGGTCTTAAATCACTAGTTGACGGAATTCCAGCATGCACTTTAATACCTCTGTTTTTCAAAGAATTATGAAAATGCGATTGAAATTGACCATATGCCCACACCACTCTTTGTATCGGTTTTCTAAAGATTTCATGTTTGAGATCAATCAGCTTTAATAGAAAGGTTTTCTTTCCTGACTGACTTGGACCAGCAACTATAATTGTTCTATCATTGAACAGACGCAAATCCATGTCTAATTTTAAAGGATATTTCTATTCATTTATCTTTGCATAAACCCAATCGATTACTTAAAAAACAACATGTTGAGCAAAAATGGATTTTTATTTTCAGTTGCACAAGTTATATGATAGCGCAATTATTGTGTGTTCCTCAAATGAATTAGGCAATTAACACCCAGTAAAGTCTTAAGTCTTTGCTCTGTGCACTCTAGTAGGTCACTACTTGTTAAGTCGAAGCTCCCATTTGCTTTGTTTCGTTGCATGTGCAGATAATATTTCCACAAGAATTGAGAAGAATCACATTTATTGATAAAGTTCTCATCAACTTTTTCAAAATTGTTCTCTGTGACAAGGCCAATAGATTCATTGCTGCCAACTTTCCGTCTCTTAATTAATGGTTTAAACGAAACTTCTCCGGTACCAGCAGTAGATTTGACTAACTGTGATGGCTTTGCAAATCGACTCGTATGAGATTGTGGTTCATACTGAATTTGGTTAACTTTCACTTACAATGATGCATTCTTATCTGTCGATCCATGACTTCCAATATAAATACCAGTAACATGTACTATAACTGAGTACATGCCATCATTTAAGGAACCATCGAATGGTTTGTTTCTGTATCAAAAACCAGAAGATTCCGTGTGGGTTTCAGGTATAATCTTTCGCTTAAGATAAACTTGTATGCCTCTCCATTATCAAATCGCTCTTTCCACGATGACGGTGCATCCTCAGGAAAAGTCAAAGATTTCTTAGCCATTTCATCAATAACAGTTAATGCCGTTATGCTTGAAACTGGAATTGCCATTTTCACTTGGTCATTGTACATATACTTTATCAGTCCATGAGACTGAAACACTTTACTTTGCAGCGAACACGGCTGATTCTCATAAGGAAGCGACTGGAATTGTTATGTTACATGTGTTCCCTTTATTTTATGAGGGACCAAAAACCAGTTTCGAAGGATCAAAAATGTTAATGACGGACATGTCAATTTACAGAAGTTGATAAATGAAAATGAAGGAGATATCGCACCAATAGTCACACACTTTGCTGTCCAAATGAACGCTTGAAACATGTTTACTTCTATTTATACTTGTTTACATAGATAGTATTCTTTGTTTTAAATAGATAGTAATCGCTGATTGGCTAAAGAAGAATTGCGTAATAACAGTGAGTCGATTTTATAAACCGAAGAGATTTGAAATGACGTGACCAACTGTTGGTATAGGATTTGCAATTGTTTCAATCAAGCCATCGTCATGCTGCTGCATGGTCTTCTTTTTAGTGGTGACCGATACTCGAGGATTACTTAACTTTCGAAGGGCCTTCGCATTCTTTTTTTACCTTCCTCATCAAATCTGTAGGAAGCTTCACTTTGCAATTTCTACAGGCACCTAAAGCGTTTGAAATATCATGGATAAATTTTTTCGGTGCGCGCACCACTTCTTCTACGCGTCTGCTACCAGATATCCCATGTAGCTTGTTCAGTGCATTTATTAGCTTAGGTTTGAAAGCCCTTTTTGTTGAGATGACCTTCTTCGTCTGTCTCTTCACACGAGATTTCCGTCTCGCGGTCATAATGACTGACACTTTAATAAAAGAAGAGAACACTCATTCGCTTAAAAACCTTGGTCATTAACATCAACATGCATAAAAGGAGAGCAGATGTAATCAAAGTCAGTCATTTCTGTGAATGAAGGTTTATTCAGTTTCCTCTGTTCAGTGTACTGACTCCGTCTTCTTCACAATTCTGAACATGCTTCATTAGTATCAGATTTGACATATGATACCGAGCGATTGAGCGACAGTCTAAGAGATCATCATGACTACAAAGTCCACGCACACATCGCTGAAAGTACATAGATTTGCCTTCATCGTGAAGAAGAAATAACTCATAAAACTTTGCACTGTTTACTTCGATGTCTTCTACACTTTCGAAATCATGTTCGTACTCTGTCGGAATGTAATGAGCGCAAATTCGCACCTCCAATGGATCACAGCAGTCAAACTCAGTAAGTTCTACCGGTTTTGAACACAATTCTTGAATTTTTTTCTCTTTCTTTCACCAGTTTCTGTTGAAACGTCAGCAAGGTACAATGCTGCTCCGCCATACTTCATAAATGAGAAACTCTCAAGTTTTCTTTTCCTCCATGCTGATGTAATGCTTAAACAACTTTGCGAAAGTGCAGCGTTATAATTGTTTTGCCATCTGCAAACGGTATCATACTACCAGCATCATCTTTCAGTGAGATGTCTATGTGATTGAACGTGTTCCTAGTCAGAGTCATATAAAGTGGACTTTCAAACGTATGAGTATTGGTCCCACCGTCCCTTTTGTTGTCTCTGGGAGTGATGCACAAGAGCGGCAATTTGATGTTTTCAACATATACGTATTCTGTAAGATTATTATATACATAGATGTTATCTATCAAGCGATCCAAAGAAGGTCTATATACAGCTTTGAAAGTGTCGGCACTGTAATACTCACGAGGTTGAATTCCCATTATGTCGGACATCACTTTGGTCATTGAAATGCACGCTTGCTTGCCAACTTTCAATGAAAATTTATTCGAATATGAATCGAAATTAAATTCAAAATCATGCTTGTGTGCATTAAGGCTTTGGAGAAAATGAAGCAGTTCCATAGCGTTGTGAAATATCTTCCGAGGAAATTTAAAGATTGATTTCACTTGTTTAGGAATGCATGGATCATGGTCTATTATCTTCCTGTGATAAACCCGAACGGTGACAGGCTTTTTCTTGAAATACTTGCATTTCGAGTACTTTCCTGGAGCATCCCATGTGAACCTTTTATGATTCAGAGAATCATCAGTAAAATAATACGGATTCATGTCGAACGTAGATTGCGCCGCTTCATTCAATCCTACAATGTTGCCCGTGGTTGAGATCATTGGGTCTGGTTTTGGTTTAAGCTCTATTTTGTTTTTATCTCGTTCATCTGTAGTAAAAATACTGAACCCAAAATGAGGCAGAGAACTAAGGCACCCATTTAGCCTTTGAATCATTTCCATTAATGTCATATCCACGTCTGCTGGGCATACTTCAAATTCTTGAAAATCAAGACGAAATAGTGGAAAAACCCATATTTGATTTTCTACTTTGGTTAATTTCATCTGATCAGACGGTGGACTTCCCGTGTATTTTCCCTTTGTATATGTTGTATGCCATTCATCAATGATACGCATGTATCTTCTCATCGGTCCACTCAATCTGATAACCACGTATACCTGAATCTTCGAATACCTGAGTCATGAATTCTTTGGTTTCCTTTTTGTAGCTCAATTTTACAATTCCCTTCCTTGCAATTTCTGTGTCATTGAAAGCCGCAATCAGTTCTGCTATGGTAGCTTCATTTCCATCTTTACTAGTTGATTTCAGATTTAATGTATATGGTGTTAAATCATAGTATTCATCATTTCTTGATAAAATACCTCTCTCAAACTTTGCTCTCGGTTCCATCAAATGTATAGATGTCATTCGGCCAAGTAATACTTTTTACTGCGACCTCCCACTTTCCAGGAAGTTGAATGTCATTACTATATAGAGTGCTAAATTGTGATGCTGTATTTCGCGGAAAGATTGCGGGATTTGTATTACTGGCAAAAAATATGTGAAAGTGATCATGCATCGACATCGCATTAACTTTCGATTATTGCTAAAGTTATGCTTAAAGGTACTAATTCAAGTACAACTATGCTGTGAGGATTTTCACATTCTGATTGATCTCATTTCCCTGAGTTACCACACAATAAAAAAATGCATGTTATTAAAGTATACTATATTTCAATCAAATAAACAAATTCAACATGTGCTTATTTCAGCGTCTCTTCATATGATAGCATAGAAATTGATTTGATTCAATTTTCTGATTGCAATTTTTCGACAGATTGCATAATATGGTCGATGCATCATATTTTCACGTTCGTATTGCATTTTCTGACACATGCACATTTCAGAGAAACTGGATGGACACAGGTTATACTGACAAGATGACGATCGTTTGAACCCTTTGTGTGCTTTATTACAAAGCGAGCAGCGATGCACTATGCAAAACATCTTTTCATGTGTCAGTGCAGGTTACAAGTCATAAGAAGGGTTGTTAACTTATATATCGAGGAGAATCACTCTCATTGGCTGATATAAAACAATGCTTTTTATCAATAAATCAATTTTCATTGTCTAGAGCGGATATAAAACAGGTGAGCAAATCATTTCATTGCAACATAACCTTTGCATTTACATCTCTCTCTCTCTTTTTCTCTTTCTCGAAATCTCATACATGGAGAATTTGGATCAAATAGAGTGTGTCAATGCAGTTTTTGATGAAAGTATTCTGACAAAATATGTCAGAGCCAAATATTTGCAATATGATGCAAACAACGTGAAAACAGTTACTGATGTGAAAGAATTGGAGCAGATCACAAAGTGGTATACTCCATCATCGCAACCAAGGAACATTTACGAGTGGGACTATATCCACATAGTGAGAGACGAAGCAATAAAGCGCCTTGACTATTTAACTAATGTAAAAAGAAGAAACTATAATAAATGATTATGATACATCCTGTCTTTTTTCATGTAAACAGATAAAATACAGCATGAGTTTTGAATAAATATATTTATTAATCAAATTTCAGTTTCCGATCATTGCTCAGAGAGCACATTAGTATAGGGCGCTCTCTTTTCAATGGAGCATTGGGACAGTCATGAGTGTAACTTATTGGCCTGGTGGCCTCACCGTCTTCTACCGGGAACTTCAGTGGGATCACCTTCTTCGGTGCACTAGGCACCTTCGGACATGCGCCCGCTTCTGCTGCCAATACTGCTCTCTCCATTCTCGTCTTCTTTCTTGGTGCTGATGGTACGTTCTTGCATGGTACGGACATGGGTGATGAAGACATGGCGAATTTAAATGGAGGTAATGTAGCCAACACAGATACTGGGAGCGTTTATGTACACATATTGGGGTAGATGACATATATATATATATATATATATATATATATATATATATATATATATATATATATATATATATATACAGTTGATTGCGCAATGACTCTAATCGACCAATCACATCAACGAATGATGACTCATCATCTATCACATGTCCCATCTCTGTATTATGTGACATGGGATTATGGGACATTGGATTATGGGACATGGGTTATGTGACATGGGAGTATGGGACATGGGTATGGTACATGTGACATGGGAAAGTGAATTCGTCAGATCAAAAATATGCCGGCTGTCAAACTTCCCGGAAAAGGAAGATTTGTCACTGAGCATTGCTGAACTTATGAATTGTTTTAGGGACAGCGAACTATTCTGTCCAGCGAACTAATTATCAGAAACTCCTGATGATATCCCTCTACTTATTCTTCGACGTCTTGCTAGTACTCTCGCACTTCCACAAGTTGCATTTTCGATCTATCCGATTCAATTGACAAATTGCCATCTACTTAGAAAAAAACTCTAGTCTGTCTAGTCTTCAAGAAAAAGGATCCTCCTATTCTCCCAATAGTAATCGTCCGATCTCACTTACCTCTGACTATTGTAGGGTCATGGAAGGGGCAATTTCTGATGAGATATAATCCTATACAATGAACCATAAGCTCTTATCCACGGATCAGCACGGCTTCCTTCCCCGACGTTCAACAGTTGCACACATGCTCTGTTCGATATTCGAAATGCGTTTGCATTAAGTCTCCATAATCGCTTCGATTGCGTGTACATTGACTTCTCTAAGGGCTTCGACACAGTATCAATTCCTAAGCTTCTCCATAAACTCTCAAGCTATGGTTTGAGTGATCAATTGTTCCAATGGATTAAAAAGTATCTGGGTAATCGAAGTCAGAGAGTCATCATCAACATTTTGTAACATTTTGTAATTTTATTCTCTGCTCGTTCGTATTTCTATTGTGTAATTTGTGTCTGACCATTGCAGTATGAGTGATGTTTTTATCTAATGTTACATCATCTAATGTGTTTATGTCATTCGCCTGACGATAGCCGGCTGTGCTGGCTGAAAGGCCTCGCAATAAAAATCGAGGAATCTAGTAAGATCAACTAGTTTTTTGGGCTTCCTTCACAAGATGAATAGAAACCCAGGCCCACTTTTTCCTGAAAGTCAATGACGTGCTTGACTGCCTGGTTGGATCGACTTCAGCCCGCCTTTATGCTGATGACTTGACATTCATGTCAACCAGAAGTTATAACTCCTCTTCACAAGCATCTTCAGACCTTAAACATACTCTTCTCAAATTTGATAATTGGTGTAAAACGTGGCAACTGAAGATTTCTTTGCAAAAATGCTTGCTGTTTACTGCTGGAAATCAACATGCTCCTTCCGTCAACTATCATCTTGACAGCGCATCCCTGAAAAATTCAGTCACTGTGAAAGACGTAGGCTTTTTTATCTCATCAGATCTCGGATTTAGTATCACTGTGCGCTCATCAGCTCTACCCCTTATGCCATAGCATATTGCATCTTAAAATCTTTCGTTTGCCACAACTCCCGCATCTTAATGAAAGCCTTTGTTGTCTTTGTTCGTCCTCCTTTGGAATACGGAAGTGTCATCTTTTCACCGTACCTCAAACGCGACATTTCCCGTAATGAGCGTGCTTAGAGATTCTTCACCCGCATCGTTTGTAAACGCTCTGGTATTAAGTATAGCAGCTACTCTCACAGATTACAATTGTTAAAATTAAAATCACTAGAATATAGGCGTATTTTGTTTTACTTGTACTTCTTGTATAAACTGTATTATAATAATTTCGACTTGTCGCTCAACTCTTTTTTTATCTTTCATCTCACATTACTCGCGTCAATCGCGTATGAGCTGTCAGATTGTACCAGTCTTAAAAGTTAATTCGAACTATCTCAGTGGACTGTTTTTCTTCCGTGTCATCAACATATGGAATTCATTGAACGATTCAATTGTGAAGCTCCAACATTCGTGAAGTCGTGAAGTTCAGGAACAGACTGAAATCTGTTGATCTAAGCGAATTTTCCTCATACTATGACCGCTAATATGCAATTTCGTATAAAATTATTTGACATGTGATTTATATACTTGATGGCAACTTTTCATTTAGGTACATACGAGAGTGAGGATTCTCATCATAATGACGATCAAGAAAAGACTCAGTTTCTTTGATCCGAGTGAATTTTTCTCTATTGTGAGCATGATGATTAAAGTGTAAATTTTGTATAGATGATTTTCTTACATTTATTTTTATATTAGATGGTAGGCATTTACGTTCTTTTGTTCCATTGTGAAGACTCCCACCCAGTGAACTTTTATCATGTCGTGATCATGACACTGGAAATTTGTGAATATAGGAGCTATAGATCTTACGTATTTTGTACATGATATGATGTGTATCATGATATCTCTGAAAATTTATAAATATGTAGTTCTCATGTCATCTGCACATGATGGCATATGGTGTATATCATGATCACTCTGTAAATTTGCAAATATATATTTCTCATGTAATTTTTATTGATGGTAAACTTTGCGTGTGCATGTGTTGCGCGTGCTATCAACGCTTGCTTGCAAGTGCCCTTGTGGCCATCGCTTTGCGTTTTCTGTTATATTTCAGAATAAACATTTATGACTTATGACTTATGATTCAATGAAAAATGTATTATGAAGAATAATGGCTGAGATATTGAATATTGTTTGAGGATAAACCTTTGATATGAAGAATTAAGTTTAAGTAACAGGAAATCAATTTATGCGAATGATAATCATTGCCCGGTATGATAAAATCAAGATTTCAAGAAAGTGTGACAGATTTATCTACCTATGGCAGTCCGAGGGCTAAGCGCAATAAATTATAATACGCACCGGTAATGTATCTATAAGTCAGCCATAGCACATAATGAAATAAAACGCATATTTGATTTTGGCATCTAATCAACCTGTGAGATTTGCTCAAAATCAAATACAATAGCTTCGCCTTCGACTCACTTTATAGTATTACCATAGCCAGCCAGTGAAACGTCATATAAACCTCTGGAGCAATTGCAGATATAAAATCGAGTATAAAATATTTATACCAATAGAAGTATTCTGAAGCAGTAGAAAAATCTACAGACATGAAATTGTCAAATAAAATGTATAAACATTTCAGCACTTTCATGGGCTCCCTGAAACTTCGTACACGCACAGTTCTAATGTGTCCTGTCCATATTGCAATATTTAGCATGCTATAACTATAAATGCGAAGCATGTGGCGATTACCCACGATAATGCATTTACGGTAGCCTTTTGAAGTAAGTAGCAGGGTTGCACTGGTACACCGATTCTTTTGGATGCACCGCTTTTCGGACCGGTGCAACGAGGTGTGCGAGTTTCGATCAAATTGACTCTTTAGTTTCAATTACAACTAATTCGCTTTATCTGCTATCTTAGTCACAGCCAATATGGAGGAAAAATATGTTAAGCAGGCAATATATTTAATCCAACTAGGAGAGCATTATTCAATTCTACATCAATTCGATGCAATTCAAGCTTTTTATTTATATGTCATGAAGATGCAACATCTTGTTAATCATGGCTAAATAAAACGGTGCATCTCCTGATGAAAATTCAGAAAATTTTAAAAAAGTGACTAGAAATGGATATTCGTTCATGATAAATCAATTAAAGCCACAAAATCTGAATTTCCCCGACCTCAAAATTGTGAGTTTTCATAGTTAATAATGCGAATTCTGTCGTTGCCCCTCTTGATAAGATACATCCTCCAGGGTCAAACCTTCTGTGCTAAAGCTTTTTCGGCATCCGTTAGCATTGCAACATCAAAGAGAGACTGGTAAAATCGAGTATATGACGAGATGTTGACTTTCTCGCATAGTAATCTGTAGATTGCGGCGACTTCATAATAATAATAAGGCGTTTATTCAAGTGAAAATGAAAATCATGAAGTACAGAAGTCATGGTAAACAAATTCAAATTCTGAGTAGCAGAAAATACAGAAACTACATCGCGATAGGAGAGTAATGAGATGGGTCCTGCTTAGATCAACGAATTAATTAGAAGAAGAAATTTTGCTGTTCGACAAGAGACAAGTGTATGGAAAGAAAGAGTTTAAGCGTCTCGATGTGGAACATAGCGGCATCGAATAATGACCATAGCGAGGTAAAATTTCTGGAGCATGGTATTGGAGTGGATGGTCGGGAAAATTACATTTTCTGAGATAGTCAGTGGCGAGCCGCTCTCTAATCACAGCGATGTCAGGTATGATGGAACATCTAAAAGAAGGATCACATATAATCCTATGGACTCTTCTCTTCAGTTTATTGAGCTTTTGAGCAATTGAATCACTGATTTTACAAAATAGAGGTGATGCGTACATGATAACTGATTGAATAGTTGACAAGTAGACTTCGAGCAGTTTTTCCTTTGAGACGAACGGTTTCAAGCACCGCAGAAGATGTAGGCGTCTGGATCCAGTGCAAATGACTTTCTCAAAGAGAGCGTTTCATTTCAAATCATCCTTTATGATAACTCCCAACACACTTTCAAATGAAGTTACTTGGATGCCATCATAGGGCAAAACAGTACCACAGTTACCACGATTGATTATCATTTGACTGCATTTTTGACAATTGAGCGTCCTCATATTTCTCGCGCACCATGATTCAATGTCTTTAAAATTAGATGGATGTGGGATATTTCTCGAACAAGATTCAATGAGTCGGCATATTTAATTATTGACGTAGAATTAGTGTCGTCCAGCTTCAGCGTACTAATGAACTTTGCGAACAAGAAAGGGTCTAAAACCGATCCTTGACCGCGATGGCATCCCGTCAAGTCAGTGGACGGGATTGATCTTGACGGACTTCATCTCCCCCTTTGTTTGGAAGCTTCTTCCTTTGACGCAATAAATTTAAGTAAAATATGTATAAAATAATGTCAACATATTTGAATTTAATTTGAAACGGCTCTCATTTGAGCACAGGAGATTTCAATTAGAACTCTAGGTACTTCGATTTTATTGCAAGCGGATTCAACTGGCGAAGCAATTCAGATGGATGGACGAAAAAGTCGCTTGAATTTGACCTTTGACCCGAAACAGGAAAACATTTCTATCTCTGTTGTACAATTAAATGTTAATTTCCATCATCGCCTGATAACACCTCGCAGATTGCAGAATAAATAGGCTTTCATTCTTTGATGTTGTCATGACGTCCACCGAACTCTGTTGATACTCAACTGGTTTTATTAAAACAATCTCTATTCTTTCATCATGGCTGTAAATCAATGGAAACATCTATTATGGAGTTGATTCTTCTGCACAAAAAGGAAGTTTAACTTTGTCAAGTCTTTTATCATTCAAATATTTACGACCTTTCTACCGATCATATTTTCTAACATGACTGCAGAGTGAAAACTAAGTTAGCTAATTTTCAATGGTCAAGCTAGCAGGAAACAAAAGGAAGTTGAATTATGAGTGTCTAGTGTAATAAATATCATGAAACTGCAGTCTGTCATTGAATTATGTAACAGACATTTTTCGAGATCATGTTTCCGGATTCATCGAAAAGTAATAATATTGAGTTTGACAATGAACTCCTATCAATCTCAGATGAAAATCAGGAATTAGCAAATCACAAACTATGCACTGGACAGTGCTATATCCACAGAATCAGACAGTTCTTCTCTTCTTCTGTTTGACTCACAGAATTAGATTGTTTAAGCGTGTCACTTTGCTAGAAGTGGAAACTGATTCAAAACGATGGCACATGCAGGAACTTACTAATTGGGCAAAATGAAAATTTTAATGTCTTGCAGAGGTAGGAAAAAAAGTCGTGCGTCACTTGCGGATTGCTGCGAATTCCTTCAAAATACTCCGATTGCCACGATTCCTTCAAATTTGAAGAATTCAGATCATTGCACAAACGCTTTCTCAATAATGCTGGTAATTCCGGTTATTATTAAAAAAGATAGCAGGCGCACGAAAAAAGCGTTTACAAACTTTTCTGTAGAACTTGACATCGTCTTTGTCTCTTTGCTGTGTGATCCATTTGATAACAGTCCATGAAACTTCGCACAGATGGCGTGTTCAGTGTCTAACTAACTGGTCATTATTCGATTGCTATGGTGTTATGTCAGCAGATTGTGTCATTTTATCAGCGTTACATGTTCCAATGCTTCCATTCTAGTCAAACACTAGAGGAGACGAGCTGTCTAATTCTGTGGCTTGACTAGAATGAAAGCATTGGAACATGTAATACTGATGAAATGGCACAATCTGCTGACATAATAACATAGCAATCGAACATCGACCAGTCAGTTCAACATTAAACACGCCAAATTGTTCGAAGTGTCAGTGATTGTTATCAACCGAAACACACAACAAAAAGACAAAGACGATGTTAAGTTCTACAGAGAAGCTTGTACACGTTTCTTCATGCGCCTGCTATTTTTTTTTAAATAATGATCGGAAGGAACAACATTATTGAGAAAACTTTTCCGCAATGATCTGAATTCTTCTAATCTGAAGGAATGAATGGTGGCATTTTGAAGGAATCCACAGCAATTCGCAAGACGGCGTACGACTATTTTTCCTATGTCTGCAAGGTATTAAGGATTTCTTTTTGCCCACTCCGTAAGTTCCTGCATGTGCCATCGTTTAGAATCAGTTTGTGCTTCTGGCAAAGTGACACGCTTAAACAATCTAATTCTGTGGATATATTACTACACACTTCGATAAAACTTCATTCAGTGACTGTACGGGAGGTTCCTTAATTTAAAAGGGAGTGAATACATTTTTTAATTTGCAATTTTAATTGAATACAGAATTAATTTGTAATTGAAGCTATATAATAAAAAAATGTTATAGAAAAATGACAGTTGAAATATTACCTGGCAAAACTACACTAACAATGTTGCCCTCTAAATGTCACATTCATTGAAATGCATCAGCCATTGAACTCTCCTTCCATTGTTGTATCATCCATAGTTTTCATCATAGAAATCTGAGGACCTGAACAGCCATGGACATTGACAGCAATAGAAGGTCACGGCTTCCAACACGGAGCTACCGGCAGCTTGTCAGTGTCCAGTCAAGTCACTCCCGTGGTCTGGAACCGTTGGGGCACTTTGATGAGTTTACCACCTTCTTCCATCTGTCTCGATCCTCCGACAGTCTGATGCATTCTACGATCTTTCTTCCCGTCCACTTCTGAACATCGCTGAGCCAGTTCGTTCTGGGTCTGCCTTGTCTTCTCATGCCCTCGACGGTTCGGTGCATGATGGTGTGGGCTCCGAACCATTGAAGTTTTCCTCTTTTTTCCGGTTTCACCAGTGGTTGAAACTGTCCTGCTTTCTGTGTGATCTCCTGAAGGACTGATACATTTGTGCGATAGTCCCGATAGCTAGCGCCTAAGATGCGTCGGAAGCAACGCATTTCAAAGGCACTTAGTCTCCTTCCAGTCGTTTTTAAAAGTCCAGGATTCACACCCATACAGCGCTGTAGATGTAATCAGCGAATGCATAAGCTTTATTTTGACTCGGATTTTCTTGCTCTTGCAGATGTTGCTTAACTTGGTCAGTTGGGTGTTGTAACCGCCCGTCTAATGTTGATTTCCTTCCGTCATGTCACATCCTCATTGAGGATTGAACCTAAATACATAAAGGTTTCGACTGCTTCCAGTTGTTCGCCACCCACTAGAATGTCTACGTCGCTCTCTCTATCATTTTGCCTTGATGTTACCATGATCTTGCTCTTGTCATTACCTATTTACATCACACACTTTCTCGTTGTGTTGTCCAATCTTTCAGTAATGTTAGCAAGCTCTTCACTACTTCTTGCAATCAAATTAATATCGTCAGCAAATCTCAAGTTGTACACTTTGCGTCCCGCCACTGACACCGTTCCCTCATAATCTTTGATTGCTTCCATCATTATTTGCTCTAAGAACAGGTTGAACAAGATAGGCGACAATATGTATCCTTGACGTACTCCAACAAAAGTCTCAAAACATTTCAGTGCATTTCCGTCGGTTATCACTACATCGCTGGCCTTGTCATACGTGTTTCTTCATGGTACTCTACAAGGCCTTTCTCCAGACTCTATCAAAAGCCTCTTTTAAGTCAATGAAATTGTGTACTTATCAGTGTACTTTGGAAATATTCACGATTACTATCATTACTCTTTATATATAAAAGTATTTTGATAAAATAACTTGCAACAAATCGTCTTGTGGTAAGAATCTACAAGTGTTGCATGTTTCAGTAATTTGCTTCTTCTAAAGATCTAGCAATCAGCGCATAGAAAGTCGGCGGAAATTGCCATCAACAAATGGCTGCTGTCCATTGTAGTCGGATTTCTCTGGTTTTCATTATTCCATGACACATTAAGATGCATCATTTGTAAATATCGTTACACATCCGTTGCACACGTCGTCTGCATGCTGTAATAACGCATGCACATCTACTGTATGTATCTCATTTGTTATCATCTGTATGATATCATCGACGTCTTTATTGACTTGCGAATTTCAATATCAATCATTGTATCACCTAAAACAAGGTGCTTCTTTCAGCATGTAAGTAAACGTTCTTATGATATTCTGATACTGGCCAGACTTATTTACGGGTGCTGTTACTGGAATCGGCATTGATTTCGATTAAAATGTCGTCTAATTTCCGAGGTCGCAAGGAGATTTCAATCATTGTAGCCATGGGAAGCCGGATGATAGCAAGGAACAAGAAAAAACAGTTCAAGTACAAAGTATGCGATGCGTTTCACCTGCGAGAGCATGCAATATCACGAATCACGATGCAGTGCAATAATGTATCATGCCTATCAGTGGCATGTGAAATGTGCTGCTTAGTGAGTTACCATTATCTTTGTTTAAAACTTTTCATTTGGTTTCAAATTCTGAAATAGACCTAGACCTTCCTGTGTCGACGACTGGCTCGCTGGAAGGCAAGTGAACGCCATTGACCTTACTCTGCTGCAGTGGTCTCAACTTTTTCATAATTAAAATGTAGCGTGCAAAGATCGTTAATGATAGTGCTTCGCCTCGTCAGCTTTGGATGCGGTTGATCTTCTTTTCCCCAAGTCTGCGTCCATGAATGGCCATCTTTTATAGTTGACAAGTAGGTGGAAATATGGTGTGTCCCAAGAATCGCAGTTAGCGGTCAGTGATAACATCAGTTGATTGGCGGTGAACTTTTTCATTTGTTTTTCCGCCTTTTTCGGCTCGGACCCGGCCTGGCCCGCGCCCACATCGACTCCAGAATATTACGCCCGGGCCTGGTTCGCATGAATTTTGCATCTGGGCCCGGGTGAGAAATTTTATCTCTTTGAGCACTTTACCATCCTTTATGAAAATATCAATTACGCCAGTTGAGTGTAATCGCCTTAAGAATCATTCTAAAAATCCAATTGTTGATTACATGATCGTGTGCTGAAGGGTCTATGTACCATCTGCAAGTAAATTGATAACTGTTGAGCAGTAAGGAGAATTTTCAAACATTTAATGCATAGCGAGTTTTCATTTGTTTTGAATGGTGTTTATGCCATGAGATATGGAGAAGGCGTCGGAAAAATTTTGTTATGGCGTAATATAGAGTTTTGAAATGTCAAACAACATCACCATGCAACACTGCCAAATAAGCTGTGAATAAGAATCATCTTCGACAGCAATCCATATTTCCAACCGATCCTTAATGTGGGACTTCCCATGCATCTCCCACAACAAAATCCATTTTGCTTTGAAATCCCGTCTGTTGGATGATTGGGGTGAATTAAGAATGACTATTGCTATCATAGAATGGTACCTAACATAAAATATAACGGGAAATTCTAGCGAAGCTTTATAGACACAACCAACGACACAAATGTCTTATAAGTGTACCAGCTGGAAATGTAAGGCGCCGATCGCCTTGTTTCTAAATCTACACCTTGCAAAAAGTTCCTGTACATCAATCGACTAGTGTTTGAGTTTCCCTCTTTTTATCTTTCAATCTTTCAATTTTTTACTGAGACCAGTGAGGACAGTAGTGCACCCTCTATTTGACATTCATACTAATCTGAGCATACTATCAGGAGCAAAAGAAATCAAATTTTCGAGAATTTTTTTGGATGAACAAAAACGAGAACCACTTTTGTTGTATTTTACCATATACACTAATCAAGTTACAAAACTTAACATTTTGATTTGAATCTTAGGAGATACATGATAAGAGCATGAAGCTCTGATTTTATATCAAAATACCAATCAATTCACAGAATATTTCAAAAATGAAGTGATTATTGGCTATTTCATATTTGGCTTGACACTATCGCGCACTGGAAGTTTGTACATATTGTATCCTGTTTTCTGTAAGTTTGCATGCATTTTGTTGCGTTTGTGCATCTGTATGTTGAATTTTTATATATTTCATGCATTTCGTATCTTCGCACCCCTAAACTGTCTGCGATAGCAAACAGTTATCCAAAAATGAATTACTTCCAATTTCGATTACTAAATGTGTTTAACAATGCACTCACTACACTACTGTCATAATTATTAAGTCTGTTAATATTTCTGAATGATAAAATGAAGACAATAAGTAAATTAGTCAGTACATCAGCGTCATAACGGAAAGCTTATACCGTCATGCATGTACTTAGGCTACCAATTACAGTTATTGCAGTAAAAAATCTTTCCTTCTAATACCACACTTCTCAGAAGTTTTGGCCTATAGAAGAATTTTTATGTCAACACAAAATACAGAGAATTCACTTCGTTTACTTGATTCTATTCATTTATTGAAACCTGGGACAAGTTTTTGCCCAACCTTGCTTGATGTCAAAATACGCAGATGACATTGTTGTGGCCTTGCCTATGACTTCGACCTTAAACATTGAGGACACAATTAAACAAGAAATCGATAACGTCGATCAATGGTGCCAGTGTCATGCTTTATATTTGAATTGTCACAAACACCAAACTGTGCTTGTCAATAGAAAATCTTTGATAATACCACCTTCCGATATCCAATTTGAATGTCATCTTAAGATACTTGTTGATTTTTATAGTGTTGAATTAAAATTGGACTTGTTTGTGACTCTGTTATGCAAGAAAGCGAGGCATCTACTGCATATTCTAAAACATCTCAAAACGTATCTGAATAAGAAAGAACTTATGCTAATATACAATGCAACGGGATCACAATATTGGAATACAATGGTACCGTAAACTGGGGTGAGTTCGGCCACTTTGAAACACTTCATTCAAAATATTGATTGCTCAGTTTCTTATGCAGCCGAAATGAATATAGATTTGATACTGTCTTATCCATGCCCATGATATCCTATACCAATAAAATTGTATATGTCGTTCTTGTTTGATATAGACATCTTTATTTACCCGGGCGAACTCACCCCATAGAGTGGGGTGTGTTCGCCCATTTGATGAAATCGCAAACGAATTTTCTATTATGACTGATGAAATTCTTGAGAACTGCATTATACTCATTTTGGTTCATGTCTATAGTGCATAGAACTACAATTAATCCCTATATAATTCAACATTTTCATTCGACATTTTATCTTATTTTTGACACATTAATTTAAATTTGATTCTTCCTGCATTCAATACTGAATAGATAGATTGGAAGAAGCGTTTATAATTCAATGAAAAGCAGTTTTGTAGTCCAAAATACCCATTCTATAATCTAAAACAAAAACGAACGAATCATTGAACACAAGGCGGGTAGACACTATCAACGAACGTTTGTAGAAACAAAATTATCAAGGAATGTGTAACGACCACGATTAATAGTGAGCAAAGTTAAAGTTTGAACAATTTGACTGTTGTCAACAGGCATCTCGTCTACGATGTTTGGAAAAACAAAGTAGTTATCATGTCGCCGAAGGAAAGAAAACTTTGTAGTAGAATCATTCACTTTTGACAAGACTTTTCCGATGTAATGGTAGGCAGTACCAGTGGGCCTACCATCAGAAATAAACCGAATCAAAGCAAATGAATCAACTTCAAAACTTGGAAGCCCCAAAGGTTCCGTAGGCAAGGAATGTGCTTCATGTGTTTCATCAGTCACAATCACATTGTCTCCATCTTGATATTCTTCATTGTCAGAGTTCTCCATCATGATATCGTTCACAGTGACACTTTTGCCTGGCTGCACTTTGAGCTTTCTCTTTCTTCTTGGTTGGTCACCAATTTTGGGCCTGGGGGCGTCGAGAGCTCTTTCAAACGATCTAACACAACTCCTGAAACAGCTTCACGCACTTCACTTTGTTGATCACTTGAAAGAGTGTGGGAAATTCGTGAGATAACTTCATATTTGTTGACGGGGTAAATTCCACACTTTCGAAACCCACTTATTATGTTATCTTAAATGGTTGGTGATAGTCTCACCAAAAGTCGATCGAGGAGGCGTGGAAACCAAATTTTGGGCATCACGCTGCATTTACGTCATTCTTTCGATTTCCATTCAGTAAGCACAGCTCGCCAATATCTCTTCATAGGGTCAAAAACACATACATCCAACGGCTGACACAAATGGGTTGCGTTTGGAGGCAAACAAACGAATGCGATATCGTTCTCCAAGCACTTCTCAATCACATCACGAGAAAAATGTCAATTGACAATTCAGCTCTTTTCTGTGAAATGTTCTGGCACAATCGTTGTCTCAAAACAGAACGATTCCGAAGAAGAAGACCTCTACACCAGTCATCACCAGGCATACCATCGTTGAAGACTGGAATAACCCTGTTTTTACGCTTCAAGTAGCCTTTCACTAATATTCGAACGACAAAAGGTTTCACGGGAAATCCCCAGTCAGCCATTGTAGCGATGTTTTGCGATGTGATACGTTCTTCATCTGGAGAAAGAACGCATTGGCCTCCACTTCTTCGGGGATGACGACCCTTTAACTGATCTCTCAAGGTCGATCGTGCTACACTGAAGGATGCAGCAGCTTTGCGAATAGACATTCCATTCTTGACGGCTTTGATAGCCTCATCAAGGGAATCATCAGAATATTGCCGACGTCCTGAGGCACCAACAACTGGCTTGTACGTGCGCATGATTAAGAGCGGTTGAATGAATAGGCAGTGAAGCCTAACTTTGACTCAATTTTCAAACAATCAAGTTCGATTTTGGATAAGTCATTATATGCATATCGTGAATGATGACTATGTAATTCGAAGCTATGGGTTGATCGATATCATTGATAAAGCTTCGTTTGTGCTGCACCAGTTATAAGTGCTATTGTTAATATTTCAATTTGAATATCATCATAGCACGCAGTACGACATTCTCTACAAAATTGCTATGTCTGCAAGCGACTTTCAAAGTCAAACTGTTAATGATAAGCACAAAATAGAGGATGGGCGAACTCGCCCCACTAAGGTGGGCGAACTCACCCCAAGTACAAAAAATGGCCCACCTCATGAATTACAGAGGAACAACAAATATGATGCTAATTATATTCAAGATTAAACTTCTCTCTCACGTTTCACTACATTTAAAAGTTGATGAAGTATTTCCAATAGAACAGCTGGCAGGAAGTACGACCAACGCAGAAAAATGCAAAAATGTGATGTATTTGGTTCCATCGTTATTTTTTTTATAAACTGGCCTTCTAAAGACACTATATTTACACAAAAACATGTTCGTGCACTAGCAAGTTAGCGCCAAAGAAGAAAATGACAAATTGATATTTTAGCAACGTAAAAAATAAAACAATATGCTATCTGTGAAAGTGGGCGAACTCACCCCACAATGGCCGAACTCACCCCAGTTTACGGTACTCTACTTGTCGGAATGAACAAGAAATGGTCAGAGAAAATCGAGAGGGTGCGCCGATGTGCTCATCGAATAATCTGTGGTATTGATTGTCTTTGTGATCATTTCAATTTCAATTAACTTAAGAAGAAACGCTTTCACATTAAAGGTCTTTCGCGAAATATAGGATCCAAAAAATCTGTTACACACACTACTACCACTAAAACTGTAGCGATCGCGTCATAGTGAAATGCTACTTGTACCTCTTTGCCGTACGTACGCTCGACTTTCATCTCTCCTTCCTCTCTTCATATTTGTACACAAACGAAGTATTAATGTGAAACTACTGTAAGCACAATTATGCATGTATGTGGTGATCCTATGTCTGATTTGCCGTGCGTACTTATTCGTGTGTATATAAATATGCGTTCGACGATATGCAAATGATTGATTTTCACTATTCTGAATACACGAATCTCTCTCTCTCTCTCTCTCAAGCTTCGTCCTTGACTACATTTTCGTAAGAGATCCTATAAATAGATCAATGTTCTTTAATAAATACGAAATGGTGCTTCATTATTTTGATCTTCCTTTTAAACCTAAAACAAACAATCTTCGGAATTAATAACCGTGCCAATGACACAGGAAGCAAAAGTTGATTTGAATACAGCTTTGCCCTTTTCTAACGAATATTTATTATCTGATAATCAAGTTTCCTTATAATCACACACAGTTCATTGAGAGATAAGCTATTCACATCTTTCCACTGTTCGAACATCAATTTGACAGTAGTAAGCAAAACTCCACTTCTGGACCGCGCAAGATGGCGGCCATCGCTGCGTCCCCCCCCCCTCTGGCACGGCAGAGTGTCGTGGTCGGCCGCCGTGGTGCTTCGTGTCTGAGTCCCCCCCCCTCTGGAACGACAGAGGTTGTGGTCTGTCGTGGTGTGCCGGCCGGGTGGGTCCACGTTCACAACATGTTCGCTGACGTCCCCCCCCCTCTGCAACGACAGAGTGTGAGACTCGGGTGAGTTGGTCCGACCGCCTGGTTGACGTGGGCGACCGTCTAGGTTGACGTGGGCGACCGCCAGGATTAGTCTTGAGGCTATAGTGTGTGATGTTTTTGGTGTGTAGCGTCCAAACGAAGCATCGGATGAGAAAACGGAGGCCAGATTCGGAATCTACGTGAAATTTTGGGTTAGGAAGGATGTTTCCAGCGAAATCGGAGAGAAAAAATTTTCGGCTGACGTCCCCCCCCCCTGGACGGCTTGCTTCCAGTGGACGGATTTTGTCGTGCGATAGCTCGTTTGAAAGCTAAGAGTGAGACAAATTCAGTGAAAGAATCGGCTTGTTCGTATCTGCCTTCGTTTACATGTGAGACGCCATTTAAGATTTTGGGACATTGGTGAAAAACGACAGAGTTAGAATTTGGGACGTTTTGGGCTGTAGCTTCAAAACGAACTATCGGATTGGTAAACGGATGCCAGATTTGGAATCAACTTGATGTTATTGTCCAATGAGGATCATCATCCAATGAGAATCAAGCATTTCTTTATAAATAGCGAGCCTTCCACAGTGAGAATCATTCCATCGTTGAATCACACGAGTGACGGACGCACATTTTCTCTCTCTAGTTCCCTGTTCTATTATCCAACTAAAATGGTAAGTCGCTACTTCCCTCCCTCTCCTCCCTTGAACGCAAACTTAATACAATCTTTTTTCATTTTCAGGCATCTACTCCATCTGCTGCACTAGTAGGACAAAATGGCGGTCAAACGTTACAAGGTTCGCTACGGTCAGATCATCTACAACTGAGGCCAGTGGAAGAAACATCCAAGGTACATAATCCTACACCGCTACAGCGTAAATTTAAACAAGCATTGCGTTATGATGATCATAGCGTAGTACTCCAAACGGGAATGCTCCCTTCCACGGATGTCAAGATAATGCACAATCAGTATGGGGACTACATACTGATCCCCGTGAGTCCGTACATTCGCCACCAACTTGATATTATTGAGGAGTACGTGACATTAAATATGGACATTCCTACTCCTCTTGCTCAAGAGTGGAAGGCGAGAGATGACAAGGATACTCCCTATAGAAAGATTTGGGATGGTAATCACATTTGCCTACCGGTATCACATTGGTGTACTTACTATAAGAAGGAGGGAGATCATTCAATACCCATCAGATGTGATGAGCTCGGAGAAGGTACTTGGGATATCCTTTTCAAAGTGAATGGGCTATATTATGGTCGACACAAGGATAATAAAATAGCCTCTCTCTCCATGCATATGGAATCCATCCTATATATTCCGAAACCACCCAACGTGGACGACATAATTGATCAAATCCTTAACAGCAGTGGTACGAAGCGCAAGTCGGAGAAGAATGCTACATCAAAACGCAAATCAAAGAAGGAGAATTGCTAGTCCTTTCCTAACTCTACCCTATGACAATTCGCTTATGTGCTTTGAGTGTCGTAGACGTGGTCTTATTAGATACATTTTACTTCTTCGTTGCCATCATATCATTTGTGTATTTTGTCGTGAAAAGCATCGATGTAATTCTTCATTTTGTAATATGTTATAGAACGTTTCCTTAGATGTGTAAATTTCCGTTTTAGGCTTCTATCATCATTTTTATGGATTGTGAGGGTGAACCTGTACAGGAGCTCAGTGCTATTGCTATGAACAATTGGACATATCAGATTGTTAGTGTCTATCATCAACATGCCAACTGCGATCCCAATGTTGATCAATGGGCGAGAAAACACATTCATGGACTTAATCTGAAATATTTGCAAGACTATGGCTTTTCTTGTGAGAGTGCTCTTCTTATTGACTTTAAACGATGGTTAGCTGCTTTCAATGTTATACGCATCTTTTGTAATAATCCTGGTAAGGAGAGGAAAGTATTTCCCAATCTAATCATTGATGATATTTTGCTCCCACCTTGGGATAGTAGAGTGAATCAACATTATCATGAAGTCACAAAACGTTTTAAGGATTTGTGTGTTCCTATTTTGTCTGTTCGTTGTAGTAGCTACGTTCATAACCAATGCTTCTTTCCTCCTTACCTCAACACTGCCAAAGTCCTGTATGGTTATCATTGCTCGCTGTATGATAGTTACCAGCTGTATCTATTTTATCTCTTTCAAACCATTGATTTATAATGCATGCTTGTTACCATTATTCAATAAATGTTACTATGAGAAGAGTTGTTGTTTTCATGCAATGGATGGGTTAGATAAAGGGCGATCATGTCTTTCTCAAACGACTGCGGAACATTACGTTTTCATAGGCAAAGTTTAAAAGGAGCTGTTCAAGATTATGTGATAAAATTTCATAAAGATGAGACCGACATCGAAGCAGTGGTCGATGATGCTAGCACTCTATTTCTAGAGTTAATGAATACATTCTCTGATAGCATTATCATGGCGCGATTAGTTGCGAAAATTAAGTTTAGTCATTTTGGAAAGGAAGAGGTGGAAAGTCGCTCTTTCCATTTTGCTTCTTATTCAATGGAAGTGGTAGATCACCCCCAAGAATTTTTTAAAAGACATATGATAAAAATTGCTGAACGTCTTAACGCATTTAACCATCATGGTAGCAGTCTAGTGATTGAAGCGATTTCAGATATTCACATTCAACTTTCCATAAAGAAAAATTGAAAATGCAGTGGTACTTGATTGTAGCACAACTGGTTTTCGAGCTATGTCTGCTCACTCTCGAAGTATATTCCTTCTGTACATGCGTCTATTATTTAGAAAAGGCTAGCAAATTCATATCTTCAAAAAGACTTGCTATAGACATCAGTAACGGTGAAACTATGTGTTGCGATGTATGTAAGCGAAAGGATGGAAATGAAAAGCGCATCTTCAAGAGATGTAAGCATGCTTTTTGTCAACGCTGTTTCATACGTAATTGCATTCAACTTTGCCAATGTAACCACTGTGACATTGCTCATTTCGAGTGTCACTTATGTCGCAATAGTTAGTACCTATGCAAATGTGGTAAAGATAGGTTTTAGCAAAGACTAACACGGAAAATGGCGAAACGTAAAATGACGAAACGTAAAAGTCAAAAGTTTTCTTCAGCCATTCAAGCTCTCCGACGAATGAAAGCAAATCAGCGATACAATGCTATACGACATGCTAACGATAAATTCATTTGTGAAATTATTTCTCATGTGAGGAAGTTGAGGACGAAGAAATTAGCGCCAAAACAACGAAAGTTACTTAAGCGATATGCTACGAAATTGCGTTTCATCTCCAATCCTAAAGTCGCCCTTCAAAGAAAGAGGAAAACTCTAACACAAAAGGGCGGTTTCCTTTCAGCAATACTTCCAATGATAGCTCCTGCCGTGGGCAACCTATTGGGAAATATCTTTGGCTCTAAGCGTTAATTATGCAAATGTTGAGTCTCAAAGTAATAAAATGGATTTCAGACTTCAATGTGATAAAGTTCTGACTGTATCAGGTCCATCTCATGCAGGTAAAACTGTTTTCACGCTGAATTTATTGGATAAAAGAAGGGAGTTGTTTAAGGAACCTATCAATCGAGTGATTTGGTGTTATGGTATTTATCAACCGTCGCTGTTTCAGGAATTGCAAAGTCGCAACTTTATTCGACATGAAGGAATTATTCCAGTGGATAAACTTCAGTCTAATGATGTTGTTGTATTGGATGATTTATTAAAAGAAAGTAAGAATTCAAAAGATGTTACAGATATGTTCACTCGCGCAGCACACCATAAAAGGTGTTTTATCATCTATATTACACAAAATTTGTTTCCTGATGGAAAAGAAGCTCGTACACGAAACCTGAATACACACTATTATGCTATTTTCAAGAATCCGCGAGATAAAAGTCAATTTGAAATTTTAGCGCGACAAGTTGCACCCAGAGGATCAAAAGCCTTAATTGAAATTTTTCAAGCAGCTACTGAAAAACCATACGGTTACTTATTCATTGACTTTACGCAAGAGTGTCCGGAAGAATTTAGATTTCGAAGTGATATTTTGAAAACTCCCATGATTATCTACAAACTATGAGTTCTTATTCTCGCATGATTGTTATTCCTCAGGATGAATATGTACAATTGACTGCCATGCAGCAAGTAAAGCAACTCTTGCAAATCAAATGTATAGGAAAGAAATAGATTATCAGCAAAATGTTCACATCAAAGATCCACATCGTGCTGTATTATTACAATCGGAAACTGTTGAGCAATTGAAAAACTTGAAGAATAAGATGCGTGACTCTGTATCGACTGCTACACCTTTAGCATCTCGCGCACATGCCATATCTCTTTTCAACAGTATTGAACCCCATCTCAATGTAAATGATAGAGGAGAAATCATTACAGATGAAAATAAAGTGATTGATGCTTCACGTTATGAAGACTTGATTCAGTATGCGACACGTAGAAAGCGCCGTCAGGGCTATGTTCCACCTGGTTGGTCATACTTTCTTAAACTATTGAAAAAGCATAATGTGCCAAAATTTGCTTTAAATAATGAGACATTGAAAGAACTTGATTCAACAGTGGCTACTACTCCAATGCTTCAGGCGATGAAAATGCCAACAAATTGGTTTAAGACGTCACCTGCTACATCCCCTCCCACACTCACTAAGCAAACAAGGGGAAGAACTCGACGTAGATCTGTATCGCCACTAAAACTGGTAAAAGGAAAACGTAAAACAGCTCCTCCCAGGAAATACATGTTCTCAGACTATTAATATGAAGCAGATGTGTTGCTTGCCATGTAATGAGCCGCCAGAGGTGAATGTCGTTGTCACTTGCACTTGCTGCGCCAGCTCTCATAATGAAACCCCTAAGCAATGTGAACACGATCGCAAAACCGCTAAAGCTAAATGCTGCAGTTGTTGTAAATGTAGAAAGGGAAGAAAACAAAAAGATGAGAAGGAGGAAAAAGAGTCAGCCGTCATCGACTGAACGTTTGAAGTCAATCTATTATGATGTAAAACATCCGGCAGGATTTGCATCTATCAAGAAATTATCAAAAGCGAGTGGTCTTCCACAATCACAAGTGAAACGATGGTTAAAGGGTCAGGCTACCTATACACTCCACAAACAAGCGAAAAAGAAGTACCGCACCCGCCATTATATTGTTCATGACATCGATGAACAGTGGCAAGCAGATTTGTGCGATGTTGCCTCCATTTCAAAACATAACTCGGGCAATAATTTTATTTTAACCGTCATTGATATTTTCTCGCGTTATGCGTGGGCTCAACCTTTAAAAACTAAAGAAGGGAAAGGAGTAGCAAAAGCATTCCAAACAATTTTTCGAGAAGGTCGCATTCCAAAAAGAATTCAGAGTGATCAAGGAAAAGAGTTTGAAAATCAGCATGTGACAAGATTATTTGAGAGGCATGACATTGAGTTGTTTAGTGTAAAGAGCGCTTATAAAGCTGCACTCGTTGAACGTTTTAATCGCACATTAAAAAATCGTTTGTGGCGACATTTTACTGCCAACTTGACACAAAATTGGACAAAGGTTCTACAAGATACACTCCATGCCTACAATCACTCTATCCATCGTTCTATTGGACTCAGACCAGTAGATGTAAATGCTGACAATGTAGATAAAGTGCGCGAATCATTCCAACGTAAACGCACTCATGTGAAAAGTGATGTGAAAATTGGCGATAAAGTTCGTATCTCAAAAGTGAAAAGTGTTTTTGCTAAAGGGTACCTCCCGAATTGGACAGAGGAGGTATTTACAGTATCAAGGATTAATCAAAAAGACTCTCCGACCACCTACAAGTTGAAAGATTACGATAATGAAGAAATTGAGGGTAGCTTTTACCGCGATGAGATTGAGGTAGTCACTGAAAGTGAAACATATTTGGTAGAGAAAATCATTCGATGTAAAAAACGGCAAGGTGAAGAATGGTGTCTTGTTAAATGGACTGGTTATCCTTCAAGTATGAACTCTTGGATGCGTCGTGCCGACATCTTTCATCTAAGTGATCGACAGTGATTCATGCAAAGTTGTAACTAACAATGTTTAGGGTTTGAGCTATGAATCCAACTGCCTCATTTTATTCACGACCCTCCTACGTAAGTGGTGGAGGACAAATTTACATCGGTGCTCGCCGCCAACGTGGAGGTAGCATACTTGGTGCACTGAAATCTGTTGTAGCACCTCTCATATCCAATGTCGGTAGATCTTTAAAACGAAATGTTTTAAGTAATGCCGTTGGCTTTGCTGGTGATGTTGCTAGTGATCTTTCCAGAGGTAGAAGTTTTAAGAGCAGTTTGTTGAATCGTGGGAAGGAACGCGGTTTAAAAACATTGAAGCAGACCATTGCTGGTGTTACTCAAGGAAAGAAATCACCTAAACGAATGAGAAAAGGAAGGAGGAAACATCGCGGAGCTGGTAAGGTGCGATCTTCAGTCAAAAGGCATTCACGCAAACGTCGCAGAGGCTCTAATCATTCATCAGGCGCTAAACGACGACGCTGCTATAACTTCTAATCATGGAGTGTAAAACTTCCGGTTTTTGTTTGTTCGATCAACAAGCCATACAGACAGATATTCTTAGTTCAAGTATTGTAGATTATCATCCTCGAACAGCTGAGAATGCTGGCCCCATTGAATTTGTTATTCCTGGTGGTAGTGATGACTACATAGATTTGAGTTATGCGATGCTTGATTTGAGGTTTAGAATTCAGCAAGCAGATGGAACTGCTATTGACGATGCACATAAAGTTGGACTGAACAATTTACCATTGACTACATTACTTCGCGATGTTTCTCTAACGATTGGAGAGCAGCAGGTGGAAGGTGGTCAAAGCGATTATCCCTATAAATCATATTTCAATCATGTATCACAGTTTCATCCAGCAGCACAAAAAAGTCATATGGAAGCCATGGGATGGTACAGAGATGAAGCAGGAAAATTTGATGTTGAAACAAACAGTGGCTTTGTAAAGCGATCTGCTATGATTAAAGATAGTAGAGTATGTCAGCTATATGGTCCGCTGAATTTAGACTTCTTTAGACAGTCAAAGTTTTTACTCTGTAATACCAGCATGCGACTCAAGCTGACATTGAATAAGCCTGAATTTGCGCTGAATGCATTTGCTAAAGTTGACAATTTTAGAATTCATGTGGAAGATATTGCACTTTACATTCGTCGAGTAGTACCGAATCCAAGTGTCATTAGAGGGCATGCTGAAGGTCTTAACCGCCAAAATGCCATTTACCCCGTTCAGCATACAAAGCTTCTCACCTTTACAATTCCGAAAGATCAAAAGAGTTTCATGAAAGATGGCCTCTTTCCATCGGAAGCACCGAAGCTCCTCATGGTGGCAATGGTTGAAAATGATGCATTTAATGGTAATATAAAGAAGAATCCTTTCAATTTTAAACACAATCAGTTAAGTGAAATTGCTTTACGTGTTAATGGTGTGAGTCATCCTGGTCCACCCTACAAACCAGATTTTGCTTCGGATCAATTTATGCGCAGTTATGTTGATTTTATGGATGTCTTTGGCTTTTACAATACGGATGATACCAACGGACTGACTATGAAAGAGTTTAAGAGTGGATATACTATTTATGCATTTGATTTGACTGCTGACAGCGATATTAGTGCACCCTATCGTCAAGCGAACGTGCCTCATAATATTCGTTTGGATTTGACGTTCAAAAGAACACTACCTGAGACGATCAATGTATTAATTTATGCAGTCTTCGATTCAAATATTGAAATTACAAAGTATCGTGACGTGATTCTTCAGTATAATCGTTAATGAGTTGGTTGACTGCTGACGATATTAAGACTAAAGTGCAGCGTAATGCAGACGAAGCGACGTTGAAAGCTTTCGATAATGTCTATTCACTCGATACCTTACCACCTGCAGTAAATCACTATCCCATCTTTATTGTGCTAAACACTCATTCACAGAATTTAGGCGGTGAGCATTGGAAAGCGATCTTTATTGGAGAAGACCGACGTGGTGAACTATTTGACTCTCTTGCTCAACCTCCAAATATACCAACACAGCAGTGGTTGAGAAAACATACGCGTCAATATCAGCGAAATGAACGCATACTACAACATCCACTTTCATCAACGTGTGGTGCTTTTGTACTGTACTTCATCTTAAAACGTTTACATGTATCTCGATTTGCATCTGTTATTCAAAACTTTTCATGTAATCCATCCTCTAATGAAAAAATGATTTGTAAGTTCTATCATGATTTGAAATAAAAACATCATGTTGGAAAAATTGTTTTTTATTTTACAATCCGCTGGGTACGTACATACTCAATGAGATAGTCTAGGATCATATTTGCTTGTTCATGAGATTTTAGTCCAGTAATGATCACTTTACTATTATGAAAGATTGCCACATGCACAGGCAACCAACAACTAATGAGAGCTGCAGGAAAAAGTTCGGGTTCATAACACAAACTGTAACTGCTGGTACGAATCTTCAAAAATGATAGACTGTCACTCAATTGAGTAGAGATCACCATATTGTCCACAGTCAGATTCGACATCACACACCTCTCCCTCTTCCATATCCGACGTAGTAGTCTTTGTAGCTCTAAGCGCATTGACTGCGCCGATGAATGAGAAAGGGCGCCGAGAATCTGTACAGTCCCATTTGGGAAGAGTTGAAGATTCCGTGAATTGTTCATCTTCACCACTAACATTTGAGGACGGCCCGGGTAATACTTGCTGTTTGGAAGCTGTTGGCGTAATGTTGTGAGATCGATTTTGGTGTAGAGTCTGAAGCGACGGAGAATGTTGACGATGGTGTAGCGATGGCGCTTCATGATGAAAGAATGAGTAAATTGAGCGATGTACCTTCCTTTTATACTTTTCCCAACTACCTTGATGAAATGTGAAGTTAGTATGAAGTTGGGAATGATAGAGTTGAATTCGCCGATTGTTGACGCGCAGCCAGATGCGATTTCCAATACGTGAATGTCTTTTCATATAGAAGTATTTCAAGTCCTTCATGATATGATGTAGAGATTGAAATGACGATAAGATAAAACAAACTCTCTTCTCACATTTCCAGTTGAATCTTTGAAATAGACGTTTCGATCATGATCCGTTTCAATACGTTGTAGGGAATCTAATTTCCAACTCATGGTGCGTGGTAATCATATCTGATTAAGATTTGCATAGTAGGGCGATGAACTCACGACGAATAAATGTCATGATGGAGCGATGTATGTATCTTCTATACTTCTCCCAATTGTATTTGCGAAATGAGAAACAGTTTGCGGAATGAGAATGGTAGATTTGAATTTCATTTCTGTAATGTTGAAGCCAAACTTGATCACCCAAGGAGATGAATCTTAATGTTTCAAAATATTCCAAATCCCTCATGATATCATTGAGGTTGACAAATTGTCGCCATGTTAATGTAATTCCTCTTGATGTATGACCATGAGAATTTTTGAAATGTACGTTTCCATCACGATCAACTCTGATATATTGTAGAGAGTCCAAAATCCAAGTCTTCATGATGTTATGCAAAGTTGCAGATTAGCAATATAAAAATGTCGTTTTATCATATTTTGCTTAGCAATGCGGCTACAAAGAGATTTACTAGCAATCGAGCCGCACTCTTTTCTACTCCCATTGATCATGCACAACAGCTAAATGGGAATTGGGAAGTGGGTGTCACTCAACTTGTTTATAGCAACTGTGTCTATACTTTTGATCATGAGGTGATGACTATTAATATGAGGCGTACAGCTGCTTATCAATGTGAAAAGGGGTGCCGAGTATACATTCCACAGTGGCCAAAGAAAGATCTCTTATCATGTAAAAAGTTTATATATGATTTCTTGAATAAAGCGTGTAAACATATTGTCCAATTTACTCCGCACAATGATGATTATAATTATGTACATCATGTAGTTGAGAAAGATTGGATTGTTGGTTTAAGTCCAAGTTTAAGAAATGATTTAGGCTACCTCGCTAGCGCCTTAACAAGCTATGATAATTTTAACGTTAATTACCACATAAGTGGTCATAAACAGTTAATATATCGAGAGGAAGCTTATTATGTAGATCTTATTCCAAGAAATGAGAAGACGTTGGTGAAGAAGATTGTGATTAAGCCAAGAAAGACAAACATGACTCCTGAAACATTATTGAAGAAATTTAATTATCTCCTTCGAGTTGATGACAAACAAGTGGCAACATTGACTTATATTAAATCATCTAATCATATTGCAATAAGCAAATTAAATGATGATGATCTAGTATTAGTTTGTTCAAAAGATTTTCATCAGTTCTTACGACATCGTTCTGCAGCTGTTCATGGAAAATCTGATATGCAACATTTACCATGTGAAAGGTCAAATCAATTTGATACAGAATGGGCCGTATCTTTATACAGAAAGTGTGTAGAGCCTTTTGGTGGTTTCTTACATGAAACAAGAGTGTTGATGCCTCGCATTATTACTTCGGTTAAATTGGTTGTAGATTATTTAAATGAAGTGATTAATGAGCAACATATTTCATTTTCTGAAAAAGAAGGTACTTTGTCTCTCACTATAAATGGAAAAGGTATTGAACTAATTATGGATAAAACTCTAATGGACATTTTGGGTTTTGATCAAAATATCTTTAAAAGTGGTACTGTAACCAAAGCTAGCGCAGACATGTCGCTATCGCGTCGTATTAACTATTTTCAGATATATTCCAATATTGGTGAAGATGTACGTGTGGGAGATGTTGAAGCTCCATTGCTAGCAATGATACCATACCAGCCAAAAAGCTGCAGTATTTTATCTGAGCATACTTTCAAGAAAGTGCATTATACAAAGCTGAAATCAAACTACATCCCACAAATTGATATTGCCATTTATGATGATGCTGGTGCGTTGATTCCTTTTCATAAAGATGCTGTGACAAGTATTACACTCCATTTCCGAATGAAGAGTTAATGCAAAAGTATGCTAATATATTTTTCCAATGTGAATAATATGGAAAGTGAAAATAAGGACTCGTTTCTAATCTACTTGCCCAGTAATGCTTCTATGAATAAATTTCCCAAAAATAAACCATCAGACTATCGAGTAGAATTAAATCGGCCACTGCATTTAGAAGGTGAATGGGAAGTTGGCGTTTCTAGTATTTGCTATGATAGCAATATTCAGAATGTGAATGATTTGGAAGAAATGATATTGACTCCTCGCACCCATGATGGAATAACGATGAATAATGCATTTCAGTTCCCATACAATTTAACATCAGATGGAAAGTGGAACTATGAATGGATTCAGATAAAATCAGATTCTTATGAGCCATTTGGGAATGAGAAAATTATTAAGGCATTCAACAGTGGTAATACTTCCATCATGAAGAATAAAAATCAGAAAGCTTATGAGTTTACTATCTATCATTGGAGTGGGAGACAGTTCCTCCGCTTTCATTCTTTTACTAAAGGTCTTACGCTGAGGTTGGATAGTGAATTCTATCCACATCTTGGTTTTGGTCATGGACTACATCTAACGTCAATTGCTACTGCAAATGTTAAAAAAGTTTATTCAACTCGAATCAACAAATTTCATTATAGATTTAAAATATTTGATGAAGATGTTGTAGAATGCGAAGAACGCATCATTTTGAAAAAGCGTGGTGTTCAACCTTTATCACTTATTGAGTTAGTAAAACGATGGAATGAGACTGTGGGTAAGAAGTATGGAGAGAAAATTATGGCGGACAAAAATAAGTTGGTTATTCAGAAATATAATGACAAACTTACAGTTTATTTCTCTCCAACCTTGCGTCATTTTGTAAGACATTATACGCCTATTATTGGAAGCGGTGTGGTGTATGGTTCTCATGAATATCACACTAAAGCTGATTCAGTTAATGATGAATGGTGGGTGGACATCTATGGCGATCGCATCAAGAAAATTTACCAGTCTTATGAAGAATCTAAAGTTGCTATCAATATAATGCCGCGTCTATATCATACAGTTGAAAGCTTCATTCATGTAGTAAATCCTTATATACAACAGAAGTTGAAGCATGTGATGAAAAGTAAATATGATGTAAAGACACACCACATTTCGTTTTCAATTGAAAAACAACGCGTTGTTCTGAAACTGGGTGATGACATTCAATGTCAATTGAGTAAAAATTTGAAAAAACTCTTTGGCTTTTCAATGCTACAAACTGTGTTTGCTGCTGCGCATACGATTGGTATAGAAACACCAATGACACTTGATAAACATGAACAACACCTTTACATTCAAAGTGATTTGATTTTACCTATTTCTGTTGGCGAGAAAAAAGAATACATTTTACGTGATTTCATTCATGATAAAGACGCTTCATATGGAATAGTCGAGAAGATGTTTGAATCTATTTTCTATCATCCCGTCGTCAAACAAACTATACCCTCTATTGCTATCAAAATTACCAATGGTTTACAAGAGTGTATCCATGTGAAAGATACTAAATCCCTCGTAACTTTAGTGTTTCGGAAAACAAAGTGAAGTCATTGTGATATGTTTATTGAAATAAAAATATGTATATGAAAAAGTCTTTTCACAGATATAGGGGGAATGGGCTGACTGTAGGCATATATTCACAAGGAAGAAACGATCTCATGCGATACATAAAACAACCATGTATATCTACAAAAAGCAACATCAAAATACTGAGTTAAAGTTGATTATGTCAATACATCTCCTGAATGTGGTAGCGTGAGTTTTATTCTTTTGGGTGGAGGTATGTTTGTGTCAGGATGTCCATGTGGAAGAGATGTGTTATGTCCTATCCAACACCTCTTATCCTCCCATGCTGAAAGTGCTCGTTTCTTGAACGTGTACGTTTTCACAGTATGAACTTGAGATTTTAAGATTGTCATATTGACAAACGTTATAGTTTTATTTTTATAGGCCTTCTTATAGGACCGATGTTTCATTTTATGAACAATGGATTTTGATATACCTTTAGCACGCTTAATACTATCTGCACATTCTTTTAGTTTCATGGAATACATTTTAGGACGGAGGAGAATCATTTCATCTATTTCCTTTCCTGCTGTTTCATCCTTAAAACAACCAAGTTTGGCTTTATTCTGTATGGAATAGAGTGGATGAGTGGGATTGTAGTTAGATGTATCGAAATATTTTTCTAATGACTTACCTACTTCATTAAAATTTAAATCTTTTTGAGTGGTAATTCCTAAAAAGAAACTATCTGTATCACCACCCAGCAAGCGAACCTCTTTTACGAGAGGGCATGGTTTTAATATTTTGTAGAAGAGTTGATACATTTCAAGCTTGGAATAATCTAAAACGGCTTGCCCAATATAGATGGGTTTGCACAACTCAACTTCTGATTTAATCATTTTAACACCTACAAGATCCTCATCGATGATGTCTCTATCAATGAAAAGAGGTGATGAGGTCAATTTGTGATATTTTTGTTCATCAACGACTAGTTTGTAATTCATACGTTTTCTAACATCCTCCATGGTCTTTCCGAATAGACTATTATTCTTATATTTATAAAAATCCTTTTCAAAATTATTTTGGGCGAGTGCACGTTTTTGACTGTTACTATCTATGTAGGGTTTGAGGAAGGCTTTCTGTCTAAATTTGATAATGCGGTGAACTGACTTTAGAAGCATGCCCATTTCTAAATAGAATTTTAATATGCAGAAGTGTACGAGATAATTTTTCTTATCATATTGGGTGAGTAAAAGTTTGCGGCATGGTTTGTACCTTGGCTGTCCACACTCTGTTAAGTTATTATGAAATTGTGACATGAATGGTGAAAACATATCTTCAGTCACTTCGCCAGATTCAGGTGCGAGTGGGAAATCAGCAGTTTTATTTTTAATACTATTTGGATAAATCAAATCCACTTCAAAATAATATCCCCAATCACCTTCATCTGGAATATTCAGTATGTTTGAAGGGTTGGAGTAATACTCAAGCTCATTTTGATTTAACCAACTAAACTCGGAATGAGGTAGTGGTTTAGACAGTGAACTGCCATATAAATTATTTTGGTCATAGTACTTTAGGTGGATATGATCATCACCTACTGTTTCAGATTTTATATGATGTTTATTTACAAATGTGAGACCACCGCGTATTCCGCGCTCAAATATATTATACATCTCCGGGTCTTGTAAGAGATGAATGGTCTCACCAGTCATTTTAAAGGCTGATTTAAAGGACATGGCTGGTAGACTGACAAAGTGGATAGGATCTAATTTGTCTTCTTCTAATGCCACTCGTCGAAACTCCTGAAAGACATCAGCCAGCAAAATGACATCTAATTCTAAGTAAGCGATCATATAATCGCCAAACGTTTTACAATTAAATTTTAACCATGCCTCTTGAGCATGTTCATAGTCCTCTACTGGACAATCTTCACCCGTCAAATCGTTTTTGAATTTGTCAATGGAAGGAAGGGTTGTTTCATTTAGTTTAGACATTGAGCTAAAATACGCATAAGGAAAGACTCCTTTGCGAGTGATTATTTCATCCGTTAAGTTTGGATAGTGTTTCTTCAAAGTTTGACTATGGGGAAGAAACTTGAGATTACGAACGAGAGAAGCTAGTGACGCTGACATGAATTGAAATGAATCTAAAAATTTTATTTCGAAGAAGACTGTCTTATTTTCTTTAGTTTTATCTACTGGTACTTTTGCTGTCATTGCCATGAATTTTTCTCTCGTTTGTGCTATTACATTAAACTGCCACGATTTCATCTGGCTCAACCCTCCTTTTATGAGCATATGACTGTCATAGCCCTTAAAGTTATGAAAAATGACGGGTAGTACACGACGTCTCAACCTAAGTGAAAAGTTACATTTGGAGCAGAGTGCGTTTCTAAATTTACCAGTGATGTGATCATGATCACGCACTTTCTTAATTTTATCGTCATCAAACGTTTTATGACATTTAGGACAGGATGTGCAACTTTCAAATTTTTGTTTGTCTTCATCTGACATATGTAGTGACTTACGCTGCAATTGGGAATCATATGATTGTTGAAATTTTGCAGCTTTATCGAGAAATTCTAGAAATTTTGAAATGCAATCTTCACCTTGCCAAGTATGCATTTTGTTTTGTCTATTCCTAAAGTGGTCATGCCATACTTCATAGCAGGATATGGCTGCTGGCTTGTGGATGATATCATCAATGTAGCATTCTATGTCTGCGTAAATGACACGCAGGGGACTTAATTCGTCACCATTATCCCTATGTGAAAATATTTTATCTTTGGGCATGCGTTCCATTTGTAATTTACCTCGCTTGCACCATTCATAGTGAGTTTCAAATTTATCTTTACTCCAAAATGAGCGGATGCAGCGGTCGCATACAAAATGTTCACCTCTTTTAGAGTGCCCCAAGTGAGTGTACAAGCGAGAGATTTTGGGAATACCACAGTAGTGCCATTCCTCGCTATCATCTTGTTTTACTAATAAGAGGTTGACTACACGTTCATAACAAGTTGAACGTGAATTATAGCGGGCACCCTTCAACCCCTTCTCCCACACGTGAACGACAATTTTAATCTTATTATGTTTTTCGAACGTTTCTACATCTTTGATTTTCATGTTGTTACTATCACAACCTTCAAAGTCTAGTTCATCCTCCACTGTCTATAGCTATAGGTGCGATCTCGATGCGCGTTGATATCATTATAGTGAAGGATGGATAGGACTGCATATTTGAAACACTGTGATTTACAATCAACATTGATGACAGCTTTCTTATTATACAACGTTTTTGGAAGTTTAAATGTGCCTCGAGCTGCATGACTTTCTAATAGGGAAATTTTGAATATGGCTGAGTCCACACCATCAAAAATGAGAGCGCTGTCGCGTTGATTGAATTTATCTACATTTGATTTTAAACATTGAATGTGAAAATTTAGCCAAGACTCGCAGTCTACAACTTCGGTTGCGGAAGAGGAAGGAATATGAAACTGTATTCTCTCCGTCACTTGACCCGTTTGAAAATCTATTTTAATATATTTTAGTTTAAGGTAGATGAGCGCCTTCATTCTAAAATTGTCTAAATTATTGAAGAGCGCTTCGATAATGTTAGAATTTTGAAGGAGCCACTCAGGAAAATCTACAATTTGAGTATTGGACTCCATGCAGTAGTCGCGTACTAAATTATTATGTGAAACATTAATGAGGGAGATGGTAGAGGTACCGTTGGTGTAGTGATCATTTGCATGCGTGTGTTGAAGTCTGTGCGAAGATCGCTGAAAGTGACTATCAAAAGAAAGAGGGCACAAATCGCAAGGAAAGGAGATGTCATCGTCAGAATCAACTTCACCTCCGGAGATTGACGCCGCTTTGCGTTGACACACACGTTGTTTGATGTGTCGAAGGAGACTGTGCTTCCTTGTAAACATATGTCCGCAGTCGGCACATTCCCACTCGTTGCCTTGCCGCGAGAGTCCTGAGCTGGAACTCACATCACCTGAAAGAGAAATCATTCTTTCATCTCTGTTCAAGCCTCAGTGTAGTGTTACAACCTACCTTGACTCAATAACTCTAAACTTTCCTCGAGAAGAGAGGGCGTTGGTGATGAAGTTGATGTCTGAAATTGAGGAAGATGCTATTAGTCACACGTTTGAGGGAGATGAGAGGAAATTTTCAACTTACCATTTCAACGAAATCAAGTTTAAGGTTGATACTTCTACAAGATAGAGACTTCACTCAAATAATAGTCAAAGAGAGAGATCGTGCGTTCGTCACTTGTATGATTCACAGATTAAATGAAATGACCTGAATGTCACTTTGCTTATATACTTTCATCCTCTTCATTCATTGGATGTTCATTCTGATTGGCTGCTTGTGTATACTTAAGAATTAGAAAAATGTTAAAGTTATCATTATTCAAAGTCAGCATTTCAAAGACAACATGACAAGTCCTCCAACAACACCAAATACCGCATTGGAGTTCTCCTCTCCATATACATCAGCAAAGGTGCTCGTTACACCAAATGCACCAAGAAAGGCGAAGGTGGAGAAGACATACAATCTCGACAATATACGAAAGTTATCATTATCGGAGGAGGATGAAGAGGAGTTGCCCGACCTAACAGGCATACGGTGGAAATATTTACAATATGATGCCGAAGGGGTGATGGAGATGACCAGCAAGTCGCACTTGCATCAAATATGGGAGTGGTACACCCCTAACTCCCAACCGCGAACCGTGGCGGAGTGGGCGTACATTGAGAAAGTGAGGGACGCTGCAGAAGAACGTTTAAAGCAGCTCAACTGTTTTTGTAATCTATGTGAAGCCAGACTCTGGGACGATATTGACGATGAAGACCTTTTGAAATACATGCCATAATAAATGTTTATTTCGTATTATCTTTGCTTTCATACTGACTTACTTGAATGGGGTTTTAGTGAATAATTTAACCATGTATACTTTTTCATTTGGAAATAGTAGCACGCTTAGTTTAACTTGTAAATCTTATAACATTTCATATGGACGATGATGGTAGATGAAATAGTGTCAAATAAATTAAGATAGCTTACACTTCTGATACAGGGATAGCAATCGACTGCGATCCATGTGTAAAGAGCTTGTTAGACTACGGATGGGCTTAAGTGGATGATTTAACCATGTATACTTTTTCATTTGGAAATAGTAGCACGCTTAGTCTAACTTGTAAATCTAAAAACATTTCATATGGACGATGATGGTAGATAAAATAGTGTCAAATAAATTAAGATAGCTTACACTTCTGATACAGGGATAGCAATCGACTGCGATCCATGTGTAAAGAGCTTGTTAGACTACGGAAGAGAGAAGTGTGTTATGTTGCGTGTGGCGCGTGAGTGTCCTCCCATTTCATTCCATTCATCAATTCGTCTCATTGATAGAGACAGGTAGAACTCATGGTTCTCATAACGTATGCAATGGAAAGTTTTAGGCAACCTTCGACAGTTGGCTAAATGTCGCCCTGACGCGAATGCATGCTACGTTGAGACAGAGGCAATCACTTGCAAACATGACGCAGAGAGGTTTAACAAGATTGACCATTGCCGAATGTCCCTTGCGGTATACATAGCTACGGTTTTCACCGCCGCCCTTTACAGGAACGCCCGTCGAAAGGAAGTATTACACCGAACTTCATTTGCAACGTTCAAGTTGACTGATAGCAGATTCAACTTAATGATAGTATTCGCCAGTCCGAAGACTGCCCAGGGCAAACCGCGAGGAGGTTCTATCATGTCTTGCCCCATGGTGGCCCTTAAGAGAGCCGATGGTTCGTTCTCGGGAGTAACAAGATGACTATTGGCTTGAATAGTCAATAGGTATGACGGTTAGGTTCTCGTATACCCTATACCGCCTAAGCCGTGGTGGTGCATCTGGCACCTTAGGATGCGGGTGGTATTTGGAGTCCACACCTCATCCGTCCAAACGATCCTCTTGATCTTCCCCTTCTTCTCATCCTCATCCCACTCGTCGAGGATGACGAACTCGGGAATACCGTTGTCTTCATCAGTGAAGACGGGAATATTGTCGGCAGATGTCGCTTCCATCGTGACTTCAAATTGAATGAGAAGCGCTACAATCTTCTGGCTTATATAGGGTTTTCAACAATGAATTGCTCAACAGCGAATCAGAATGCTTCAGGGATAGCAATCGACTGCATAATGTTCAAGTTGACTGATAGCAGATTCAACTTAATGATAGTATTCGCCAGTCCGAAGACTGCCCAGGGCAAACCGCGAGGAGGTTCTATCATGTCTTGCCCCATGGTGGCCCTTAAGAGAGCCGATGGTTCGTTCTCGGGAGTCGTCATCCTACAGCCTACCAATTCTGCTGAGAGAGTCAAAGACTCTCTCTTTGGTAGCACTGTCGACTTCCACACTAACTGGCATGTGAGTATAGAGTGGAATGTAGCGCCATTCCGTTGGATAGGCAGCAGTTGCTGACATCGGAGTGCCAATCCGAGCAAGATTGTCGTGGACTCTGTCTTGCTCCTCTAGCCTGCCGAACTCCTCAAACAAATTTCGCGGCCTTAACTGCGGTCCGCGAGGAGAGCTGACTTGACTGTTCGGCGTCTGCATGATTGAAATGAAATGAAATGAGAGGCAGTGGTTTATATACCCCTCTAACGCGACGCAACGTTCAAGTTGACTGATAGCAGATTCAACTTAATGATAGTATTCGCCAGTCCGAAGACTGCCCAGGGCAAACCGCGAGGAGGTTCTATCATGTCTTGCCCCATGGTGGCCCTTAAGAGAGCCGATGGTTCGTTCTCGGGAGTGACGTGATGGGGTGGTGTAGGCGGGCAAAGATCTGCAATGAAATTGATATGTATTAGAATAGGATATAATATATTATTTACTTTTTCTCTTACCAAGTTAGTAATCCTTAGGTAGTCTCGCGCGTTTCACACACACGAAAGCGAAAATTTGTGTAAGGATGGCCGCGCATTCGTAAGCTGGCGTTGGAGGCCTTTTTTCGTGGGATGACCCATTGTAACAATAGGATGGATTCGTCTAAATTTCTGGTTTACGAGTACTTCGCCGGAGCCAAATGATTGTCCCGAATAGGGATGTGAAATTCAAACAAACGATCCTCATTCACACGTTCCCACTCAATCAACCACCCTCATGCGCCTCCAACTTCTCACACGCCTGCCTCTCATCACCCCGCCGAGCCACAGTCCTCCTCCAACTCAACATTCCTCGCTCTCAACACACCTCATCTCCTTCATCATTCCTCAAACTTCGCCATAAAGCGTCTGCATCTCTCATTCTTCTCTCCGCAGCACTCGCCTCTTCTCACACGCATCATTTCTTCTCTCCAACTCTCGCGTCTTATTCTTCAAATCAGTCAACAATTAAGTACAAACACAACGCCTCATTCTAATGTTTTCATTCCTCGCCCCCAAGTATCCTTTCGACTTCAAATCCTTCTTTTTAGTAACCAACTCATTACAACTCCTTCACAACTTCATCCTTCACTTTCCTTCAATACTCTCAACCTTATTCACTAACAACTCATGCGCCATCTGCTGCGGAAACATGGTCTCTTCTCTTCATCCTTCATACCACCTCGTCGACTGCATACGAAATCCCACCACTCTTCACTTTTGGGGAAGATGAGCTCTTCGGGGTGGTCGGATGATGACGATGTTGGACACCGGACCTCCCGATGACGAAGCAGAGCCTAAACTTCCTCACACGCTTCCTCACACGCTCCCTATCTAAATCCACATCATCTCTCATCATCACTCTCTCAAAGGCAACTCTCTTCCGCTGCCAATCTCACCCTCCAACGACGCAACCGCTCTCGGCAACTCATCATTCTCAACAACATTCTCAACCAACATTCTCAAACAACATTCTCAACAACATTCGCAACATTCCGCCAACTATTCGCTCCCTCTCTTCCACAATCAACTGCGTAAATCTCAAATCAGTCAACTAAACCACCACTTACAGTCAGCATGCACTCTGTAAAACCGCAACCTCATGCCTCATCACCCTTCAGACCTCTACACTTTACGCAAGCAACCCTATTCAAGACAATCATGTGGCCGGTGCCCGCCTTCTTCACATGAGCTATGGCGTCCGCACTGCGATTAACTCCGCCCACAAGAGCACCATTTTGATATGATATCTTACGATTTTTGTCATTGGCCATCTTAGATTTTATTGTGAAACTGTAAGAATAATGAAATTTGTATAAGTTTGGAATCATTGTAGTACAGTCATATTCCCTAAAGAGTGTAGTGAGATGGCACTCGATACCGTCGACAGCCCGAAGGCCTTGTACCGATCACTAGGGAAGTGAGAGTATCTTCCCCGATACCCGCTCTTTACAGCTGAAGACATCATTGGGTCACTGCCCCGAAGTGGGGGGTAACAGGAACGCCGAGTCAAAGGTAGTGATCAGTAGCTGGGATCTAACTACCCCTCAAAGCTGCCTTAGACATTTTTTTGTTTTTTTAAGTTTAAATTTCAAATCTTGATAGCATATTTGAACTCAGGATACTTTGAAAACCTTAGTCCTATTATGTTTAACAACTTTGAAAAAAAAGTGAAAATTAAGAATTTTTAAAAAAATTCCGCATTTTTACTAACTCATACTACTTTTAAAAGAATTTTATCAGTAGTAAAGGACACTATCAAACTCTATCATACAAACTTTGAAGTAGCAAGTATAAGCTTGCTACTTTCAAAAGATAGAGTCCTTTGCACCCGATACCGGGAGCTCAGAGCGACGACCGTCGCTTACCTCGTCTTTCGATGAAGTGATCAGACTTACGTTGTCGGGGGTTTATATATGCTCGGAAGAAAACTTAAAATGGCTCTATCTCCGAAAGTATTCATCGTAGCGGACATTTCCGGTTTGTTGCAAACGATTTGTCTCATCATTCTTTACAATATGACACCTGAACCATTCTCATATGACCACGGGAAGTTGGTCCGCCAGCACATGTCCATGTAACATGCCACAAGTGAAAAAATTCCTAAGTGTGAGAGCTCCAGTGTGGTGAAAATTTTGAAAAATTTAAAACTTCCGAATTTCGACCTGGGACCTTTACCAAAACATTTTTCATCAAATTTCACTGACCTCCCCCCCCCTCGTTCAGATAAATTTGATGAAAAATGTTTTGGTGACGGTCCCAGGTCGAAATTCCACACTTTGGAAAATTTTCAAAATTTTACCCATACAAAGTCACTCTGACACTTAGGATTTTTTCAGGTGAGCGAGCTCCGACCTAAAATCTTGTAACCGCTCTAACTTTTGAACGAAGACAGATAGGAACAAGCCGGTTCTTTCACTGAATTTGTCTCACTCTTAGCTTTCAAACGAGTTATCGCACGACAAAATCCGTCCACTAGAAGCCAAGATAGAAGCTAGCTGTCCAGAGGGGGGGGTCAGTGAAATTTGATGAAAAATGTTTTGGTGGTGGTCCCAGGTCGAAATTCCACACTTTGGAAAATTTTCAAAATTTTACCCATACAAAGTCACTCTGACACTTAGGATTTTTTCAGGTGAGCGAGCTCCGACCTAAAATCTTATAACCGCTCTAACTTGTGAACGGCTGGTCCGATTGACTCGCAACAAAAAATGTTGTCGAGCAGTTTTTTCTCCTCTTTCAAACGAGTAGCTGTAAGACAAAATCCGTCCACTAGAACCAAAGTTAGAAGATTGTTGTTGGGGGGGGGGTGTCAGTGAAATTTGATGAAAAATGTTTTGGTGACGGTCCCAGGTCGAATTTCCACACTTTGGAAAATTTTCAAAATTTTACCCATACAAAGTCACTCTGACACTTAGGATTTTTTCAGGTGAGCGAGCTCCGACCTAAAATCTTGTAACCGCTCTAACTTTTGAACGGCTGGTCCGATTGACTCGCAACAAAAAAGGTTTGTCGAGCAGTTTTATTCTCCTCCTGTTCAAACGAGTAGCTGTAAGACAAAATCCGTCCCACTAGAACCAAAGTTAGAAGATTGTTGTGGGGGGGGGTTCAGTGAAAATTTGATTGATAAATGTTTTGGTGACGGTCCCAGGTCGAAATTCCACACTTTGGAAAATTTTCACAATTTTACCATACAAATCACTCTGACATTAGGATTTTTTCAGGTGAGCGAGCTCCGACCTAAAATCTTGTAACCGCTTCTAACTTGTGAAACGGCTGGTCGAATTGACTCGTACAACAAAAAATGTTATTTCGAGCAGTTTTTTCTCCTCTTTCAAACGAGTAGCTGTAAGACAAAATCCGTCCACTAGAACCAAAGTTAGAAGATTGTTGTCGGGGGGGGGGGGGGGAGGTCAATGAAAATTTATGAAAAATGTTTTGGTGACGGTCCCAGGTCGAAATTCCACACTTTGGAAAATTTTCAAAATTTTACCCATACAAAGCCCCACTGACACTTAGGATTTTTTCAGGGGAGCGAGCTCCGACCTAAAATCTTGTAACCGCTCTAACTTTTGAACGAAGACAGATAGGAACAAGCCGATTCTTTCACTGAATTTGTCTCACTCTTAGCTTTCAAACGAGCTATCGCACGACAAAATCCGTCCACTGGAAGCCAAAATCGAAGCAAGCTGTCCAGAGGGGGGGTACGTCAGCCGAAAATTTTTTCTCTCCGATTTCGCTGGAAACATCCTTCCTAACCCAAAATTTCACGTAGATTCCGAATCTGGCCTCCGTTTTCTCATCCGATGCTTCGTTTGGACGCTACACACCAAAAACATCACACACTATAGCCTCAAGACTAATCCTGGCGGTCGCCCACGTCAACCTAGACGGTCGCCCACGTCAACCAGGCGGTCGGACCAACTCACCCGAGTCTCACACTCTGTCGTTGCAGAGGGGGGGGGACGTCAGCGAACATGTTGTGAACGTGGACCCACCCGGCCGGCACCCCACGACAGACCACACCCTCTGTCGTTCCCGCGGGGGGGGGGACTCAGACACGAAGCACCACGGCGGCCGACCACGACACTCTGCCGTGCCAGAGGGGGGGGGGACGCAGCGATGGCCGCCATCTTGCGCGGTCCAGAAGTGGAGTTTTGCTTACTACTTT
>CAJQUW010005137.1:0-66050 GCA_907163375.1 Prostheceraeus crozeri | reverse complement strand
TTTGCCCAACCTTGCTGATGTCACATACGCAGATGACATTGTTGTGGCCTTGCCTATGACTTCGGACCTTAAACTTTGAGGACCACAATTAAACAAGAAATCGAATACGTCGATCAATGTGCAGTGTCGGATGCTTTATATTTGATTTGTCACAAACACCCAAACTGTGCTTGTCCAATAGAAATCTTTGATTAATACCCACATTCCGATAGCCAATTTGAATGTCATCTTCAGAATACTTGTTGATTTTTTTAGTGTTGAATTTTAAAATTGGACTTGTGTGTGACTCTGTGTTATGCAAGAAAGGAGGGAATCTATGCATATTCTAAAAACATCTCCAAACGTATTCTGATTAAGAAAGAATTATGCTAATATACAATGCAAGCGGTGATCTCACATATTGATACAATGGTACCGTAAATCTGGGGGGAGTTCGGCCACTTTGAAAACACTTCATTCAAACTATTGATTGCTCAGTTTCTTTAGGCAGCCGGAATGATATAGATTTGATACTGTCTTATCCATGCCCGATGTATATATTCCTATCCAATAAAATTGTTTATGTCGTTCTTGTTGATCTAGGGACATCTTTATTTACGGGCGAACTCACCCATAGAGTGGGGTGTGTTCGCCCATTTGATGAAATCGGCAACAAATTTTCTATTAGGACTGATGACATTCTTGAGAAACTGCATTATATCATTTTGGTTATGTCTTTAGTGCAGAGAACTACAATTAATCCCTATATTAATTCAACATTTTTCATTCGACATTTTATTCTTATTTTTGACACATTAATTTAAATTTGATTCTTCCTGCATTCAATACTGAATAGATTGATTGGAAGAAGCGTTTATAATTCAATGAAAAGCAGTTTTGTAGTCCAATATACCCATTCTATAATCTAACAAACAAAAACGAAAACGAATCATTGAACACAAGGCGGGAGGGACACTATCAACGAAGTTTGTTGTAGAAACAAAAATTTATCAAGGAATGTGTAACGACCACGATTAATAGTGAGCCAAAGTTAAGTTGAACAATTTGTGTTGTCAACAGGCATCTGTCTACGATGTTTGGAAAAACAAGTAGTTATCATGGTCGCCGAATGGAAGAAAACTTTGTAGTGATCAATCACTTTGACAAGACTTTTCCGATGTAATGGTAGGCTCTTGAGTACCAGTGGGCCTACCATCAGAAATAAAACCAGAATAAAAGCAACTTGAATCACTTCAAACTTGGAAGCCCAAAGGTTCCGTAGGCTAGGAATGGGCTTCATGTTTTTCATCAGTCACATACATTGTCTCCATCTTGATTATTTCTTCATTGTCAGAGTTCTCCATCATGTATCGTCACGTGACACTTTTGCCAGGCTGCACTGTGAGCTTTCTCTTTTCTTTGGTGGTCACAATTTTGGGCCTGGTGGGCGTCGAGAAGCTCTTTCAAACGACTCTAACACAACTCTTTTGTTATGAAACAGCTTCACGCACTTCACTTTGTTGATCACTTGAAGAGTGTGGGAAATTCGTGAGATAACTTCATATTTGTTGACGGGGTAATTCCGACACTGTTCGAAACCCACTTATTATGTTATCTTAAAATGGTTGGTGATAGTTCTCCCCAAAAGTCGATCGAGAGGCGTGGAAACCAACTTTTGGGATCACGACTGCATTTACGTCATTCTTTCCGATTTCCATTCAGTAAGGCACCAGTCGCCAATATCTCTCATAGGGTCAAAACACATACATCCAACGGCTGACACAAATGGGTTGCGTTTGGAGGCAAACAAACGAATGCGATATCGTTCTCCAAGCACTTCTCAATAACATCACGAGGAAAAATGTCAATGGACAATTCAGCTCTTTTTTCTGTGAAATGTTATGGCCAATCGTTGTTCAAAAAGAACGATTCGAAAAAGAAGGAAGACCTCTACACCAGTCATCACCAGCCATACATCGTTGACGACTGGAATAACCCTGTTTTTTACGCTTAAGTAGCTTTCACTATATTCGAACGACAAAAGTTTCAAGGGAAATCCCCAGTTCAGCCTAGTAGCGATTGTTTTTGCGCTGTGATACGTTCTTCATCTGGAGAAAGAACGCATGGGCCTCCACTTCTTCGGGGATTGACGACCCTTTAACTTGATCTCTCAAGGTCGATCGTGCTTACACTGAAGGATGACAGCAGCTTTGCGAATAGGACATTCCATTCTGAACGGCTTTGATAGCCTCATCAAGGGAATCATCAGAATAGTTGCCGACGGTCCTGAGGGCACCAACAACTGGCTTGTACGTGCGCATGATTATGAGGCGGTTGAAAGAATAGGCAGTTGAAGCCTAACTTTGATTCTCAATTTTTCAAACAATCAAGTTCGATTTTTTGGATAAGTCATTATATGCATATCGTGAATGATGACTATGTAATTCGGAAAGCTATGGGTTGATCGATATCATTGATAAAGGCTTCGTTTGTGCTGCACCCAGTTATAAGTGCTATTGTTAATATTTCCAATTTGAATATCATCATAGCACGCAGAGTTAACGACATTCTCTACAAATATTGCTATGTCTGCAAGCTCGACTTTCAAAGTCCAAAACTATGTTAATTGATAAGGCACAAAAAATAGAGGATGGGCCGAACTCGCCCCACTAAGGTGGGCGGAAACTCACCCCAAGTACAAAAAATGGCCCACCTCATGAATTACAGAGGGAACAACAAATATGATGCTAATTATATTCATGGATTAAACTGCTCTCTCACGTTTCACTACATTTAACAAGTTGATGAAGTATTTCAATAGAAAACAAGCTGGGCAGGAAAGTACGACCAACGAACAGAAAAGATCAGCACTTAAACACTAAACATCATACAGCTGCTCTTCTGTATCTTGCGAGCGTTCTACAATCGCTTACTCCCAGTAACCCATATACGTGTATCCTCGTAGAGTTGATAATGTGATGTATTTGGGGTTCCTGTCGTTATTTTTTTTATAAAACTGGCTACTCATTATAAAGACACTCATATTTAGAGATCACAACCAAACACCTAGTCCTCGTCCCTCCTACTCCACGACGTTCCCCGCCCCCGCCCGCCACTAGCACTGTTAGCCGCCCCCAACCACCCCCCCCCTAAGAAGAAATATGACACATTGATTATTTTAGCAACGTAAAAAATAAAACAATATGGCTGCTCTGTGAAAAGTGGGCGCGAACTCACCCCACAATGGCCCGAATACTCACCCCTGTTTACGGTATCTCTACTTGTCGGGATATGAACAAGAAATATGGTCAGAGAAAATCGAGAGGGTGCGACCGATGTGCTCATCGAATAATCTGTGGTATTGATTGGTCTTTGTGATCATTTCAATTTCAATTAACTTAAGAAGAAACGCTTTCAACATTAAAGGTTCTTTCGCGAAATATTAGGATCAATTAAATCTGTTACACACCACTACTACCACTTAAATAACTGTAGCGGAGAGGCGTCATAGTGAAACTGCTACTTGTACCTCTTTGCCGTACGTACGCTCGACTTTCATCTCTCCTTCCTCTCTTCATATTTGTACACAAACGAATGTAGTATTAATGTGGAAACTACTGTAAGCACCAATTATGCATGTATGTGGTGATCCTATGTCTGATTTGCCGTGCGTACTTATTCGTGTTGTATATAAAGTATGCGTTCGGACGGATATGCAAATGATTGATTTTCACTATTCTGAATACAAAACGATATCTCTCTCTCTCTCCTCTCTCAAGCTTCGTCCCCCCTTGATTGACTACATTTTCGTTAAGAGATCCTATAAAATAGATCAAAGTTCTTTAATAAATACGAAATGGATTGGCTTCTATTATTTTGATTCTTCCTTTTAAACCTAAAACAAACACAATCTTCGGAAATTTAATAACCGTGCCAATTGACACAGGAAGCAAAAGTTGATTTGAATACAGCTTTGACCCTTTTCTAACGAATATTTATTATCTGGATAATCAAGTTTCCTTATTAATCACACACAGTTCATTTTTGAGAGATAAGGCTATTCACATCTTTCCACTGTTTCGAACATCAATTTGGACAGTAGTAAGCAAAACTCCACTTCTGGACCGCGCAAGATGGCGGCCATCGCTGCGTCCCCCCCCCTCTGGCACGGCAGAGTGTCGTGGTCGGCCGCCGTGGTGCTTCGTGTCTGAGTCCCCCCCCCCTCTGGAACGACAGAGGTTGTGGTCTGTCGTGGTGTGCCGGCCGGGTGGGTCCACGTTCACAACATGTTCGCTGACGTCCCCCCCCCCTCTGCAACGACAGAGTGTGAGACTCGGGTGAGTTGGTCCGACCGCCTGGTTGACGTGGGCGACCGTCTAGGTTGACGTGGGCGACCGCCAGGATTAGTCTTGAGGCTATAGTGTGTGATGTTTTTGGTGTGTAGCGTCCAAACGAAGCATCGGATGAGAAAACGGAGGCCAGATTCGGAATCTACGTGAAATTTTGGGTTAGGAAGGATGTTTCCAGCGAAATCGGAGAGAAAAAATTTTCGGCTGACGTCCCCCCCCCCCTGGACAGCTTGCTTCCAGTGGACGGATTTTGTCGTGCGATAGCTCGTTTGAAAGCTAAGAGTGAGACAAATTCAGTGAAAGAATCGGCTTGTTCGTATCTGCCTTCGTTTACATGTGAGACGCCATTTAAGATTTTGGGACATTGGTGAAAAAACGACAGAGTTAGAATTTGGGACGTTTTGGGCTGTAGCTTCAAAACGAACTATCGGATTGGTAAACGGATGCCAGATTTGGAATCAACTTGATGTTATTGTCCAATGAGGATCATCATCCAATGAGAATCAAGCATTTCTTTATAAATAGCGAGCCTTCCACAGTGAGAATCATTCCATCGTTGAATCACACGAGTGACGGACGCACATTTTCTCTCTCTAGTTCCCTGTTCTATTATCCAACTAAAATGGTAAGTCGCTACTTCCCTCCCTCTCCTCCCTTGAACGTAAACTTAATACAATCTTTTTTCATTTTCAGGCATCTACTCCATCTGCTGCACTAGTAGGACAAAATGGCGGTCAAACGTTACAAGGTTCGCTACGGTCAGATCATCTACAACTGAGGCCAGTGGAAGAAACATCCAAGGTACATAATCCTACACCGCTACAGCGTAAATTTAAACAAGCCTTGCGTTATGATGATCATAGCGTAGTACTCCAAACGGGAATGCTCCCTTCCACGGATGTCAAGATAATGCACAATCAGTATGGGGACTACATACTGATCCCCGTGAGTCCGTACATTCGCCACCAACTTGATATTATTGAGGAGTACGTGACATTAAATATGGACATTCCTACTCCTCTTGCTCAAGAGTGGAAGGCGAGAGATGACAAGGATACTCCCTATAGAAAGATTTGGGATGGTAATCACATTTGCCTACCGGTATCACATTGGTGTACTTACTATAAGAAGGAGGGAGATCATTCAATACCCATCAGATGTGATGAGCTCGGAGAAGGTACTTGGGATATCCTTTTCAAAGTGAATGGGCTATATTATGGTCGACACAAGGATAATAAAATAGCCTCTCTCTCCATGCATATGGAATCCATCCTATATATTCCGAAACCACCCAACGTGGACGACATAATTGATCAAATCCTTAACAGCAGTGGTACGAAGCGCAAGTCGGAGAAGAATGCTACATCAAAACGCAAATCAAAGAAGGAGAATTGCTAGTCCTTTCCTAACTCTACCCTATGACAATTCGCTTATGTGCTTTGAGTGTCGTAGACGTGGTCTTATTAGATACATTTTACTTCTTCGTTGCCATCATATCATTTGTGTATTTTGTCGTGAAAAGCATCGATGTAATTCTTCATTTTGTAATATGTTATAGAACGTTTCCTTAGATGTGTAAATTTCCGTTTTAGGCTTCTATCATCATTTTTATGGATTGTGAGGGTGAACCTGTACAGGAGCTCAGTGCTATTGCTATGAACAATTGGACATATCAGATTGTTAGTGTCTATCATCAACATGCCAACTGCGATCCCAATGTTGATCAATGGGCGAGAAAACACATTCATGGACTTAATCTGAAATATTTGCAAGACTATGGCTTTTCTTGTGAGAGTGCTCTTCTTATTGACTTTAAACGATGGTTAGCTGCTTTCAATGTTATACGCATCTTTTGTAATAATCCTGGTAAGGAGAGGAAAGTATTTCCCAATCTAATCATTGATGATATTTTGCTCCCACCTTGGGATAGTAGAGTGAATCAACATTATCATGAAGTCACAAAACGTTTTAAGGATTTGTGTGTTCCTATTTTGTCTGTTCGTTGTAGTAGCTACGTTCATAACCAATGCTTCTTTCCTCCTTACCTCAACACTGCCAAAGTCCTGTATGGTTATCATTGCTCGCTGTATGATAGTTACCAGCTGTATCTATTTTATCTCTTTCAAACCATTGATTTATAATGCATGCTTGTTACCATTATTCAATAAATGTTACTATGAGAAGAGTTGTTGTTTTCATGCAATGGATGGGTTAGATAAAGGGCGATCATGTCTTTCTCAAACGACTGCGGAACATTACGTTTTCATAGGCAAAGTTTAAAAGGAGCTGTTCAAGATTATGTGATAAAATTTCATAAAGATGAGACCGACATCGAAGCAGTGGTCGATGATGCTAGCACTCTATTTCTAGAGTTAATGAATACATTCTCTGATAGCATTATCATGGCGCGATTAGTTGCGAAAATTAAGTTTAGTCATTTTGGAAAGGAAGAGGTGGAAAGTCGCTCTTTCCATTTTGCTTCTTATTCAATGGAAGTGGTAGATCACCCCAAGAATTTTTTAAAAGACATATGATAAAAATTGCTGAACGTCTTAACGCATTTAACCATCATGGTAGCAGTCTAGTGATTGAAGCGATTTCAGATATTCACATTCAACTTTCCATAAAGAAAAATTGAAAATGCAGTGGTACTTGATTGTAGCACAACTGGTTTTCGAGCTATGTCTGCTCACTCTCGAAGTATATTCCTTCTGTACATGCGTCTATTATTTAGAAAAGGCTAGCAAATTCATATCTTCAAAAAGACTTGCTATAGACATCAGTAACGGTGAAACTATGTGTTGCGATGTATGTAAGCGAAAGGATGGAAATGAAAAGCGCATCTTCAAGAGATGTAAGCATGCTTTTTGTCAACGCTGTTTCATACGTAATTGCATTCAACTTTGCCAATGTAACCACTGTGACATTGCTCATTTCGAGTGTCACTTATGTCGCAATAGTTAGTACCTATGCAAATGTGGTAAAGATAGGTTTTAGCAAAGACTAACACGGAAAATGGCGAAACGTAAAATGACGAAACGTAAAAGTCAAAAGTTTTCTTCAGCCATTCAAGCTCTCCGACGAATGAAAGCAAATCAGCGATACAATGCTATACGACATGCTAACGATAAATTCATTTGTGAAATTATTTCTCATGTGAGGAAGTTGAGGACGAAGAAATTAGCGCCAAAACAACGAAAGTTACTTAAGCGATATGCTACGAAATTGCGTTTCATCTCCAATCCTAAAGTCGCCCTTCAAAGAAAGAGGAAAACTCTAACACAAAAGGGCGGTTTCCTTTCAGCAATACTTCCAATGATAGCTCCTGCCGTGGGCAACCTATTGGGAAATATCTTTGGCTCTAAGCGTTAATTATGCAAATGTTGAGTCTCAAAGTAATAAAATGGATTTCAGACTTCAATGTGATAAAGTTCTGACTGTATCAGGTCCATCTCATGCAGGTAAAACTGTTTTCACGCTGAATTTATTGGATAAAAGAAGGGAGTTGTTTAAGGAACCTATCAATCGAGTGATTTGGTGTTATGGTATTTATCAACCGTCGCTGTTTCAGGAATTGCAAAGTCGCAACTTTATTCGACATGAAGGAATTATTCCAGTGGATAAACTTCAGTCTAATGATGTTGTTGTATTGGATGATTTATTAAAAGAAAGTAAGAATTCAAAAGATGTTACAGATATGTTCACTCGCGCAGCACACCATAAAAGGTGTTTTATCATCTATATTACACAAAATTTGTTTCCTGATGGAAAAGAAGCTCGTACACGAAACCTGAATACACACTATTATGCTATTTTCAAGAATCCGCGAGATAAAAGTCAATTTGAAATTTTAGCGCGACAAGTTGCACCCAGAGGATCAAAAGCCTTAATTGAAATTTTTCAAGCAGCTACTGAAAAACCATACGGTTACTTATTCATTGACTTTACGCAAGAGTGTCCGGAAGAATTTAGATTTCGAAGTGATATTTTGAAAACTCCATGATTATCTACAAACTATGAGTTCTTATTCTCGCATGATTGTTATTCCTCAGGATGAATATGTACAATTGACTGCCATGCAGCAAGTAAAGCAACCTCTTGCAAATCAAATGTATAGGAAAGAAATAGATTATCAGCAAAATGTTCACATCAAAGATCCACATCGTGCTGTATTATTACAATCGGAAACTGTTGAGCAATTGAAAAACTTGAAGAATAAGATGCGTGACTCTGTATCGACTGCTACACCTTTAGCATCTCGCGCACATGCCATATCTCTTTTCAACAGTATTGAACCCCATCTCAATGTAAATGATAGAGGAGAAATCATTACAGATGAAAATAAAGTGATTGATGCTTCACGTTATGAAGACTTGATTCAGTATGCGACACGTAGAAAGCGCCGTCAGGGCTATGTTCCACCTGGTTGGTCATACTTTCTTAAACTATTGAAAAAGCATAATGTGCCAAAATTTGCTTTAAATAATGAGACATTGAAAGAACTTGATTCAACAGTGGCTACTACTCCAATGCTTCAGGCGATGAAAATGCCAACAAATTGGTTTAAGACGTCACCTGCTACATCCCCTCCCACACTCACTAAGCAAACAAGGGGAAGAACTCGACGTAGATCTGTATCGCCACTAAAACTGGTAAAAGGAAAACGTAAAACAGCTCCTCCCAGGAAATACATGTTCTCAGACTATTAATATGAAGCAGATGTGTTGCTTGCCATGTAATGAGCCGCCAGAGGTGAATGTCGTTGTCACTTGCACTTGCTGCGCCAGCTCTCATAATGAAACCCCTAAGCAATGTGAACACGATCGCAAAACCGCTAAAGCTAAATGCTGCAGTTGTTGTAAATGTAGAAAGGCAAGAAAACAAAAAGATGAGAAGGAGGAAAAAGAGTCAGCCGTCATCGACTGAACGTTTGAAGTCAATCTATTATGATGTAAAACATCCGGCAGGATTTGCATCTATCAAGAAATTATCAAAAGCGAGTGGTCTTCCACAATCACAAGTGAAACGATGGTTAAAGGGTCAGGCTACCTATACACTCCACAAACAAGCGAAAAAGAAGTACCGCACCCGCCATTATATTGTTCATGACATCGATGAACAGTGGCAAGCAGATTTGTGCGATGTTGCCTCCATTTCAAAACATAACTCGGGCAATAATTTTATTTTAACCGTCATTGATATTTTCTCGCGTTATGCGTGGGCTCAACCTTTAAAAACTAAAGAAGGGAAAGGAGTAGCAAAAGCATTCCAAACAATTTTTCGAGAAGGTCGCATTCCAAAAAGAATTCAGAGTGATCAAGGAAAAGAGTTTGAAAATCAGCATGTGACAAGATTATTTGAGAGGCATGACATTGAGTTGTTTAGTGTAAAGAGCGCTTATAAAGCTGCACTCGTTGAACGTTTTAATCGCACATTAAAAAATCGTTTGTGGCGACATTTTACTGCCAACTTGACACAAAATTGGACAAAGGTTCTACAAGATACACTCCATGCCTACAATCACTCTATCCATCGTTCTATTGGACTCAGACCAGTAGATGTAAATGCTGACAATGTAGATAAAGTGCGCGAATCATTCCAACGTAAACGCACTCATGTGAAAAGTGATGTGAAAATTGGCGATAAAGTTCGTATCTCAAAAGTGAAAAGTGTTTTTGCTAAAGGGTACCTCCCGAATTGGACAGAGGAGGTATTTACAGTATCAAGGATTAATCAAAAAGACTCTCCGACCACCTACAAGTTGAAAGATTACGATAATGAAGAAATTGAGGGTAGCTTTTACCGCGATGAGATTGAGGTAGTCACTGAAAGTGAAACATATTTGGTAGAGAAAATCATTCGATGTAAAAAACGGCAAGGTGAAGAATGGTGTCTTGTTAAATGGACTGGTTATCCTTCAAGTATGAACTCTTGGATGCGTCGTGCCGACATCTTTCATCTAAGTGATCGACAGTGATTCATGCAAAGTTGTAACTAACAATGTTTAGGGTTTGAGCTATGAATCCAACTGCCTCATTTTATTCACGACCCTCCTACGTAAGTGGTGGAGGACAAATTTACATCGGTGCTCGCCGCCAACGTGGAGGTAGCATACTTGGTGCACTGAAATCTGTTGTAGCACCTCTCATATCCAATGTCGGTAGATCTTTAAAACGAAATGTTTTAAGTAATGCCGTTGGCTTTGCTGGTGATGTTGCTAGTGATCTTTCCAGAGGTAGAAGTTTTAAGAGCAGTTTGTTGAATCGTGGGAAGGAACGCGGTTTAAAAACATTGAAGCAGACCATTGCTGGTGTTACTCAAGGAAAGAAATCACCTAAACGAATGAGAAAAGGAAGGAGGAAACATCGCGGAGCTGGTAAGGTGCGATCTTCAGTCAAAAGGCATTCACGCAAACGTCGCAGAGGCTCTAATCATTCATCAGGCGCTAAACGACGACGCTGCTATAACTTCTAATCATGGAGTGTAAAACTTCCGGTTTTTGTTTGTTCGATCAACAAGCCATACAGACAGATATTCTTAGTTCAAGTATTGTAGATTATCATCCTCGAACAGCTGAGAATGCTGGCCCCATTGAATTTGTTATTCCTGGTGGTAGTGATGACTACATAGATTTGAGTTATGCGATGCTTGATTTGAGGTTTAGAATTCAGCAAGCAGATGGAACTGCTATTGACGATGCACATAAAGTTGGACTGAACAATTTACCATTGACTACATTACTTCGCGATGTTTCTCTAACGATTGGAGAGCAGCAGGTGGAAGGTGGTCAAAGCGATTATCCCTATAAATCATATTTCAATCATGTATCACAGTTTCATCCAGCAGCACAAAAAAGTCATATGGAAGCCATGGGATGGTACAGAGATGAAGCAGGAAAATTTGATGTTGAAACAAACAGTGGCTTTGTAAAGCGATCTGCTATGATTAAAGATAGTAGAGTATGTCAGCTATATGGTCCGCTGAATTTAGACTTCTTTAGACAGTCAAAGTTTTTACTCTGTAATACCAGCATGCGACTCAAGCTGACATTGAATAAGCCTGAATTTGCGCTGAATGCATTTGCTAAAGTTGACAATTTTAGAATTCATGTGGAAGATATTGCACTTTACATTCGTCGAGTAGTACCGAATCCAAGTGTCATTAGAGGGCATGCTGAAGGTCTTAACCGCCAAAATGCCATTTACCCCGTTCAGCATACAAAGCTTCTCACCTTTACAATTCCGAAAGATCAAAAGAGTTTCATGAAAGATGGCCTCTTTCCATCGGAAGCACCGAAGCTCCTCATGGTGGCAATGGTTGAAAATGATGCATTTAATGGTAATATAAAGAAGAATCCTTTCAATTTTAAACACAATCAGTTAAGTGAAATTGCTTTACGTGTTAATGGTGTGAGTCATCCTGGTCCACCCTACAAACCAGATTTTGCTTCGGATCAATTTATGCGCAGTTATGTTGATTTTATGGATGTCTTTGGCTTTTACAATACGGATGATACCAACGGACTGACTATGAAAGAGTTTAAGAGTGGATATACTATTTATGCATTTGATTTGACTGCTGACAGCGATATTAGTGCACCCTATCGTCAAGCGAACGTGCCTCATAATATTCGTTTGGATTTGACGTTCAAAAGAACACTACCTGAGACGATCAATGTATTAATTTATGCAGTCTTCGATTCAAATATTGAAATTACAAAGTATCGTGACGTGATTCTTCAGTATAATCGTTAATGAGTTGGTTGACTGCTGACGATATTAAGACTAAAGTGCAGCGTAATGCAGACGAAGCGACGTTGAAAGCTTTCGATAATGTCTATTCACTCGATACCTTACCACCTGCAGTAAATCACTATCCCATCTTTATTGTGCTAAACACTCATTCACAGAATTTAGGCGGTGAGCATTGGAAAGCGATCTTTATTGGAGAAGACCGACGTGGTGAACTATTTGACTCTCTTGCTCAACCTCCAAATATACCAACACAGCAGTGGTTGAGAAAACATACGCGTCAATATCAGCGAAATGAACGCATACTACAACATCCACTTTCATCAACGTGTGGTGCTTTTGTACTGTACTTCATCTTAAAACGTTTACATGTATCTCGATTTGCATCTGTTATTCAAAACTTTTCATGTAATCCATCCTCTAATGAAAAAATGATTTGTAAGTTCTATCATGATTTGAAATAAAAACATCATGTTGGAAAAATTGTTTTTTATTTTACAATCCGCTGGGTACGTACATACTCAATGAGATAGTCTAGGATCATATTTGCTTGTTCATGAGATTTTAGTCCAGTAATGATCACTTTACTATTATGAAAGATTGCCACATGCACAGGCAACCAACAACTAATGAGAGCTGCAGGAAAAAGTTCGGGTTCATAACACAAACTGTAACTGCTGGTACGAATCTTCAAAAATGATAGACTGTCACTCAATTGAGTAGAGATCACCATATTGTCCACAGTCAGATTCGACATCACACACCTCTCCCTCTTCCATATCCGACGTAGTAGTCTTTGTAGCTCTAAGCGCATTGACTGCGCCGATGAATGAGAAAGGGCGCCGAGAATCTGTACAGTCCCATTTGGGAAGAGTTGAAGATTCCGTGAATTGTTCATCTTCACCACTAACATTTGAGGACGGCCCGGGTAATACTTGCTGTTTGGAAGCTGTTGGCGTAATGTTGTGAGATCGATTTTGGTGTAGAGTCTGAAGCGACGGAGAATGTTGACGATGGTGTAGCGATGGCGCTTCATGATGAAAGAATGAGTAAATTGAGCGATGTACCTTCCTTTTATACTTTTCCCAACTACCTTGATGAAATGTGAAGTTAGTATGAAGTTGGGAATGATAGAGTTGAATTCGCCGATTGTTGACGCGCAGCCAGATGCGATTTCCAATACGTGAATGTCTTTTCATATAGAAGTATTTCAAGTCCTTCATGATATGATGTAGAGATTGAAAATGACGATAAGATAAAACAAACTCTCTTCTCACATTTCCAGTTGAATCTTTGAAATAGACGTTTCGATCATGATCCGTTTCAATACGTTGTAGGGAATCTAATTTCCAACTCATGGTGCGTGGTAATCATATCTGATTAAGATTTGCATAGTAGGGCGATGAACTCACGACGAATAAATGTCATGATGGAGCGATGTATGTATCTTCTATACTTCTCCCAATTGTATTTGCGAAATGAGAAACAGTTTGCGGAATGAGAATGGTAGATTTGAATTTCATTTCTGTAATGTTGAAGCCAAACTTGATCACCCAAGGAGATGAATCTTAATGTTTCAAAATATTCCAAATCCCTCATGATATCATTGAGGTTGACAAATTGTCGCCATGTTAATGTAATTCCTCTTGATGTATGACCATGAGAATTTTTGAAATGTACGTTTCCATCACGATCAACTCTGATATATTGTAGAGAGTCCAAAATCCAAGTCTTCATGATGTTATGCAAAGTTGCAGATTAGCAATATAAAAATGTCGTTTTATCATATTTTGCTTAGCAATGCGGCTACAAAGAGATTTACTAGCAATCGAGCCGCACTCTTTTCTACTCCCATTGATCATGCACAACAGCTAAATGGGAATTGGGAAGTGGGTGTCACTCAACTTGTTTATAGCAACTGTGTCTATACTTTTGATCATGAGGTGATGACTATTAATATGAGGCGTACAGCTGCTTATCAATGTGAAAAGGGGTGCCGAGTATACATTCCACAGTGGCCAAAGAAAGATCTCTTATCATGTAAAAAGTTTATATATGATTTCTTGAATAAAGCGTGTAAACATATTGTCCAATTTACTCCGCACAATGATGATTATAATTATGTACATCATGTAGTTGAGAAAGATTGGATTGTTGGTTTAAGTCCAAGTTTAAGAAATGATTTAGGCTACCTCGCTAGCGCCTTAACAAGCTATGATAATTTTAACGTTAATTACCACATAAGTGGTCATAAACAGTTAATATATCGAGAGGAAGCTTATTATGTAGATCTTATTCCAAGAAATGAGAAGACGTTGGTGAAGAAGATTGTGATTAAGCCAAGAAAGACAAACATGACTCCTGAAACATTATTGAAGAAATTTAATTATCTCCTTCGAGTTGATGACAAACAAGTGGCAACATTGACTTATATTAAATCATCTAATCATATTGCAATAAGCAAATTAAATGATGATGATCTAGTATTAGTTTGTTCAAAAGATTTTCATCAGTTCTTACGACATCGTTCTGCAGCTGTTCATGGAAAATCTGATATGCAACATTTACCATGTGAAAGGTCAAATCAATTTGATACAGAATGGGCCGTATCTTTATACAGAAAGTGTGTAGAGCCTTTTGGTGGTTTCTTACATGAAACAAGAGTGTTGATGCCTCGCATTATTACTTCGGTTAAATTGGTTGTAGATTATTTAAATGAAGTGATTAATGAGCAACATATTTCATTTTCTGAAAAAGAAGGTACTTTGTCTCTCACTATAAATGGAAAAGGTATTGAACTAATTATGGATAAAACTCTAATGGACATTTTGGGTTTTGATCAAAATATCTTTAAAAGTGGTACTGTAACCAAAGCTAGCGCAGACATGTCGCTATCGCGTCGTATTAACTATTTTCAGATATATTCCAATATTGGTGAAGATGTACGTGTGGGAGATGTTGAAGCTCCATTGCTAGCAATGATACCATACCAGCCAAAAAGCTGCAGTATTTTATCTGAGCATACTTTCAAGAAAGTGCATTATACAAAGCTGAAATCAAACTACATCCCACAAATTGATATTGCCATTTATGATGATGCTGGTGCGTTGATTCCTTTTCATAAAGATGCTGTGACAAGTATTACACTCCATTTCCGAATGAAGAGTTAATGCAAAAGTATGCTAATATATTTTTCCAATGTGAATAATATGGAAAGTGAAAATAAGGACTCGTTTCTAATCTACTTGCCCAGTAATGCTTCTATGAATAAATTTCCCAAAAATAAACCATCAGACTATCGAGTAGAATTAAATCGGCCACTGCATTTAGAAGGTGAATGGGAAGTTGGCGTTTCTAGTATTTGCTATGATAGCAATATTCAGAATGTGAATGATTTGGAAGAAATGATATTGACTCCTCGCACCCATGATGGAATAACGATGAATAATGCATTTCAGTTCCCATACAATTTAACATCAGATGGAAAGTGGAACTATGAATGGATTCAGATAAAATCAGATTCTTATGAGCCATTTGGGAATGAGAAAATTATTAAGGCATTCAACAGTGGTAATACTTCCATCATGAAGAATAAAAATCAGAAAGCTTATGAGTTTACTATCTATCATTGGAGTGGGAGACAGTTCCTCCGCTTTCATTCTTTTACTAAAGGTCTTACGCTGAGGTTGGATAGTGAATTCTATCCACATCTTGGTTTTGGTCATGGACTACATCTAACGTCAATTGCTACTGCAAATGTTAAAAAAGTTTATTCAACTCGAATCAACAAATTTCATTATAGATTTAAAATATTTGATGAAGATGTTGTAGAATGCGAAGAACGCATCATTTTGAAAAAGCGTGGTGTTCAACCTTTATCACTTATTGAGTTAGTAAAACGATGGAATGAGACTGTGGGTAAGAAGTATGGAGAGAAAATTATGGCGGACAAAAATAAGTTGGTTATTCAGAAATATAATGACAAACTTACAGTTTATTTCTCTCCAACCTTGCGTCATTTTGTAAGACATTATACGCCTATTATTGGAAGCGGTGTGGTGTATGGTTCTCATGAATATCACACTAAAGCTGATTCAGTTAATGATGAATGGTGGGTGGACATCTATGGCGATCGCATCAAGAAAATTTACCAGTCTTATGAAGAATCTAAAGTTGCTATCAATATAATGCCGCGTCTATATCATACAGTTGAAAGCTTCATTCATGTAGTAAATCCTTATATACAACAGAAGTTGAAGCATGTGATGAAAAGTAAATATGATGTAAAGACACACCACATTTCGTTTTCAATTGAAAAACAACGCGTTGTTCTGAAACTGGGTGATGACATTCAATGTCAATTGAGTAAAAATTTGAAAAAACTCTTTGGCTTTTCAATGCTACAAACTGTGTTTGCTGCTGCGCATACGATTGGTATAGAAACACCAATGACACTTGATAAACATGAACAACACCTTTACATTCAAAGTGATTTGATTTTACCTATTTCTGTTGGCGAGAAAAAAGAATACATTTTACGTGATTTCATTCATGATAAAGACGCTTCATATGGAATAGTCGAGAAGATGTTTGAATCTATTTTCTATCATCCCGTCGTCAAACAAACTATACCCTCTATTGCTATCAAAATTACCAATGGTTTACAAGAGTGTATCCATGTGAAAGATACTAAATCCCTCGTAACTTTAGTGTTTCGGAAAACAAAGTGAAGTCATTGTGATATGTTTATTGAAATAAAAATATGTATATGAAAAAGTCTTTTCACAGATATAGGGGGAATGGGCTGACTGTAGGCATATATTCACAAGGAAGAAACGATCTCATGCGATACATAAAACAACCATGTATATCTACAAAAAGCAACATCAAAATACTGAGTTAAAGTTGATTATGTCAATACATCTCCTGAATGTGGTAGCGTGAGTTTTATTCTTTTGGGTGGAGGTATGTTTGTGTCAGGATGTCCATGTGGAAGAGATGTGTTATGTCCTATCCAACACCTCTTATCCTCCCATGCTGAAAGTGCTCGTTTCTTGAACGTGTACGTTTTCACAGTATGAACTTGAGATTTTAAGATTGTCATATTGACAAACGTTATAGTTTTATTTTTATAGGCCTTCTTATAGGACCGATGTTTCATTTTATGAACAATGGATTTTGATATACCTTTAGCACGCTTAATACTATCTGCACATTCTTTTAGTTTCATGGAATACATTTTAGGACGGAGGAGAATCATTTCATCTATTTCCTTTCCTGCTGTTTCATCCTTAAAACAACCAAGTTTGGCTTTATTCTGTATGGAATAGAGTGGATGAGTGGGATTGTAGTTAGATGTATCGAAATATTTTTCTAATGACTTACCTACTTCATTAAAATTTAAATCTTTTTGAGTGGTAATTCCTAAAAAGAAACTATCTGTATCACCACCCAGCAAGCGAACCTCTTTTACGAGAGGGCATGGTTTTAATATTTTGTAGAAGAGTTGATACATTTCAAGCTTGGAATAATCTAAAACGGCTTGCCCAATATAGATGGGTTTGCACAACTCAACTTCTGATTTAATCATTTTAACACCTACAAGATCCTCATCGATGATGTCTCTATCAATGAAAAGAGGTGATGAGGTCAATTTGTGATATTTTTGTTCATCAACGACTAGTTTGTAATTCATACGTTTTCTAACATCCTCCATGGTCTTTCCGAATAGACTATTATTCTTATATTTATAAAAATCCTTTTCAAAATTATTTTGGGCGAGTGCACGTTTTTGACTGTTACTATCTATGTAGGGTTTGAGGAAGGCTTTCTGTCTAAATTTGATAATGCGGTGAACTGACTTTAGAAGCATGCCCATTTCTAAATAGAATTTTAATATGCAGAAGTGTACGAGATAATTTTTCTTATCATATTGGGTGAGTAAAAGTTTGCGGCATGGTTTGTACCTTGGCTGTCCACACTCTGTTAAGTTATTATGAAATTGTGACATGAATGGTGAAAACATATCTTCAGTCACTTCGCCAGATTCAGGTGCGAGTGGGAAATCAGCAGTTTTATTTTTAATACTATTTGGATAAATCAAATCCACTTCAAAATAATATCCCCAATCACCTTCATCTGGAATATTCAGTATGTTTGAAGGGTTGGAGTAATACTCAAGCTCATTTTGATTTAACCAACTAAACTCGGAATGAGGTAGTGGTTTAGACAGTGAACTGCCATATAAATTATTTTGGTCATAGTACTTTAGGTGGATATGATCATCACCTACTGTTTCAGATTTTATATGATGTTTATTTACAAATGTGAGACCACCGCGTATTCCGCGCTCAAATATATTATACATCTCCGGGTCTTGTAAGAGATGAATGGTCTCACCAGTCATTTTAAAGGCTGATTTAAAGGACATGGCTGGTAGACTGACAAAGTGGATAGGATCTAATTTGTCTTCTTCTAATGCCACTCGTCGAAACTCCTGAAAGACATCAGCCAGCAAAATGACATCTAATTCTAAGTAAGCGATCATATAATCGCCAAACGTTTTACAATTAAATTTTAACCATGCCTCTTGAGCATGTTCATAGTCCTCTACTGGACAATCTTCACCCGTCAAATCGTTTTTGAATTTGTCAATGGAAGGAAGGGTTGTTTCATTTAGTTTAGACATTGAGCTAAAATACGCATAAGGAAAGACTCCTTTGCGAGTGATTATTTCATCCGTTAAGTTTGGATAGTGTTTCTTCAAAGTTTGACTATGGGGAAGAAACTTGAGATTACGAACGAGAGAAGCTAGTGACGCTGACATGAATTGAAATGAATCTAAAAATTTTATTTCGAAGAAGACTGTCTTATTTTCTTTAGTTTTATCTACTGGTACTTTTGCTGTCATTGCCATGAATTTTTCTCTCGTTTGTGCTATTACATTAAACTGCCACGATTTCATCTGGCTCAACCCTCCTTTTATGAGCATATGACTGTCATAGCCCTTAAAGTTATGAAAAATGACGGGTAGTACACGACGTCTCAACCTAAGTGAAAAGTTACATTTGGAGCAGAGTGCGTTTCTAAATTTACCAGTGATGTGATCATGATCACGCACTTTCTTAATTTTATCGTCATCAAACGTTTTATGACATTTAGGACAGGATGTGCAACTTTCAAATTTTTGTTTGTCTTCATCTGACATATGTAGTGACTTACGCTGCAATTGGGAATCATATGATTGTTGAAATTTTGCAGCTTTATCGAGAAATTCTAGAAATTTTGAAATGCAATCTTCACCTTGCCAAGTATGCATTTTGTTTTGTCTATTCCTAAAGTGGTCATGCCATACTTCATAGCAGGATATGGCTGCTGGCTTGTGGATGATATCATCAATGTAGCATTCTATGTCTGCGTAAATGACACGCAGGGGACTTAATTCGTCACCATTATCCCTATGTGAAAATATTTTATCTTTGGGCATGCGTTCCATTTGTAATTTACCTCGCTTGCACCATTCATAGTGAGTTTCAAATTTATCTTTACTCCAAAATGAGCGGATGCAGCGGTCGCATACAAAATGTTCACCTCTTTTAGAGTGCCCCAAGTGAGTGTACAAGCGAGAGATTTTGGGAATACCACAGTAGTGCCATTCCTCGCTATCATCTTGTTTTACTAATAAGAGGTTGACTACACGTTCATAACAAGTTGAACGTGAATTATAGCGGGCACCCTTCAACCCCTTCTCCCACACGTGAACGACAATTTTAATCTTATTATGTTTTTCGAACGTTTCTACATCTTTGATTTTCATGTTGTTACTATCACAACCTTCAAAGTCTAGTTCATCCTCCCACTGTCTATAGCTATAGGTGCGATCTCGATGCGCGTTGATATCATTATAGTGAAGGATGGATAGGACTGCATATTTGAAACACTGTGATTTACAATCAACATTGATGACAGCTTTCTTATTATACAACGTTTTTGGAAGTTTAAATGTGCCTCGAGCTGCATGACTTTCTAATAGGGAAATTTTGAATATGGCTGAGTCCACACCATCAAAAATGAGAGCGCTGTCGCGTTGATTGAATTTATCTACATTTGATTTTAAACATTGAATGTGAAAATTTAGCCAAGACTCGCAGTCTACAACTTCGGTTGCGGAAGAGGAAGGAATATGAAACTGTATTCTCTCCGTCACTTGACCCGTTTGAAAATCTATTTTAATATATTTTAGTTTAAGGTAGATGAGCGCCTTCATTCTAAAATTGTCTAAATTATTGAAGAGCGCTTCGATAATGTTAGAATTTTGAAGGAGCCACTCAGGAAAATCTACAATTTGAGTATTGGACTCCATGCAGTAGTCGCGTACTAAATTATTATGTGAAACATTAATGAGGGAGATGGTAGAGGTACCGTTGGTGTAGTGATCATTTGCATGCGTGTGTTGAAGTCTGTGCGAAGATCGCTGAAAGTGACTATCAAAAGAAAGAGGGCACAAATCGCAAGGAAAGGAGATGTCATCGTCAGAATCAACTTCACCTCCGGAGATTGACGCCGCTTTGCGTTGACACACACGTTGTTTGATGTGTCGAAGGAGACTGTGCTTCCTTGTAAACATATGTCCGCAGTCGGCACATTCCCACTCGTTGCCTTGCCGCGAGAGTCCTGAGCTGGAACTCACATCACCTGAAAGAGAAATCATTCTTTCATCTCTGTTCAAGCCTCAGTGTAGTGTTACAACCTACCTTGACTCAATAACTCTAAACTTTCCTCGAGAAGAGAGGGCGTTGGTGATGAAGTTGATGTCTGAAATTGAGGAAGATGCTATTAGTCACACGTTTGAGGGAGATGAGAGGAAATTTTCAACTTACCATTTCAACGAAATCAAGTTTAAGGTTGATACTTCTACAAGATAGAGACTTCACTCAAATAATAGTCAAAGAGAGAGATCGTGCGTTCGTCACTTGTATGATTCACAGATTAAATGAAATGACCTGAATGTCACTTTGCTTATATACTTTCATCCTCTTCATTCATTGGATGTTCATTCTGATTGGCTGCTTGTGTATACTTAAGAATTAGAAAAATGTTAAAGTTATCATTATTCAAAGTCAGCATTTCAAAGACAACATGACAAGTCCTCCAACAACACCAAATACCGCATTGGAGTTCTCCTCTCCATATACATCAGCAAAGGTGCTCGTTACACCAAATGCACCAAGAAAGGCGAAGGTGGAGAAGACATACAATCTCGACAATATACGAAAGTTATCATTATCGGAGGAGGATGAAGAGGAGTTGCCCGACCTAACAGGCATACGGTGGAAATATTTACAATATGATGCCGAAGGGGTGATGGAGATGACCAGCAAGTCGCACTTGCATCAAATATGGGAGTGGTACACCCCTAACTCCCAACCGCGAACCGTGGCGGAGTGGGCGTACATTGAGAAAGTGAGGGACGCTGCAGAAGAACGTTTAAAGCAGCTCAACTGTTTTTGTAATCTATGTGAAGCCAGACTCTGGGACGATATTGACGATGAAGACCTTTTGAAATACATGCCATAATAAATGTTTATTTCGTATTATCTTTGCTTTCATACTGACTTACTTGAATGGGGTTTTAGTGAATAATTTAACCATGTATACTTTTTCATTTGGAAATAGTAGCACGCTTAGTTTAACTTGTAAATCTTATAACATTTCATATGGACGATGATGGTAGATGAAATAGTGTCAAATAAATTAAGATAGCTTACACTTCTGATACAGGGATAGCAATCGACTGCGATCCATGTGTAAAGAGCTTGTTAGACTACGGATGGGCTTAAGTGGATGATTTAACCATGTATACTTTTTCATTTGGAAATAGTAGCACGCTTAGTCTAACTTGTAAATCTAAAAACATTTCATATGGACGATGATGGTAGATAAAATAGTGTCAAATAAATTAAGATAGCTTACACTTCTGATACAGGGATAGCAATCGACTGCGATCCATGTGTAAAGAGCTTGTTAGACTACGGAAGAGAGAAGTGTGTTATGTTGCGTGTGGCGCGTGAGTGTCCTCCCATTTCATTCCATTCATCAATTCGTCTCATTGATAGAGACAGGTAGAACTCATGGTTCTCATAACGTATGCAATGGAAAGTTTTAGGCAACCTTCGACAGTTGGCTAAATGTCGCCCTGACGCGAATGCATGCTACGTTGAGACAGAGGCAATCACTTGCAAACATGACGCAGAGAGGTTTAACAAGATTGACCATTGCCGAATGTCCCTTGCGGTATACATAGCTACGGGTTTCACCGCCGCCCTTTACAGGAACGCCCGTCGAAAGGACGTATTACACCGAACTTCATTTGCAACGTTCAAGTTGACTGATAGCAGATTCAACTTAATGATAGTATTCGCCAGTCCGAAGACTGCCCAGGGCAAACCGCGAGGAGGTTCTATCATGTCTTGCCCCATGGTGGCCCTTAAGAGAGCCGATGGTTCGTTCTCGGGAGTAACAAGATGACTATTGGCTTGAATAGTCAATAGGTATGACGGTTAGGTTCTCGTATACCCTATACCGCCTAAGCCGTGGTGGTGCATCTGGCACCTTTCGGATGCGGGTGGTATTTGGAGTCCACACCTCATCCGTCCAAACGATCCTCTTGATCTTCCCCTTCTTCTCATCCTCATCCCACTCGTCGAGGATGACGAACTCGGGAATACCGTTGTCTTCATCAGTGAAGACGGGAATATTGTCGGCAGATGTCGCTTCCATCGTGACTTCAAATTGAATGAGAAGCGCTACAATCTTCTGGCTTATATAGGGTTTTCAACAATGAATTGCTCAACAGCGAATCAGAATGCTTCAGGGATAGCAATCGACTGCATAATGTTCAAGTTGACTGATAGCAGATTCAACTTAATGATAGTATTCGCCAGTCCGAAGACTGCCCAGGGCAAACCGCGAGGAGGTTCTATCATGTCTTGCCCCATGGTGGCCCTTAAGAGAGCCGATGGTTCGTTCTCGGGAGTCGTCATCCTACAGCCTACCAATTCTGCTGAGAGAGTCAAAGACTCTCTCTTTGGTAGCACTGTCGACTTCCACACTAACTGGCATGTGAGTATAGAGTGGAATGTAGCGCCATTCCGTTGGATTGGCAGCAGTTGCTGTCATCGGATTGCCAATCCGAGCAAGATTGTTGTGGACTCTGTCTTGCTCCTCTAGCCTGACGAACTCCTCAAATAAATTTCGCGGCCTTAACTGCGGTCCGCGAGGAGAGCTGACTTGACTGTTCGGCGTCTGCATGATTGAAATGAAATGAAATGAGAGGCAGTGGTTTATATACCCCTCTAACGCGACGCAACGTTCAAGTTGACTGATAGCAGATTCAACTTAATGATAGTATTCGCCAGTCCGAAGACTGCCCAGGGCAAACCGCGTGGAGGTTCTATCATGTCTTGCCCCTAGGTGGCCCTTAAGAGAGCCGATGGTTCGTTCTCGGGAGTGACGTGATGGGGTGGTGAAGGCGGGCAAAGATCTGCAATGAAAATGATATGTATTAGAATAGGATATACTATCTTATTTACTTTTTCACTTACCAAGTTAGTCATCCTTAGGTAGTCTCGCGCGTTTCCGAATCGAAAATTTGTGTAGATGGCCGCGCATTCGTAAGCTGGCGTGGAGGCATTTTTTCGTGGGATGACCATTGTAGCATAGGATGGATTCGTCTAAATTCTGGTTTACGAGTACTTCGCCGGCCAAATGATTGTCCCGAATAGGGATGTGAAATTCAAACAAACGATCCTCATTCACACGTTCCCACTCATCCCTCATGCGCTCCAACTTCTCACACGCCTGCCTCTCATCACCCCGCCGAGCCACAGTCCTCTCCAACTCAACATTCCTCGCTCTCAACACACTCATCTCCTTCATCATCTCCTCAAACTTCGCCTCTGCATCTCTCATTCTTCTCTCCGCAGCACTCGCCCTCTTCTCACACGCATCATTCTTCTCTTCCAACTCTCGCGTCTTATTCTTCAAATCAGTCACACAACGCCTCATTCTAATGTTTTCATCCGCCACCTCCTTCGACTTCAAATCCTTCTTTTTCAACTCATCCAACTCCTTCACAACTTCATCCTTCACTTTCTTCAAACTCTCAAACTTATTCACTAACAACTCATGCGCCATCTGCTGCGAAACATGTCTCTTCTCTTCATCCTTCAACCACCTCGCCGACTGCATACGAATCCCACCACTCTTCACTTTTGGGGAAGATGAGCTCTTCGGGGGGTCGGTGATGACGATGTTGGACACCTCCGATGACGAAGAGCTCAACTTCCTCACACGCTTCCTCACACGCTCCCTATCTAAATCCACATCATCCTCATCATCACTCTCAAGCACTCTCTTCCGCTGCTCAATCTCACCCTCCAACGACGCAACCGCTCTCGCCAACTCATCATTCTCAACAACATTCTCAACAACATTCTCAACAACATTCTCAACAACATTCGCAACATTCGCCAACATTCGCTCCCTCTCTTCCACAATCAACTGCGTAAATCTCAAATCAGTCACTAAACCACCACTACAGTCAGCATGCACTCTGTAAAACCGCACCTCATCCTCATCACCCTTCAGCACTCTACACTTTACGCAAGCAACCCTATTCAAGACAATCATGTGGCCGGTGCCCGCCTTCTTCACATGAGCTTTGGCGTCCGCACTGCGATTAACTCGCCCACAAGAGCACATTTTGATATGATATTTACGATTTTTGTCATTGGCCATCTTAGATTTTATTGTGAACTGTAAGATAATGAAATTTGTATAAGTTTGGAATCATGTAGTACAGTCATATTCCTAAAGAGTGTAGTGAGTGGCACTCGATCCCGTCGACAGCCCGAAGGCCTTGTACCGATCACTAGGGAAGTGAGAGATCTTCCCCGATACCCGCTCTTTACAGCTGAAGACATCATTGTCACTGCCCCGAAGTGGTAACAGGAACGCCGAGTCAAAGGTAGTGATCAGTAGCTGGGATCTAACCCCTCAAAGCTGCCTTAGACTTAGTTAAATTTCAAATCTGATAGCATATTTGAACTCAGGATACTTGAAAACCTTAGTCTATATGTTAAAACTTTGAAAAAAGTGAAAATTAAGAATTTTTAAAAAATTCCGCATTTTACTACTCATACTACTTTTAAAAAATTTTATCAGTAGTAAAGACACTATCAAACTCTATCATACAAACTTTGAAGTAGCAAGATAGCTTGCCTACTTCAAAAGATAGAGTCCTTTGCACCCGATATCGGGAGCTCAGAGCGACGACCGTCGCTTACCTCGTCTTTCGATGAAGTGATCAGACTTACGTTGTCGGGGGTTTATATATGCTCGGAAGAAAACTTAAAATGGCTCTATCTCCGAAAGTATTCATCGTAGCGACATCCGGTTTGTTGCAAACGATTTGTCTCATCATTCTTTACAATATGACACCTGAACCATTCTCATATGACCACGGGAAGTTGGTCCGCCAGCACATGTCCATGTAACATGCCACAAGTGAAAAAATTCCTAAGTGTGAGAGCTCCAGTGTGGTGAAAATTTTGAAAAATTTAAAACTTCCGAATTTCAACCTGGGACCTTAACCAAAACATTTTTCATCAAATTTCACTGACCTCCCCCCCCCTCGTTCAGAGAAATTTGATGAAAAATGTTTTGGTGACGGTCCCAGGTCGAAATTCCACACTTTGGAAAATTTTCAAAATTTTACCCATACAAAGTCACTCTGACACTTAGGATTTTTTCAGGTGAGCGAGCTCCGACCTAAAATCTTGTAACCGCTCTAACTTTTGAACGAAGACAGATAGGAACAAGCCGATTCTTTCACTGAATTTGTCTCACTCTTAGCTTTCAAACGAGCTATTGCACGAGAAAATCCGTCCACTAGAAGCCAAGATAGAAGCTAGCTGTCCAGGGGGGGGGGAGGTCAGTGAAATTTGATGAAAAATGTTTTGGTGACGGTCCCAGGTCGAAATTCCACACTTTGGAAAATTTTCAAAATTTTACCCATACAAAGTCACTCTGACACTTAGGATTTTTCAGGTGAGCGAGCTCCGACCTAAAATCTTGTAACCGCTCTAACTTGTGAACGGCTGGTCCGATTGACTCGCAACAAAAAATGTTGTCGAGCAGTTTTTTCTCCTCTTTCAAACGAGTAGCTGTAAGACAAAATCCGTCCACTAGAACCAAAGTTAGAAGATTGTTGTTGGGGGGGGGGGGTCAGTGAAATTTGATGAAAAATGTTTTGGTGACGGTCCCAGGTCGAAATTCCACACTTTGGAAAATTTTCAAAATTTTACCCATACAAAGTCACTCTGACACTTAGGATTTTTTCAGGTGAGCGAGCTCCGACCTAAAATCTTGTAACCGCTCTAACTTGTGAACGGCTGGTCCGATTGACTCGCAACAAAAAATGTTGTCGAGCAGTTTTTTCTCCTCTTTCAAACGAGTAGCTGTAAGACAAAATCCGTCCACTAGAACCAAAGTTAGAAGATTGTTGTCGGGGGGGGGGGGGGTCAGTGAAATTTGATGAAAAATGTTTTGGTGGCGGTCCCAGGTCGAAATTCCACACTTTGGAAAATTTTCACAATTTTACCCATACAAAGTCACTCTGACACTTAGGATTTTTTCAGGTGAGCGAGCTCCGACCTAAAATCTTGTAACCGCTCTAACTTGTGAACGGCTGGTCCGATTGACTCGCAACAAAAAATGTTGTCGAGCAGTTTTTTCTCCTCTTTCAAACGAGTAGCTGTAAGACAAAATCCGTCCACTAGAACCAAAGTTAGAAGATTGTTGTCGGGGGGGGGGGGGGTCAGTGAAATTTGATGAAAAATGTTTTGGTGACGGTCCCAGGTCGAAATTCCACACTTTGGAAAATTTTCAAAATTTTACCCATACAAAGTCACTCTGACACTTAGGATTTTTTCAGGTGAGCGAGCTCCGACCTAAAATCTTGTAACCGCTCTAACTTTTGAACGAAGACAGATACGAACAAGCCGATTTTTTCACTGAGTTTGTCTCACTCTTAGCTTTCAAACGAGCTATCGCACGACAAAATCCGTCCACTGGAAGCAAGCCGTCCAGGGGGGGGGACGTCAGCCGAAAATTTTTTCTCTCCGATTTCGCTGGAAACATCCTTCCTAACCCAAAATTTCACGTAGATTCCGAATCTGGCCTCCGTTTTCTCATCCGATGCTTCGTTTGGACGCTACACACCAAAAACATCACACACTATAGCCTCAAGACTAATCCTGGCGGTCGCCCACGTCAACCTAGACGGTCGCCCACGTCAACCAGGCGGTCGGACCAACTCACCCGAGTCTCACACTCTGTCGTTGCAGAGGGGGGGGGACGTCAGCGAACATGTTGTGAACGTGGACCCACCCGGCCGGCACACCACGACAGACCACAACCTCTGTCGTTCCAGAGGGGGGGGGGGGACTCAGACACGAAGCACCACGGCGGCCGACCACGACACTCTGCCGTGCCAGAGGGGGGGGGGACGCAGCGATGGCCGCCATCTTGCGCGGTCCAGAAGTGGAGTTTTGCTTACTACTTTTGACGAAGTGGAAAAGGCTGCTGGAAGCATTTATATAAACAAATGTATTTGTAGCATTCCCACACTGTACTAGCTTTGAAGGACTCGTTGGCGATGGAATCAATTACATTAATTTATTTACACACACAACTTCATGTCAGCTTTTATAAGCGGTTATAGAATTTGAAATCAATTTTGTTTATCAAAATTTTTCAAATTTGTGAAAATATTTCGCTTAATGTTTTCACATCTGTATTTGCGATCATTGTGACATTATTCTACAGCAGTCTCTAACGATTTGATATAAAATGACATGTCTTTGCTTACTGCATTTCTTCTACTTAATGAGCGCCGCACCGTTGAAATACCTTTGTATACAATTCATATCATTTTCAATCCCAGCAGTTGTCTTGTTTGTATTGCAACACTATCAGCAGACCTCTTTAATTGAGGAATTCCAATCTTGTCGATACGTGACCTTGCAAGAGGAAAACATTCACTAACTGAAGTACATGCGCACCTAACCGGCATACCTGTTATTCAGATAGCTTTTCCTCAAGGATTGATTGAAAGATCGAGAGTTTGTCTTCTTACATCTGCATAACCAACGTTTTATATGAAAAATATATCACAAAAAGGATTGAGGTCGAATTGTTATCTTAGCTATCTAGGAGATATGAAATATCTTCAACTGCGGTTTTCCGACTTTAATGCAGAAGCATGCAGATCAAATTTGTTGTAGAATATGAAAACTTGATATCACTTACTGCAAATGAAATCTTGTTTTCAGATCAAATGTGCATGTAGATAAATACAGTATGAGAAGTGAAGGCATAGAAATGGTTGTGATTGAATGCAGAAATAGGCATTGCTCAGACTATCTATGGTACTATTTGCTAATAAGCGGTCAACAATGATGAAAAAAGCGGTCATGAAATGAATATCATAGATTTATCAATTGAACCTCTATAAAATTTTACCAATAACTCTGATACATCCATGAACGCCTAGATATATGAAGCACACAAGCTAAGATATATTGTCTTAATTGACGCAGAATAAAATGAAATGAAATATGGTGCTTCATATATCTAGGCGTCCATGATACATCACACTGGGCATAGTTCTGTATAGTACCATAGATGAACTGAACAATGTAATTATATATGCCTATTTCTCGGTCATCAATGATCCAACTGTCGGTCGCTTACGCGACCTCCAGTTGGATCATTACTGACCTCTAAATAGGCATATAAATATATATTATTTCAAATGTCGAAGCGGTAAGATATCTTTCAAGTTTACAAATTTATCAATAAAGCATTTCTTAAACAGCTTGAATGCACTATGGCAGTTCAAAGCAGTGAAAAAGTTTCGGTTGTCCACCGTGAGATTCTTGACTGTCTAGGCATTAGTCTTGCCAAATCTGTCGCAAGAGCAATACTTGCCCGCTCCACTCACATTGTGTAGACCTGACTTTTCCTAGATCGGCCATCTTCTTTTCACTTTTCTTTATTAGTTTCGTCTTAGTTTTGTTGATCAGGATCTTAGTATAGCATTCTTTTAGCATGCCCTCAATAAAGCAAATCAATTTCAAATAACTTTGTTGAACTGAGACAGATATCACTAAAAATAATGTATGATAAGAAAACAATTACTGAGTGCCACCGTAATGGAGATGATTCCATAGAGTAGACGAAACCTTTAGGTAAGTAATATAGCAGAAGACTACACATGCAATAATCAGACGCTATCAGACCACAGGCCACGTTTCGAAGTCTCTAGGAGGACAACAATAAAGATTATCTAAGAGCATACTGAGATCACATTGGAAAAACTAAAGTCTAACTTGAGACTGTGAGGACACCATCACCAAACCTCATGTGTATCTCACTATGCAGCGCTCTTGATGGAAAAATGCAGCTTGAGGATGCTGCCACTGAAAGATATCCCTCACTTATCAAGAATCAACGTCATGATTTTGCTGCCGACTGATGCATGTATATTGATGAAGCTTGTTTTTTGCATTCGAAACGATCGCGCAGAAGAGTACATGTTGGAGATTGCGATGTACGTGTGATGAATAGAAACAGAAAATACTAGATAGCATGAGGGTTAATGGGAACGGTACTTTGAATGGCATTCGAATTTGTCAGCATTATCTAATAGCTATCTCTATAATGATTGATGAATCTCTACAATTCATTGTTGCCGTACCCATGTGTGGATAGCTTCGTCATAATACGAGCGTAATTAGTGAACATATTGAGGATCAGAATGCAAAGACAGTTAACAAACCTACCTTTGTGACAATCATCATTTCTACATTATCGTGGAGTTGTTCTTAATTCATCAAGCTACAGACGTTCACAGGATTAGAAAAGTCTGTTATCCCCGGTCCGTCATAATACTACGGACCGAGGTCAATAGGTATTTTTAACATATAGATTACTGACATTTATGCCAGACATTACCTCTTTAAGGAACTATGCGTATTAGTACGAATCAATAGCTATAGACATGAGAGATTGTAAGCATGGTGGGTACAAATAGCACTATAGTACGGGAGCTACTGACACTTTCTTCCTAAATTCGCACACAAAGGGCTTAATAGCATGGATTTGTAGATCTTGAAACGTTGAATACCAAAATCAAATTCTTGAGTGTCACAGCCATGGTCGTGACAAAATCGTGAGTAAATTTCATGTTTTGACTTAACTTAGGTAATTTTACTCATTTTGTAGAGGCTCTCAGACATCAAATACTGAATCATGTGACTCACTTCAACTTTTATATCGAAGTTGATGTTCTGAACTCAATCATGTCTCAAATTTCATGCCATTCTTATAAATAGTTTCCTTTCTGCAAAAGAAAATGAACGAAAATTGCCAAGCGTTTCACAATCTATAGATATTTCTTGAATTTTACCATGGGATTTCAATGGGAACCTTACCTATGACCGCAAGCAACTGGCTGTGACACTAAAAAAATTTGATTTTTGTATTCAGCGTTTCAAGATCTACAAATCCATGCTATTAAGCCCTTTGTGCGCGAATTTAGGAACAAAGGGTCCGTAGCTCCCGTCCCACTAAGGTCGCAGTTGCGCACCGTAGCAAAAATATCAATATTATCAGTATTATTGAGCAGCTACAAGCGAACTGCACATTTCCACAGTCATACAGCGAGGTTCATATGCCTCCACATTTCGTATGCTATAGATATCTGGTCGGTATCACGGTGATTCAACCATCCATGGATTCAATATAGGGCTCTGTTTTGTTTTAGACCAGTTACAGGCCGATTCAATGCAGGGCTCTAGATACTTTAATTAAACGTTTTAAGTCGATATCAAGGCAGTCACAATATGAAAAAATTCAATTATTATTTTATAAATTATGCACTGTATGTTGTATGTTGTATATTGTATTTTATTTTCTGCACTGCCTGGAGTCGCAGTGTTTTCGCTAAAAAGTCATATGAAGGCTACCACTGTTTTGATGTCTTTTTGATGTCTTTCAATTTAAAGAAGCCGCCCACTGTTTCATCTATTCGCTCACATTTACACTACGTAGTGCTAAAAGGACCTAGTGCATGAAACGTCCTAACAAGCTGTTTAGTCCTTTGTTAAAGTTTGGACTGTTGTCCAGCAGACACTTATCAACTCGGTGTAATTTCATAGGAGCTTCATGTGCGTGTGTAGGCCTCTGTCAATACTGTAAATTTGTTTTGTACTTTTTCACATATTTTACAAGTTTTGTGGGCGCGCCTTTGGGCGTGGACAGGGACCGGCACGGTTTTCTTGTTTAATCAGTTCAACTGCGCGGTAGAAGTGAGCGATCTGGAACTGTGCGGTTCGGGGACATAACCAGTCATAACCAACAGTCGAGTCATAGACGTTGCTGAATCACTGTTGTCGACAGTGAAGAAAATAAGATTATATAAAGGAAAAAAGTAATAGAGATGCTTAATGCATACCATGTTGTCTGAAGTCTAGTTAAGAGCAGATACTAGCTTCTTAATTTAAGCAATGCTGACTGACGTTTCTGTTGAGAATGTTGCGCAATAATTAATGCGTTGACTAATCAAATATTTTATTTAATTATCAGTGTCTTTTTGAAGCATTACTACATGTATGTCGGTCAATGTATGATTTGTCTTTAAGTCATCCTTCACTATATACTAGACACAGTCAGATAAAGAAAATCGATCAGCTTTAGAATGATAATTACATGATTTGAAAACTGATTTTGTAATTAGTTTCAGTCTTATTCTTATTGACAACATTTCCTGACGAACTATACAATAAGTCTGGCAGATTACGTTTTGTGATAAACTTGAACTGTCAAACTTCTTTTGATGGAAATGAAGATGCGTTGACAGTTGCTACGCAGATGTAATAAACTATAAGTTCATGTTATTATGGTCAAAAATAGTTTTTTCTATACAAAGTGAAAGCATAAAATTGGATATAGTTATAAGATATGATATACGATATAGTTAAATACTCATGCAACACAGTGAAAACCATGCGTTAGGATACACTTACCAGGTTACAGTCAGTGACATCTAAATTGATGTCGAGAAAAAGTTAAGGATTTCACACTGATTTCAGTGGTAGATTCCATGCTGTTATGACATTAGTTCAAATACTTAAAAAAGACTCATGTTGATCATCTTCAAAAATAGCAAGAATGTCATTAACATACCTTACGAATAGAGCGTCAGGTTCATGCGATTGATATTGAGAAATCTAGTCTCTAATTCACCCATAAACAGGTTACTAAGCGTGGGGCCGTGGTATCCGAAGGGTCATCCATGCTAAAGCCATCACATTGGTGACATGATGAGGCCTTTTTTTATACGAGTATATTTGAACTCATGGCATAACTATATGGCATTTACTACGGAAATCGATGGGAAATGCTCACCTTTTCTCGACATCAGTTTGGATGTCATTGACTATAACTTGGTTACCACGGTTTATAGGAAGCCCATACATACGGGTTTTATTTTTAAATTTCAAGGCTGAGTGCCTTGCAATGGAAAAGAGGCTTACTAACTATTCTGATATAGCACATATATTGTTCGCTCATCCAAGAGTAATGTTAAAGCTCTCTAACAGGAACAACGAATATCCACTGCAATTTATTCAAAATACTGTTAAGAAATATTTAGATTAAAAAAGTTGAGACTCAAGTGCAGACTGAAGACACTAATTACTCCCATGTTATAAAAATGCTGTTTTTGGCATGTAATCTATTTCGTCTACTTTTAGAAAAGATGACAAAGCAGTTCCCGCAAACTTGACAAATGTCTTCAAATAATGTAGGTGTTTACCTGCAATAATATTAAGAAAACGTTTTGAACAAAGATCGTACTCCAAATGTTCTTAAGTCATTTACAATTAACGTTTTGCTTGTGAGGTTAACCCTCGCATTACCTACATTAGTAGAACCTTATGACACATGAAAGCTAGAATTAAGGAGCACAGTCTATAAATGTCAGCTATCTCTGACCATAGATTAAATTACCAGTTTAGATGTAGTTTTGAGCATTTCAAAATCCTAGCTCAAGCCTCTAATAGCTTTGATTTAAATGTTATGGAGGCTTTGTACAGAGAAAGTTTAAACCTAATCTAAACAGACAAGTGAATAATCATGGTGCATTTTTTAGCTGCAAACTGATTCTATGTCTTATAGTTCTCTAGGATTGATGCACATGTCTCACTGTATTGCATGGTTATAACAATATATCATGTAAGTTCCGAAAAGAGTATTATCATCATTTTTATAAGTGATCAAGTAATGAATTTTTAAACGCAATATGAGTGTTGTCTTGTTACCGAAAGCATACCATTAAGTTAATTGTGATTTTGGCTGCATGTTACAAAATATTTTATACTTGTCAACAATACCATAACGATGAAGCCATTTCAAGTTATTAGTGACTATCCAGCCTGTCCCAAACGTTTGTGCCAAAAATAACTTTTAACATTGTGGTGAATGAAACTTTAAATGTATCAATTATATTGCATGAACTTTCAGTGTGATATATGAAGTGGAGTTTCGATATATAATGCAGGAACGTTTTCCTTTCTGATAATCATTGCTTTAATTTCTCCGCATGTAATCCTCACAAACATGAATTTGAATTCCATTATATTTGTACACCAAAAAAATGAAAAATAGCGACACAACAATTTATTACAATTCTATACCGCCACCATCTGTATCTACACCGGCTGGCACGGTGGTGACAGTTTTCGAAGTCATTGCGGAAGAAGATCACTGGTTTTGTACGAATTTCTTCCTCAAACGCATTTTGTCCTCCTTCAACGACTTGAATGTTCGTTCCTTCATTTTTCTCTTGGTTGTCAGGAACATGGGAAAGTCACAGGGCGATAGGTCCGAGCTGCATGGGGAGTGTCGCACAACTTCAAATCCAAGTTTCGAAATAGTTTGACGGCATACGAAGCTCCGATGGGCTGGCGCGTTGTCATGAAGTGGACATCAGTAGCAACTTTCGTCGGACGGTTTACACGAATTACAGTCGACAAGTTGTCGAGAATTTGCGAGTACCGCTGATCAGTCATCGACTCCCTACGTTCGAGGTACTCAAGGTGAACGACACCAAACAGATTATAAAAAGACGACATCCATTCCTTTTTCCCCAGTACTTTTCTCGTCATTTGTTCGGATTGAAGGATCGGATCCCCTTCGTCTCCATTTTCTGATCTGCATCTTAGGTTCAGGCTCAAACGCGTAAAGCCACGTCTCGTCGCCCGTAACAATGCGTCTCATGAATGACTCTTTGTTACCATCCATGATGTTCAAAAGATTGCTACAGAACATAAGCCTCCGCTCCTTATTCGTTTCTGCAGGCTTGTGTGGTGCTTTAGGATGTTGTCTCAAAAAGGGTTCAACAGCTTGAACAGCTTCATCGCCCGCAGCAGTGACCGGCCTTCCGCATCTTGGATTGTCTGTTACAGACTCACGACCTTCTCGATATCTCCCGACCACTTTCTGTTCGTTCTGGGTTTCATGGCATCATCCCCGTACACAACTTTCAAGTCCTGCAGTTCCATTTCAGTACTCGACTTACCGAGTTTCGTATAGAATTTAATAACTACTCGCTGCTCCTCCATTCAGGTATAGGCTATGTGTTCCTAATGAAATGCAACAATTCGTGTCATCTTTCTTTAGGCGCTTCAAGTGAGTTACGATAAACGGTGTTGTATAGAGTTTGATATCCTAGGCTTCGAAAAAGAATTTATGGAGCATGGAAGCTTGCCACTCTTTTAGTTCACAGATGATGTAGATGAAAAATCCAATCATCTCAACAAAATTTTGACTGATTCTAAGGACGCTATTCCTAGGCATGTCCTTTATCTATCTGATTGAGATGCGCCTTGGTTTACTCCATCATTGAAGTATTTGGTCAACAAAAGGTGCGAGGCTTTCAGATCACACGATTGGGCACAGTACAACTACTTAAAGGCAAAGGTAAAATCCAGAATATTTGAAGCCAAGAGAAATTTATTTAATGAGGAAGCCCAATCTGTCAAGGACATGTGGTTGTAGGTCGACATGGAACGTGACTCAAATTTCAATGCACAGCTTGGTTCACTTGTCAAAGACAAACCTTTGGCAGACGTTTTTCCAGCTCGATTGTATAAAAAGTCATCAATAATACTCGCAGAACCAATTTTTAACTTGATTCTGGCCTGCTTGAAGCAAATAAAGTTTCCCCTCTAGTGGAAAATTGCTGACATAACTCCCGTTCGGAAATCTGTCAAAAGATCAACTTCAAATTTTCGTCCGATTAGCTTATTGCTAATACCTGCCAAGATTGAACAATAATTTATTTTGCGTGACATCCGGTTTCGTCTGACAGCATGCTTTGGAGATGAACAATTTGGGATAAGAAAGAATTCGTCGACTTCCCATGCTATCATAGCTCCTCATGATAATCTGACAGAATTATTTAATGATTCAAATGTCGGGGCTCCGCTGCTGATCAGCTTTGATTTCAGCAAAGCATTTGACAAAATTGAGCTTCCTTGAGTCATGAACTTCCTTTATTGAGGGCTCAAGTATTGGATTTACCTACTGGCTTCGTGATTTTTTTGGATGACTATCTTTCTCATCGCCAACAGTGTGTAAAAATCCATTATCATAAAATAGCCTTGAGGTCATGACGAGTGGTATTCCGCAGATATCCATTCTGGGCCCGTATCTTTTTGATATTTTCATATCAACTCTTCGTCCACGGTTTTCTTCTACGCGTATGATAAAGTACGTCGATAATATCATAGCTGGAGTTAAAAAATCTCATCCACTCCGTGATATTGATAGGATAATTTGTGAGATATCAAACTTGAGTGAGTGGTCATTGGTAAACGATATGGGTTTAAATACTGACTTGTCTGTTATCGTGGAGCTTTCAAGGAATCGTTCAACGTCGAAAGCATCATTCATTGTGCTACTTTCCAATCCAGCCTTAGATTTTTAGGTGTTACATTTGATCTTGGCTTCGATTGGAGCAGCCACGTCAACTATGTTGTCAAGACGTGTTCTCAGATGAAGAATGATGAAGATGAAGATATGCTTCCCTCGCAGAATGAAGAAATTAACGTTGACTCACGAATTTCTATGATTTACAATTGTCATCCGAGGCTTAATGGAATACGCGTCATCCGACTTCGTTGGTTTATCATCTGGTGGGCAGGCTCGCCTCCAAGCTATCCAGAATCGATGTGCTAAGATCAAAAAGGAAATGAACTGCCAAACTTAGCAGACAGAGGATCCTCCATGGCATTAAAACTTTTCCGGGGGATGCTTTTATCTGATACTTTTCTACGTAACTTGCTTCCTCCTTGTCTCCCAAGTGGTATACCCTCAGTGTCATTTTGCAGAACGTCACTACGCCGATCATCATTTTTCCTTTTATGTGTGCCCTTTCATCGGGAACATATTTTGACTAATTATTTGATTGCTTATTTTGTATTTTGCATCTGAAGCATATCATTTCAGCTCTTTTCAGGATTTCTTGTGATTTGAACCTCATCCCGATTGTCATTCAAATAAAGAAATAAACATCTCTCCCTCGCAAAAAATATCTATGAGCGGATCGATAAGATATGATTGTTCTACATGCTTGCAAGAATATGAAGTCTGCCATATCTTGCTAGCGGAGAGAAATCTGTTTGACTCTGACAATACCGATTCTTTCTGATGCTTGGTATTAACGTTTGGGACAAACTACATGTTTTCCTAAATGCAATTCTGAGTCACATCCAAATATGATAATTGTCGAAGAGTATTATTAAGTATTAAGTATTATTATTATTAAGAGTATTATTAAGAGTATTTATTAAGAGTATTATTAAGTATTTGTCGAAGAGCTTTATTATCCGATATGATGTACCATTGTACCTGTCTAATTGGTAAAAATGGAAGTACACTTTGATTAGATAGTGCATTTCAGCTGCCGTAATAAGGCCATTTGATGTACATGTAGGCCTAGACCTCACTCTAATTCAAATATCAATCCGATGAACTGAATAATGCAATAAAAATGCTTGCGATGCATGTGCAATGAGCATTCTACTTTCTATTGAATGTTTTCCGTTTAAAAATGTCTAAAATGGTCAACATTAGATTCAGAAGCATATTGAGACAAATATTATTTTTAGACAAAAACTGATTCACGTTTTCTTTTGCACTTGTGCATGATCTATTCAGTTATGAAGTACCTGGATGAAAGGCAACAAATTATGTCATTGGAACATGTTATAAGTAATAGATTTAGAATGAAATGTACCCAAAACAAGTAGCTGCTAATTCATAACCTTGTAATCAATCAACATTCTCCTCGGCAAAGGTTCCCGTCGAATTCCTGTCAAATGTTCTCGTTAAAATCCTGTCAAATCAATCAACATTTCAGTTCTGTGTGAAGCTGAACTTACATACCGATGCATTGTACATTGACTTATCGAATATTTCTTAACATGTATAAATGTACCCACATGAATGATCAATGAAATACAATTGCATTGGATAATGGATATGCTCTATTTCATCAAAGATAAATTTAAAACCGAATGTTTGTGGAATAATAAATCTTTCATGTAATCCTGTTTAGTTGCTCACCATAAAATTTGCAAGACTAAATAAGCGGCAATAAACCATGCAATGATCCGTCTGCGAATCAGGGTATCATCTATTTAGAGTTTCATTCCTGTTGCATGTCGGACAGATCATTGAGAACTAGATGGCAGATTAGGTGCTGGATCTGAAGTACAATATGATCTCATTCAACCTCCTGTTTGCGGTGATCGGAATAAACATGGGACGCAAGATAATTGACATAGAATACATGCGATTGACTATAACAGCAATGGCAGGCTCACAGGTCAGCCTCATTTTCATGAACCACAAGGAATCTAGATAATCTCCTATGCCGAGACATATTCGTCCCATTCATGTGGATGTCAATAATAGGCATGGATTTTGAAAAGGAAATTAGAGAAGTGACCAAAGGAAAAATTATAGATTAATCGTTGACCTTGAAAGTTGGAATTGTGCATTTGATCGAAAATTTCACTCACCCCTTGTCGCATTAGTATAATATGGAACACATAATCGGCCAGACAGTAGTCTTTAGGATAGTGGATAATGTACACTGTAAATCGTTGGATACGAAAATTACATACAAATATATACCAAAATTACATGCAATTTGAAACTAACATCTGATACGAGATTCTCGTATGTTTACAGAGATCTGTTATGTTTTTCATACGAAATCTCACTTACTTTCGTATGTGATTGGTATGTAGCGATACAAACTATTCTATCTGTGATTGGCTGTTTTACACTGAAATACGAGTTGTTGGTATGTTTTATATACGAGACCCGATGCAAATTCATCCTTATTCGTATGCCTCTGGTATGTGTTTCGTATGAGCAGCTTTAAGTCACATAGCAAAAAAATATATGTATTACATATTACTGTCAAATAACTTTTTTCGGTAATACCAGTTGTGAATATTTTTTGTTTGATAGAGTGATATTTAACTAGATTAGATTTATTGTGAATTTTTCGCTCCACGAAAATGACGTCGTTGCTACTTGTCTAGCATCGTTAATAGAACGTTTAATTAGCTCCATGAACCAAGTTGATGAACATCATTTAATTCAAACGGTATCTTCCGTGAAATCATGTTGACTTACAGTTAGGGACCACCATTAGGACCAAGTTTTTTTTTTTTAGCTTTTTGTTGATTAGCTATTATTGATCATGCTTGTCAATACATTAAATAGGCACATTTGCCAACAAACACATGCCAATTAGCCATCTACAACATAGTAACACAGACACATAGTAACACAGACACCAATTGACCGCGACATAAAAATTAGGGACCACATCGACATTGAGATAAGACGCATTTTTTTTGAATGACAATCGCTTTTCATAAGATCTATTCAGAAAAAGATACTTATATGTCGATTTACTTATATGTCGATTTCTTAGCATTGGTTGATGTGTTTGTGCTTTGCCTCGGCTTGCTTGTGAGAAAAACTGTAGAAAATCGCGAGAATGTGAGAAACTATCTTGTGTGGTGTGTGTCGTCGCTGGGCACTCACACTGTTGTCTGTTCGTCAATAAAAGATATTAATATCATTATCAAATCGATCCAATCGATGCTTTATTCAATCAGACCAGATATCTGAAGAATTATTGAAAATGGATATTACCAATACGATCTATGTTTAGATTATCGTTAGAAAAGTCTATCTAAGTCTCATGAGTAAAAACGGATAAATCAACAAGTAAGTCAAAGCATAATGGAAGCTCCAGATCGCGAATCGTGTCTCGCGAGCGTGAAAATCCGCCTCTCGAACTACTCGTTCAAAGTAGTCGGCACTACGGCACTAAACGGAATATGACTTCGACTTCTGGAAGATGCCAGCGCACCGAGACGACGTTGTGGAGCATGATGAAAATTACGACTACGTGGCAAGATGGCCGAAGCGCAGGCCTACTGTTTGAAAAAAAAGGGTGGTAATAAAGTCTTCCCAGGGAAGTTAAGACAATGGTAGAAGCGTACATCTCAGAAAAGTGCACACACTGTTCAACGAGGGGGCCCAAAAATGATTGCAGCGGGTTTTGATTGCAAGGGAAGTGCGGTCGTAACTGACCATGCATGAAGATCTAATAGGCTTAATTTGTCGACTACCAGCGTCAATTGTCACGTCAATGAATGTTGAATGGTTGGCATTCTGCTTGATCCGCCGAGCCTTGAGTGTCACGAGAACTACTGCACAGCGATCACTTGTCGTCACGTGGATCACTGCTTCCTGCTCTTCAGCCCGTCAAACACCAGCAAACAGCAATGCTGTAGGCCTGTTTTTCTTGCGAGGAAACTGGTAGGCTTTGTTTGTGATGTGCTTGTCGATCGATTCGATTCATCTTACAAGTGCTTCAGAGAAGGTTGATTCCATAGTTCGTGCTGCTGGTTTCCGGAAAACAACGGACTGCTTACTGCAGAGGGATGCCAGACTGTCATTGTCAGTATTGTGAAGAGATGTTTTGATGAGACATTTGTTGAACTACCATTGGACATGTCGGACATTCTCCATTCAGAAAAGAACATAATGAAGCTCATGAAGCATCTCAGGCCTGCAAATTACATAAGATGTTATTTTTGCTAATTAATTTGCAAAAACGCAGCGTTGTCATGTCCAAAGGAATGTTTTTTTTAATGTCGAGGTGTAAATATAAATATGTCGCGGTTCAATTTTTGTATTTGTATTTCTGATTGTCTATGTTATTAATATGTAGATGTCTATGTTGTTGTTGTGGTTGTTGACATAATGCATATTTATTTAATGCCATTGGAAGAAGATTAATATGACATAACATGACAAAGTTGTAAAAAAAAAAAAAAAAAAAAAAATATGGGTGGTCCTAATAAAATGTCGCAGACTGTATATATCTCAAACAAAACTTTTTTTGTGTTCATGAATTATAATGTGTCTTTATTTCGGATTGACAATATGCTTAATTATAAAATAACATAATGCATAATTGTTGATGGTTTAATACTTATTGATTGTTCATGAATTATAATGTGTTTTTATTTCGGATTGACAATATGCTTAATTATAAAAATAACATAATGCATAATTGTTGATGGTTTAATACTTATTGATTGTTCATGAAATGCCTTAGACTTACGTGTATTAAAATCGAATTCAGTATTCGAAGTATGACTCTTGAATGTCATTATCTCACTACTTAGAGAACAGTAGTAACATTAGTGTGATCTTTATTGACAAAAGGCCTTAAATCAACATACTTTGGACATGATTTCTGTTTTCTTTTAACATTGCTTCAAAAAGCATCTCATTGGATTTGCATGTGTCTTCACTTGGTTACGTCTCACAAGAAGAAGAGCCGGGTGGAGATCAGTATGTGCGCATGCTGAATGTTGCCATAGGTGTATATCATTCTGATATCATTCTGCCTCATACTCGTACCTTGCAGAAAGTCTGTCTGGTGGCCGGAGTAGGTTGCGAACCGTTTACATATTAAACCAGTCCGCAGAAGTTGAGCCTCTCAGGAAGATAAGGCTGAACTTGAGAGCGTGGGAGCGATGTTTTGGTTGTGGGGCCCCTATATATGTCGCTTCTGCGATGTCATAAAAGATTCTAAAATGCTTAAACAGTACTCTGCTTTTCTATGTCCAAAAATAATCGCAAGATTGTGTTTTCAGCACACGAAAAACATGGCTTAACTGAAACCGCGAGTGGGCTAAATTTGTAAAAGTGCAAGAAGAATTCAAAAGTGCAAGTGAAATTCAAAAACTGTAAGAAGGTGACTGCCAAGTAGACTGAAGTTCGTAGGATCCTAGAAGTCGGTTATCGAAGCATTCTATAAAGTCATCATAGAAAAAAATGTAGGAATAGTGTGCTCAAATTTACAAACTCAAAAAGAGACATAATAAAAATTGAAGTTTACTACGACAATTCAAAAAACCCACATAAGCCATATAAGCCATATATAACCAATCATAAATATTGCATGTTTATGTGCAAATACATAACAAGAATAATTGAAGTCAGGAATTAGTGAGAGGCTATTTACTGCCAAATCATGTATCTGGCTAATCTGTCTAATTACATAGATTATTTAACCGAACATGAAATTGGATACTGCAGTGAGAAGTAAAATGTAGTAAGCTATTAAATGCGAACTGACAAGCATGTTTGTACCAAAACCGGCAAATGGATCTTCAAAAAGAAAATTTGGCTTTCTCTCTTTCTCTCTCTTCTATTATACCAATTAATTATACTGATCGATAAAATATCAAACAGCATCTTAAAAAGAAACTGGAATTGGAGCCATTTGACTCAAAACAATGGTAAAAAGACTATTGATGTTTTTGCTAAACGGAAGCATTCATCAAGCAAAATAATGACGAAACATTTGATGGTGAGACTTTAAATAGCAAAAAGCTGCTCTAGAGATTCAAGTATGGCTCCGGAAGAAAACATTGTTAACTTTACAAGCTTGGGAGACTCATTCTCTTATAGTGCTATCTGAAATATTCTACCATCTAACTTGCTTGGAATCCATGTCATCATAAGCATCATGAAAAATTGAAAAAAAATTTAGATGGTCCATCAGATATACCATATTCCGTATTCAAGGATAACTGGGACATTCTATCTCCCCTATATCTTAACACTTAGAATCTCTCTTTCAAAGCTGGTGAATTCTCTCAGATAGTCAAATGCGCTTATATCATTGATCTTCTTAAAGTCCCTGATGCAAAAAGTGTTGAAGACATACGAGAAGTTCTGGTAACTTCATTTTCGAGCAGGTTATTTGAATATGTGTTCATCGTAAATGGATATTACTCAACTTTGCAACAATTCGTGTACCGTTTGAATTTGAATGTAGACCAAAATTATCTACAATGGGTTGTCTCTCCAAAATCCAGCATTTTGTCTTGGAGCATCTCGACTTCCCTGGTGTTGCAAGGATTCATGCAATAGCAATCGACTTTTCTTAAGCATTTGATCGTGTTAGACAGGAAATAGTACCTTTGCAAAGAATTTCCTGCTTTTATAGACAGCGAAAAAAGTAGGAATTGGCTTTTTGATTTCAATTCATGCAGGTTTCAGCGTTTACATTTAAACAATAAATTTCATATATTCCAGCCGTTCAATCTTGGATGCTCTCAAAGTACGGTTGATGGACCCAACATATTTTCGAATATGATCAATGATCTCCGCGCTAAACATAATGCTGCTATAATAATCAAATAATATGATGATAGCTACATTTCTGTGCCCTGCTGTAAAAATCCTGATAATCAACAACAGAGCCTACTACAATGTGAATTTTATAACACTGTGATCAAATGTCTCTTTAATAAACAATGCAACGAATATGAACATTCTTCGGACTAAGCTTCAGCCAGCTACAGTTTCATCACCCATGTATAGCGCGCATTCATTAATCGGACACCTCTAAAGTCCTCTCTCTACGTCTACAAGACCTTTGAATACAGCACGTGCCCCAAAAGCATATCAGCCGAGTGTTTGAATACATTACCCTCTCCAGAATCCAATGTGGCATTTCTATTTATATATATGGAAGCAATGATGGTGCTATTACGCGGATTGACAGTTTTTTTAAAGTTATTGACGTCATCATTTTGCTTCTCACCAGTATTCAGCTGGAAATCTTTTATTGCAGATAGATGCAGGATTATGTCAGTCCAAATTAAGAACCCCTTCATCGTTTACACAAAATACTAGAAAGATACAGGAAGGAATGTAACGACTGTAGGTCGCAACTTCGACTTCTACAGATCAAGGACGAGGATCATTAAATTCCACTATCTTTTTGTGATCGAGTCCTATATCTGCATGTGCCGTTTTTCCTATGTCTGATTGCACACGCATCCTTCAGCACCTTTCTATGTGATCGCAAATATGAATGCGCCGCATTTGGTTTTTTCAATATAAATTTTCATTGTTCATAATTCATATCAGTCCCCTGCACCTCCAGCGAGCGTCGCCGCTGCCAGTCACTTTGCTTTGCGTCGCGTCAGTGGGAGACATTTTATGTTTCATTTTATGGATGAACTTCCCGTACAGCATTTCTTGCTGCAACTTAATATCATATGGCTTGCTTCTGAGGAATAATCTAAATACACATACACACGTGCAGTTGCATACTATGGCAGGACCATAGAGTAAGTATATTAGGTAGAGTGGCAACTCCGCATTTATTAAATCCCCAATGTGCATGCACTTTCGATTTTATTAAATGAACTCGAGGGAATACAATTGGGTATTGTTACCAAATGTGAGATATGCAAAGTTTTGCAGTTTTGAAGAAATTACCACGGAATTGAATGATCATGATAGTAATGCAGAAGGAATGATAATATTTTGCAGATCCTCCGTGTCATGACAGCCTTGGAGAGTTCAAATGTTTGTTAAATTAGCAATTCAATGGGTTCCTATTACTTTCATGCTCAACCTCAAGGGTACTTTCTTAAGCGTGATCATATCACAAGCAACAGCCACTGGCAGAGCAAAATCACATAATCAGAGACAATGACTTCAATTAACTTTGAAAGATGTCAAATGGGTCCACATCACGATTCAGATTCAAGAAATGAAACATGAATTTAGTGAGTCATAAAATCATGCCGCTGAAAATTCAATAAAAAACTTGAAATTTCAACCAAGAAAGCAAAACAGGATCTCGACTTTTTCATGAAGACTTCCATTATAATGCGGCTCATGAAATTTCCTTGCAAATTAGCTTAATTTCCGCTCAATATAGGATGCTTATTAGCAAATATTCATTCCTTTTGATATCCAACTTCTTTCATACTACTTACAAGGTTGCGTCATCTTGGTAGTATCTAAATTTGCAGGATTTTGACTTATTTTTAAAATGCTCAAATAATTTTTTGGACCACGGTAACGTAATCTCCGCAAAAAACTGAATCTTTATATATAAAAATTTTCACTGCATGCAGATCCTTTTTTGAGTCGACACTCTACCTATATATCCCTACTCTATGGGCAGGACATATCCAAGTAAATGCGCAAGGCACATATTCTGACAGGAATAAAGCTGTCAATGAAAATGGTCACGCTCAGTCACGCTATCTGACAACTCACATTGCTAGAATTTATGTAGGGCTTTGTGCACTGTGCAGCAATGAAACCACCATGTGATACAGTTAATTCACCACTTGTTCTGCACTGTGTATGGTGTCGTATTTGTGATAATACACAAGAATTGTATTGCCGAGATTCATTTAACTTCCTACTTAAAATAATATTCGTTTGCTTCATGTATTTAGTCAGACAAATAAGTTTACAAATGGGTGCAACTTTCATACTTAAAACATTCTGATTTTCTCAGTTATTATTAAGAAAGGCGCTCCCTCGGCATTCTTTCTAGTGAGCTAACTAACGAAGCATAGGCGTAATGGAGCTACTAAGGCGAAATCCAACTTCCATTCAAATGGAGTCAACACATGTTCGTCGATAAGCGCCGCCACCAATTAGAATTTAGTAGCGCGCTGAAAATGCCGCCGCCAAAGAAATATCTATCTGTGCAGGGGTTTAAATCATAGTCTCTCTCTATCAAAAAGGATTTCATATAAAATCAGTTAGCAAACTTGCACCCACAGAGGTCTTTTTGTGGAATCAGTGCCCACTGGCTCACGTGCCGCTATAGCCTGGTTGAAAAGCACCAATCACACTAGAAGCTGATTGAATCGTTGATCTACCTAATTCTATCCTGTTCCATTGAAACCGCATCAGAGACATCCTGCCCATAGAAATTGTATCTATAATATAGCATTGACGCGACGCTACTGAGTACATCAGACCAAATGCATCAGACAGACAGACTAAACTTTTGGGAGAAGCATGATTGCACTTGAACATCATAACTATATCATGACGAAAATGGAAAGCATCAATGTCTGTGTCGATAAAAGACGTACTTATACTTGTCTAGTGAGTCACTTGATTCATAAAATCGTCTTAGCAAAGTGGTAAATCAATCGTGATAACACATCTTCCTGGTGAAAAAATCACACCGCCATAATAAAATCAATAATACATGTCCATGCAGATGCACTGTGGTGCCAAAATACCTCTATATCGGATCAATCTTGATAATGTAGCGCCCATTAATGTCATGCAGACAGAGCTAAGACAGCGGAAATATTTGCTAAGATAATCATAATGGCACCATCACACTTCGCTTTTCACTGCCTTCACTCGATTATGGAGACAATTGCATTTACTTGTGTCCAAAGGACATACGATGAGTATCAAAAGATTGAAGTGTCCCTTTTTTCGTATGATCCTTCAATTTATTGACAATCATTTGGCAGGTATGGCAGGTAATGAACCTTGCCTCAGTTTGTAAATTTCGTGCATTGTAAAGGGTGATGCATCGAAGAAATGATGTCCCTTTAAACGGGATATAACAATATGACTGACAAAAATCTTGTCATGCGCACACTTTTTCGAAAAATAAAGCTTTATAATCGTTGTAGAAATTGTTAATTCGATATGATTTTCAAACGCTTTTCGTCAACGATCTGCACAGTACGACCGGTGCCATCATTGAAGGCCCTTTTTGATTTTCCATGGTCAAAGTTGATTTGCAAGGTTGTCCAACGGACGTTGATTCGAAATGTGCACGTTTGAGAACATCGCGCATGAAAATGACTAATTATTGATGCAAAAAACAGCCAATGCGCCAATTCAGAGACATTAGAACGCAAAAACGAGCCTTACATCACATTATGCTATGTTGAGCCTTGTCATTCACGTCGTGTTCGTATTTTTAGATTTAGTGTCGTGTTTTTCTGTCGTCTTCAAAATTATTCATTGTATTTTTTAATTTGAGATCATTTGATAACTTGACCTGCTCACTCTGAATGATGAAGCATAAGTAAGCACTATTCTTTTGTTGCGCTTGAACGGAAAGATTGGTTAAGGATGCAATGCAGTTGACCAATACATAGCCGAGACACGAGTATCTACCGCCTGCTTTGTAGTTGAAAGCAGGTTCAGCGCTAACCCTGTACCCGAGGCTGAGCGGATTTGCTCTGCAGGCCACTGCCATTCTTGCAATCCCAGCCCCTCTGCAAGCGACCGTGTATTTTCAGCATCAAGGTTGTCATGCAGATGAGACAGCATTCTCTGAGTCCAGAACAGTTTCACATCGGTTACGGATATAGGTCTGCAACTTTTGACATTAATCATTGGAATTTTAATCTTCAAATTCCCTTGCAATTTCTCTAATGTGTCGAGTCTCCTCTACTAGTGAATTATTGTTTTATATTGATTTGCATATTTTAAATCAATTCCTTGGAATATATATTTCGTGTTGCCTTCATGTTTGTCGTAAGTGGTTTGGACTTAGCGTTCGTGTCGTGTTCGCACTTCGGCAGAAAAACGTTGTGTTGAAGGCTGATTTCCGACGACTGCAGACCTCTAGTTCGGACCCAAAGAAGATGATTAAATCATCTGTTGACAGAAATATCCAGTCAAATGTAAAACATGCTGCTATAATTGAGTGCCAACAAATATTCTGTTTGTCTGGAATTTTCAATTCCGCTCACTTATAGTACGTCTCCTTCCATAAATCTGCTTACATTTTTTGTCCGCCAGTGCAGTCTGTAAATATTTCAATGATTTCTTGCCTGCAGCCCACGTACAGTGTGTGCATGAACCTTGCTTCAAGGCCAAATGCGGAACGTCAGTTTGCTGCTTCATTTTATGAAGGGGAAAGGCTCATCCTTGGAATCAATATAAATAGAAAATGACTAGCCATTACATTTATGTACACTCGCCGATTACAGAATACGTTGAAGAATGACCCTCACAGGTACCAAATAAACATCGCTGATTTTTTGAATATTGTTTATGTGATACTTAAAGGTCTATTGATTCATGCAGCCAACTTGTCAGTATTTTCTTCTACCTTGACAAAGCTGAAAGGTGAAATATCGGTGGAATTTTATTAATAAACATTGGTCCGAAAAAAGATTTTTTCGATTTGATTGGTGGAAGAATTCCGTCTTTTTCGAAGACCATGGAATTTTGAAATTCAATGCAAATGTGGACTACGTGTTGTAGATCATTAAACTCTTTATGACCGACGAGTCAATTAATAATCAGCCTTTAACAACGGATTGCCCACCCCTGCCGTTATACATAGCAAGCCAAAATAACCAGATGAATGTATGCGCTTTAACTGGTGATGTTATCTCAGTAGCTTTGATTGCCGTAAAGTTCCACAAAGTTCCATGATGCATTGTCAATGGGAATTAGACTAAACATATACGTTTACATGTATATAATCGAATTCGTTTGCTGACTGCTATCGTCTTAATCCTTTACAAGCAACTGCACAGCAGCTACGATTTTAAGACAAATATTTTCCCATAACCGTCCCACAAGGGAATCGGTAAAAACATGAGGTTCCTTTCCAGTCCATTCCCATGGGATTCCCATGCTCAGGTTAAATTGGACGGCGTTCTGACAGCGGGGATAGTTCGGGACCTATCTGTCTTTATTTCAGGATAGTTTCTGATATATGATTGGCCGCATAACCTAAATTTTTCGTGCAGAGCAAAATCCACTTCTGAGATGTTACCTGCTTGAATATGAATGACATTGGACCATTAAGAAAGCCTGCAGACAGCAAAAAAGAAAATGATAAAAGCTGATCTTGTGACCACAGATCTACGATTTTCGCTCCAATTTCTTGCATGATTGATCTTTTAACTGATTACAAACGATCATGAGCAGACTGATATTCCTGCATGTCTATGAACGATTCCACAGGTGACTTTGTGATTTCATGATCGGCCATGCAATTGATTTTTAAAGATTGATGATCGCTGTGTGTGAATTACCCTTCGGGTTCATAGAAGACACTATAGGATCGTGCTATAAAACACCCACACACATTGTTTGCCAGCATTTTCGCTCTATTCTTCATACTTTTGGGAACTGAAGGCGCGTTCGCATTAGATCGATAACGATAAAATGCTTCATTCTATCTGTGGGCCCCGCTGTTCGTATGGCAACTATTTATCGTTCAAAAAGTCTGGCTAATGTAAACACTAACCATGCCACGTGTGCAGAGCGATTATATTTCAAGATATCGTTGTAACTATGGTTTCGTTATCGGCTTAACCCATTTAGCGCCAGTGTAGCGTTTTCGTTACAGCACTTTTCGGAATCTGCTGTCTTCTCCAGCTTGCGACATATGATACAATATTTTGATTACCATACATTGCTTATCACATATTTTCAGGTAAACAATCGCCAATTCAAAATTTATCACTTTTTAGACACGAATTTTATCACGAAATTAGACAAAAAATGGGCTTAAAATCTGCTAATATACTAAAAGGCTCAGTGTATGAACGTCCACGTGTAATTTACTGTCAATGTCATTTGCGTGATCTCATTATCCATCAAAAACCGAAACTAGCGATCAATACTTGCTCAGATATTCATTCATGACATGGCACGTAATTCTTTTGAACCGTAGCGTTTTAGTTACATTGGCGTAATATGATATACAAATGTTAAATACAGCAACAATATAAATGAAGTAAACGGTGGTGAATACTATCAATTTTCTTTAAAACTGATGTTTGTTGAATACTGAGAACGAACAATTTCATTGGAATATTGCATTCTTAGTGTATTCTATGAGTCTGTAATGCTTGCTGCTATTTATAGTCTATGGCTTTCCAGTCACAAAACCAACCGAAGTCAATTGCCGTAGTAATTTCCTCAACATTAGACTTGTTAGCTCATGTACAGAAGCAAGTCAAAGAGAGATCAAATCTCAAGCATTTCCTCTTATAGCTTAATCATAAACATTGCAGGGTGCCAGTTCGCCTGGGCATAGAATACAAAGATGTCCTCCGACTCGAGCAATTTCGATGCGTCTCTCCCTACAAGGGCACGCTAGAGGCTCGAGATGGCCCAAACTGGTCTAAAATATCTATAAAGGCTTAGCTTGATTATATCAACCTGTGTAGCTATCTGAAGACAAAACCCAAGCTGTTGCTAACTATGGATAAAGAAGTTACTGAAATATGCAATAGGCCTAATGCCGACGATCACGGTATATGAATGTTGCCACAAAACCTCCATAAGTAAATGCTTCATCAGAGTTATGTGTCTCAGAGGTAAGTCTCTCAAACGATATCTCGGAGGATAGTGACATCGCAAGGCAGTGTGAGATTGCAACGAAAGATGATTTGAATGATCATTTCAGTAAACAGAAAAAGTAGTCAACATAATGGCAAATATCGGTAATTTCCATCTTCGCAGATAGAACAAACATTCTCTGGATGCATTTCAAGGCAAGAATCTGTATGAGATGCTGGATACGCATGCTGATGATCTTATCGACCTCAGTGGCAGAAACCAGTGACTATCCGGGACAAAAGAATTGTTTAGACCTACATTATACTAAACAATCTCAAATGCGTTCATTTCTTGATGTTCTTTATTTATGTGGACATTGCGAATGACCGAGGCGTCTCCAACTCTGCCATGAATTTGGAGTCGATGCAGAAAGAGAATCAATTTCTCGACATGAATTTCGAAATATAAAAACTTGTTCTCATTTCAGCGATAACGACTTCACAGCAAACAGCAACGATAAGTAGCATAAAGCAGGCGCGGCCTTTGATTAAATTTGCTAATTCACAGTTTCGACAAATACCTCTGAAATATGATGGAGAGCTTTCATGCTGAAGCTATGACTCATTACTTCGGCAGGAATTGCTTGGAGCAATTCATAAGCTGCATTTGAAAAAAAGCATGCTTTTGTATATTTTGATATCATATGACGCCATCGTAACGAAATCGTTGCGGCTTTAATTTCTAAGATAGGGTTATTGTAATGAACTGGTCATCATATATTATTCTTAATTATAACATTCTGAAATACTTACCACCGTTTTTATAGAAAATTTGCCGATATTTATATAGGCGGCCTTAAATGGGTTAATGTGAAAGCGCCTTAGGCCTCAGCCAGCTTATCAAACGTCCCCGAGCAAAGCGTTTTGTAGCAAATATAAAGTCATCATTGCAGCAGTTATAGACTGCCACACTGCGAGCAAAGCAAACGAGAGGGATTGATAGCTTGCGGACATACGTTTGTTCGCGTTTGCTCGGGACGCTCGTGTTTGCTTTGCTTTCAGTGTAGCTGAGGCCTCAAGCATCTACTTTCAGCACTGCGGGATATCATTTGAGTTACAATTTATTGATGCAGTGATAAAGCGTCATTGATTGATGTTGCTGTGTATGTCCACAGTGAGCAACTATTATAATGTTGTTTCATAGTCAAATGAGGAGTATTAATATCTTGACAACGATGCAAATTCATAACCCTGGGTAGGATGGGAGTATGTTTTTGGCTAAGGTTGGCTGCATGCAATTTCGTCATAGATTTGTGATGTTAGTCCACATTCAAATCTATTGTTAGCTGCCGTGCATGTCAATTTCTAATGCACACGAATGTAATGAGTTTTACCGCGCTTGAATGGAAACATTGGCATTAATGCCTGCATCACTGTAAACTGTGAGCTACCAAATGAAATAAATTTCGCTTCCAAACCTACTCATCAAAAGACTGCGTTCATCTGGTATCGACCGCCTGAATGATTTGGTACCCATAGTCTAAAAGTTTTACTGGGACGTCTCATATTAAGTTTGCTTTTGAGTGCCACTTACAGATGTTCTGAGCAGTAGTAGATCTACTAAATATTTTCGTGCATCATTCATATACTTTCTAAACTTATTATACATGTTATGTACATTTATTTCTGAGTCAGGTGATATCCAAATCACCTCTACTCTACCCATATGTTCCCACACGATCCCGAGTCTACGCAAGTAAAAGTGCCGAAGTGACTGCGATCATGAGATATCAGTCACGCAATGATCTCATATATCGCAATAGCAGTGATACGCTATTGAGATATCACTGCGATATTCATATTCAGTCTATGTTTGCACTTGAATAAGAGGACGAAATGCAATGTGCAAGAAGTAGTTTTTAACTTTATCAAAATGAATTTAATAGCTTTATTTATTTATAAACAAAAAGAAGGCAAATCAGCTATAAGACAAAATGATGAAGTGATACACCGTTAGTCATGTATTATCGAGAAAACATTTCATTCACAAGTTGCGCTGTCTTGATTATGGAACAGTTATGTCTACGAGTAATTTTGATAGGTTGCAAAATTATGCGGCCAGATTCGGACACAGAGAAGAGTAGATTATGAAGCGGTTGATCTTTGTCAATAGAAAGTGCTTCATACAGTCTCACTCTTTTTTGCTATTTGCAGACCATTAATCTTGACAATATAGATAGAATCTGACTTTATTCATTCTTAACGCCGCTGTCACACAGGAAAATGCGTTTTCCATCTTCCATCTTTCATTTGGAATTTCTCTTTAATTGCATGTAGTAAGGAACACAGCCTATCACACAGAAACAGTCATCAGCCACCTTCCATCTTCAATCGTCCATCGTCCGTCACGCTGTCACACAGGAAAAGTCATAAGGCGTCGTCCATCGGACATAAGGCATGAAATTATGGGGCTGATGAAGCTCATTTCCATAAGCCGTCAGGCGTCAGCCACGAGACTGTTCTAAATATAGAACAACGTGAAGTGACGTCTCAGGGAAGATATAGGAAACTGTGAATTCCAAAGAGAAGCAATCAGAAAACAGCTCTTTGTTCACAATGTCGAACAAGGACGAGGATCAAGACAGTAGTCATAGCAACGGTAAATAGTGAAAAATAGCACCGACTGTATCGGAAATGGATTTCCCTAGTGTGATTGCGGTAGGTGGAAGATGGAAGATGGACAATGGAAGACGTCAGATGAAAATCGTCTCATCACGCCTTATGGAAGACGCCTTATGAAGAATGTGCAAAAAGGCGAGTGACATGGAAGATGAAAGACGCCTTTTCCTGTGTGACAGCGGCCTTAAAACATCACTTGTCTATGGTTGGCGTCATTCCTATTACACGTCAATGGATTTCAGTGGATATCACAACAACAGCTGTATGAAGTTGACCTTACTTTGCATACAATAGTCTATCTCAAAGCTCTCGAATTCTCCGTTGGATGGTTCCTAACCAATTTCACAGGAATGCACTAAAATGATGAATGATTACGATATTGCTTTGGTATTTAAGACGATGCACTTGATGGTGATAAAGCAAAATGTTAGACGAACTTTTACCTCATTGTGATTTTTTGATTCCTACGAACCAGGAAATAAGACGAATTTCTACTTGATTGTGATGTTATGACCAAAAGGCTACACCAGGGGTGCACAACTGTTTCTTCTACAAGGAATGCATGCATGTATCCAATCATCACCTAATCGATCTGGTCACACTTAAATTTAAGCTAAATATTCATTGCAATTCTTCATATCTGTCAATAAGATGCGCTGCCACAATTATACATTGAATATAATTGAAAACAAGCAGTACTAGTATACATGCAAGTCAAATAGTTAAATCTGCTGTAATAATAAAGCATTTTAATGCATCAATCACTTCATTCCCACGGTATTTAGCGGCAGAAATCGACCAAACGAATGGGGAGGAGTATAACAGCATTTGATCAATTTATGTACTAAAATTCATGCACAATTATACTTTCGGGGGCACGATTCCTTCAAAAATAATACGAAAGTGCATTAATATGAAAGGAAAAAACATTTTCTTCAACGAACACAAAGTTTTATTCCAAAGTCACATGGCGTTTCGCCGTCGAAGATTGATCACGTTTGATAAAGCAGATACAGCAAGACACGAAGTGAGATATATTAACTTTCAATGTCCTACATTCCAAAATATGGACATGCAACCACTTTAATTTTCTTTACTTACATTTTTTAGAATTGGAATGAAGGACTTTGAAAGTACGACTGTAAACTATACACAGCGAATATCCGATTCACAAACAGCTAATATTGATTTTACTGATTTTATATATCCGTAAAAATAGACGATGTTTTTTGTGTTATGAACGGACTTTGACTGTGACATCATGAAGCATGAATTTGTGACGTCATCATTTTTTATTGATATTAACGGGTGCAAAGCATTTCTGTTTAGTTTATTAACGGCTAATGTAACTGCATTTTTCACGGTGTTCAGTTCACTGTGCAGTATATCTCACTTCGCGTCTCACCAATGTCTCGTTACTTCTGTGCATTATTTCTTTCATGAGTGACCAGGCTAAGAGAACGAAACGCAAAAGGCTTTGGGATTATGACTTTTGTATGCGTTGAAGAAACCTTTTCTTTTCACTTTGATTGAGTTTGTTTACGTGGAAACTCTATTTTTATCGAAATTGAAAAAAATTGTTACAGAAAATTTGCGAGTATATTTAGTGATGAAACTGACAACGAAACTGATGACAAAACTGACGAAACTTAGTTAGACATTAAATGTCTACTGGCTTGCATTGAAATTTAGTGAATTATTGCTTGGCATCCAGGATGTATACATATTTAGGATATTGTCGAAGACCTGTCAGCACTATGTAAATATTATGTCACGCACCCCTGTGGCTAGGCAAAGGTTACAGATACAATCTATGGGAAAGTCATTCTCATAAATGTAATTGAGATTTACATGCACACAAAGGTTTCTAAAATTTGATGCAATTATTTGGTGGTCGCAAGCATCCGCTCAGGTCAGTGACTTGTCCGACGACTGGGGCTATCAATTAATCGGAATAAAGTTGGGTATAGAAATTATTAATTAATTGCTAGCATTTGCCTAGAAGTCAATAGTCAACCAATTGCAATCATTGGAGACTAGCAATCAATTCTTTTAAAAAATCCAAGGTCAGCAGCAAATTAATTGTAATAACATCGCGTCATTTATAGACATAAATTACATGAATATCATATTCATTAATTCTGCATATTGACTGTTGATTTTCGCATTGGACTTTATACAGTAGAATTCAACGCATTAAGTTACAGCTGTTACGAACCAAACATTGAATGCCTAAAATACATGGCACTGCATTTGCTATTGGAATTAAATATTGATATATTATTGCAGACATGAAGTCATGCATTCATTAAGAATAACCTGTTCTTCTAAGATTATGATACTGAATACCTATTGCTTCGAAATCCTTAAAGCAGTTAGGTAGTGATGATGGTGGAATATGTACATGTACATGTAAATTAGATAACAACTGTTCTAATTGGACTTTTGCTCAACTCTCTTCTTTACCGCAGTCTGTCATCAAGTTATAGTGCGGCAGCCAGAACGAGTTCTGCAGGGAGCACGGCCGAAAATGAGACTTACGCAGAATGATGTATTAGCATGCCTACTACTAAACTGCGCGTCGGCTGAGTTCTGGGTTCCTCTTCTTATCAGACAGACATCCAATCGGACGCGTATTGCAGTCTTTGGTAAAACCACGTTTTCTTTGTCTTCGCTTATTACGTCAAAAATGATAAGTCAAAGGCCACAATTTTGACATGGAATGTCTTCAAGTCATCTCCTATCATGTTCAAGGACCTCTGTCCATGAAGCTGGACATATTAAGATTTGGCAAGCCTCCGAATGACGACAAACACGAGCATTTTGAGCAATTCAATCCACATTTAACCACATTTTCGCATACATTGCCATCGAGAAAGATGATTGTAGCACATGCACATGATAGGAAATGTCATAAATACATTCCATGTCAATGACCAGTGTGACTCTGGGCTTGGTACTTTTCACTTTACAAGAAAAAAATAGAAAGCTTCATTTTGACGAAAACCTGCAATCTGCTTCCCATTAGATTTCTTTGACTCTATCTCATAAGACGAGGAACCAACTCGCAGGAATCATAGGGTGTAGATCATTCTGTGAAGGTCTCATTTTCGGCCTCGTTCCATGCAGAAACTTCTTCTTGTTGGCGGACTACTGGATATTAGTTTGATTGCGTTAGAAATCAATTAATATTGCGATTATCAACTATCAACAGTCAAGTACTAACTGTGATCAATTAATTCCAATTAACTGCAATTTATTTTGATAATTCCTACTTACGACTTACATGAGGCTCTTCAGCAGTGGTTAAATAGAGTGAGCTTGTATTTATCGGTCATCGGTTTCCTTGTCTGATGCATACAAGATTTCTCTTGAATGCGCTCTCGTCAGACCTGGAAGAATTCTGTAAATATCGCAGCATTACACCACATTCTGTAAATTTGCAGATGTTCTTGACTTCATGCCTACCATCTGCTTCCAAAACAAAGTCACATTGTTGCTCACTGGAAATTATTCAAATAGCTTTTGATTTTACGGATATGCTAAAAAGGAATGTGTCTCAACCGGACAAGCGAAGAAGACGATCTTTTTACTAGATCGTCCTGTATTTCCTGACAAAATTCAATTCGAAGGAAATGGTTGAAAAGTGACGTCAGTTCTTGTGACATTGAATAAATCGCATCCTTCAACTTGTTGTCACTTTCTTTTCTATCCCAGAAAAGGCCCATGCTGATTTTAGGACGGATGCACTCAGTGTCGCCATAACAACGCCAATTCGTGTTGCTGTCCACGTGTTCCCCTTTCTCTTTCTCACCTTATTTTCCCTCCTCCAGGTTCACAACGTCATTACTCAATGCCTGCGAAGATTTTCTAGAACGATTCAAACGAAGGTGGAGACTTTAGAAAACTTTTCCATTGTTTAAGATGCCGATTTGACAGATTGATTCTCCGATAGAATGGAATAGTTAAAATGTCATGTTATGCTCATATGAGGACGGAGCACATTGCGCAAAACTCAAAAGAAGTCGGAAGTCAAGCAACAAAAGCAATTTTTGAAATGTGGGGTTGATGTTCGGTTCTGGCAAAAATGCGAATCGTTGGCATTTGAGAGAGTAGTCGTTAATCTGTGAAAAGGGAATGGTTCAGTTTTCCGGATGTGCATTAAAGACGAATCATGAATCCTATGCGGATACAAATTCCGTCCGACAAATTTCACATCGCCGATTATCTTCTTAAAAGATCAATATATCACACTTGGACTCGCTATAACTGCGTCGCTTGAAATTAAACGGTATATTTGCATCTTGTTGAGGATTTTTCTGTTACTCAATAAGATTGTCGGAGCTAAACAGTAAATACATCCAATAGTCAATAATGTGTTAAATAATATGGGCTGTATTAAGACCATTAATTTGGCTAAAAACCATTTGTTTTACTTTTTTCTATGTTTTAAATCATGACATGTGATGCTAGACCATTGGTTCTCAACCCTGTTGGCGGTACTGAACCCCACATGCTCCATACATGCATTCATTGAACCTTTCGTGGTTGGAAAAATAAAATGTGCCTTTTTCTTCAAATTCAAAATACATTTATTTAGCTATAATTACTACTGTATCAGTGCACAAACTGCACCATGCATCACTTGCACACAAAATCATTGTGTTCAAAGAACGAAGCCAACAAAATATGAATTTCACAAAGAAACAACAGCAAAATGAATGTTTAGTTTAGAGACGATTTCAGAAATGCGCGGCTTCACCTTTGCAAGTGCCACTCTCATATTATTTTAGCAATAAGAGGAACGCCCATGTCGCTAATCGGATTGAAGCTGCCACATAGTCTTTTTTCACACAGTCTTTCTCCTGTATAAGACAAGAATGAGGGCCGACATCACAGGAGTATACCGAGGATGGCAAGTAAGATGATATACTTTGTGGGAAGAAGCAGCGCAGCCAGATTCCATTATTCTCAACTGCCACTATCTTTACCAGCACTGGATAAGGGATATATAAGTACTATAAGTACACGCTTGGGTAGCGTGTCGATTCTAGCATTTATTTATATTTTCATGCGGAGAGCTAAGCCCCGAACCCCTGGGGTTCAATAGAACACAAGTGAAGAACCACTGTGCTGGACCGATTGCTTGATTGTTTAGTGATTCGAATGTCTATCATTTGATGGTATAAAATTTGTTTTTTTCAGTGGTTTCAGCTTCCTGTCAGTTGGTTGATTTAAATTCCAATTACAATCACAATCAGTTGTTTGCTCACTTTTGCAACAAATAATTTGTGAGTAGTGTTTGCAAGATATTGATGTGATTGAGATCATGATTGCATCGATGCACTCATTTGTAAGTCAATGTTAAGTACGTGATCTGAATTGATGAAGATGCTTAACTTTGCATGAAATTGACAAAGTCTTGAATTTCAAAAGGCGGTTTCAAATATATGTCAACTAAAAAATAAAGGTAAAGCATGTTGGCAAACATAAGCAATTTAAGCAATTTAATCCACATTTAAACACATTCTCGCATACATTGCCGATCAGAAGCATGATAATAACATATTCATATAATAGGAAATGACCTGAGGACATACATGTATCATGCCAAAACATATGGCTCTAGACTCATTACCTATCACTTAACAAGTGAAAACATGGAAAATTTCATTCTAACGTTTTCCATCTGTGTCCCATTGGATTAACATGCATTTTTTTGAGCCTATCTGACAAGAAGAGGAAACATTAAATGAAAACATCGTAAATTTGTGGCAGTCATTGGGTGTGCATTATTATGTGAAAGTAACATATTCGGTCCCGTTCCCTACAGAAACTCCGTCCGGCTGCCGGACTACACCTTTTAGAGATGAGCAAACTTAAAGTTGCTATCTACATCAATCGAAGCTGCAACAGTCCATCATTTTCAATTTGAAGTCTGCAGACGACGTCATCAATAAGAATTTTGTGATTTCAAGATAGGTTCGTCACTGCATACGCACGTCAGTAAATGGTTTCAGAATCTGCCCTTGGCATGAATTTGTTTTTCTTCAGTCTAAGAAGATTTATCGGGTTCTTCTATTTATTTATTCACTCATTTTGGTAAATCTTTTCCGAAGTGATGCCTTGTCATTCAGAAACTTACGGACCACATCCTACAGCTAAGAAGAGAATACGATATTGAGAATAGGATTTAAGCAGGAAAGTTTTAATTGAAAGCGTGAAGGACAGGAGATTGGAGAAAGATTTTCTGTTGATGTGTTCCTTATCGGTTCTCATCATTGGACACATAGAAATGCGACTTTTCGCTTTGTCTAAGTTCGTTGCAATAAAATGGACAGCAGGTAGTTGATGGCAAAATCAGCTGCTCGACTTAGCGCCGTTCTGTCAATATTCCCAGATTTTCAGAAGAATCTAATTAGTGAAACATTCAATTGTGGAAGATTCTAGTCTTAAGGCTGTCCATGGTAAAATGCTTAACAAAATCATTATTTAAAAATTATATTTTATGCAAAGTAAGCTGACAAGGCACCGGTCACTTGAATCTATCATCGTTTTGGCACCATTGTCGTGATCATCAACGTATGTCCACCACGCAACATTATTTTCAAAGTGTATGTCTGCTGTTCATCTTCCCATATTTGTTCATATTCCCATCTTTAGAGCATGCATGTATAAGACATAAAAACATCTATGCTGTAGCATCTATGCTAAGAATATTATCATTAGGAATATTCATCACTAGGATTAAATAACCTTGTCTGAAAGTCAAGCTTTTCCATTGCAATGTTGATTTTCACATTTATATGAACATCAATAAATAATATATATAATAAATTGGTAGATAAATTCTACAAAATTCTAATACTAAATTCTAAATTCTACTTTTCCTACAAAACAATTATTTTCAAAAGAATTTTTATGTCGGTATTAGTAGACCTGCAAACAAGTCTTTTCACCACAAGCCAAATGTCAGTAAATTATTACGGGAACTACATACGTTTCTATCAGTCGTCATCAGTGCAGTAAAATTTACGGCATCTGAAGAATCGTTAACTCAAATGCAGATAAATCGACACCTAAAGTACAGACATCTATGATTAATGAATTACTATTTCAAATCTCGAAATCTCAAAATCTTGAAAGTTCGCCATAACAAAATGTAATAAAAGCGCAGGTCTGTCGGCTTAATTCTACGGGGACGGACCACAGCAAAAATGTGACAAGAGACACATTGTGGTATGTTAAAACGTGTTTTAAAGAATGGTCTCTTAAAAGCGTGGGTTTAACCACTGTGCTTTTAGACATTCCTTCAAAATGCTTGATGTACTTTTAACCCAAATTAAGCAACAATGTATTGCTGTCTGAAATCATCTTAATAAAAGTTTGTTTTTCAAATCTTAATGTTTCTCGCCATGCTCAGCGGTGCCTTCGGATCAGACAATGATCCTGTGATCCGACTGGATCCTATCTGCTGTACATAACATCATCGTAATTTATGGACGCAATCATTCTTCTCGAAAGGGGAACATGTCTCATATCCGTCGTAGAATTTCCGACAACGACGGTTTGAGTTTTTGTTGCCGCTCTCTAACGAGTCAGTCAGATTACGTCACCATATCGTGGTTTTTCATTGCAAATTTTCACTGCAGGCGGTTTGTCTTTTGCGGCCAATTCTACTCTGATATTGACAATTAATCCACCGTCATGTCAGCTGTCGGTGGCGTTTGATACTTTGTTAATTGTTAGCTCAGAACGCTGACGCCTGCCAAGTGGAATGTCGCGGATAAAAGTGAATTTCAAGCCGTACAACAAAACCTTAATCTACGCAGGACAGAACACCGAATTTTACACAGTTTGCTAGTCGAAAGTGAAACATGTAAATCCGAATGGGCGGAAATCGAAGAAGTTGGGACACGAAAACAAAAGATAGGAGATCTCAACAATACATTCCTGAACACATCACAAACGCTGTAATAAATGTCATACCTCTGATAAATGCTCAAAAATATGGAAATAAATAAGAGACGTCTACCGAAATGATTGATGAGAGACAATGACCGAATGACCGGCAAAGAAAGCAGAAAATTCATGATGAACATGACAGAGAAGATTCAATGCAGCAACTGAAAACTAAGATGAATATGGATGGACCACAGAGATAGATTCATTTGCGTGTGTGTTATTATAGAGTGAACATAATCCTATCCCAACGTGTGTGAAGTTAGCGGAAACACCCAGTGGAACCCCTTTTATCTTTAAACTTGAATTTCTCAGACACAACTGCGAATTTATGGAATCTGTGATCAGATTCGTGATTAGGAGGCTGAAATTGACAAAGTGCAAGTTGTTTCGAATAGAATCTCGCTGTAATAAATAATGGTTCCGCTGGGTGGTTCCGCCAACTTCACACACGTCCTATCCCATCAATTGTATGTAATGGTAGCAAGATAGAGATTAATACAGATATTCGTCTATTTGGCTTTCAAGTCAAAAGTACATATTTTAAAAATTCATAAAACATGCAGATCAATAACACTATTAGTCATTAGAACATAAAATTAAGAAATTAAATGCAAAGCTACAAAAGTAATAGAATTATAGACACAGGAAAAATGTATGTATCAGTCACTTCGCCGTTCAAATCATGAACACCAAATTCTTAGTTCAGGGCAGTTCAGTGGTAGAAGTTGGAGTATCCCGATCGCTCAGTTCATTCGTTCACCAATGAAAGACTGAAAACCACGTTTACTCACTCACTCAAAAAATCGAATGCACTGGTTTGTTCGACAGAGTTTTGCTACTCGTGTTTCAATTCTTCTCTCTCCATTTTCGTCTCATCCACTGCTATTTAAAATCGTCCCACGACCTTTTAGTTAAGTACGTGTATATTAGTGTAAGGTATGTAGCCTGGTCATTATCACTTCGCCAGTTGTTGCGCGGTGACTTTGCTGACCCAGTGCTGTCTGCTAATGAAGTCAGACGATGTTATATCAAGTCACTGACATCGGTACTCTTAAAGTTATCGCCTCTAATTCATAAAGCACTTGTCCGCTTTGGTATGCAGGTAGAAGATATCATCGCCTACGTGTACTGGTACTTGAATTACATACCGCTACAAAATAGAAACTTTTTAAGTAAGTTTACTGTCTGCTTAAATTCCAATTTAGGTTATACATTGTACCTCATATATCTGAAATCATTTCTATAGGAGCCTGCAATGGCTATTTCATTCACGAATATCTGACAATAATCTAAAATGAAGGTCGATCGGTGCCCTCAACGATTATTGATTTCAGAGTAACTGCTCTACTCGAATAACGCGCGTTCGAATAAAACTTCGCGACAGGTTGCAACTGGCACGATAATTGACGCATAAAACTTGAAAATGCCATGAATTTCAATCCAGAAATGTAATTAAGTTGCTTAATCATTGAACATTAATAGGACCATGTAGGCGGAAATCACGAAATTGCTTCAAACTAATCGGTGTTCAATTCAATTCATTTCTAAGAAATTCAGGAATAACGGAAATACTATCGACCGCTCATTATGATGAAAATTTCTATTTATGTGTAAGCAGATGCAACATCGAATAATTCATGCATTTCATGAAACTGCTGTTAATTATTCACTTTGATTGCGTATTAAAAACTAGGTGCTATGGTTTGTGAATACGTATATAGACAATGTTTTCAGAGGGTTCCTGATTTCAGATAGATTGGCTGCTCCGGTCTGTTCCGAGTTGCTTTCGACACAAATAGCAGTGTTGTTGAGATTTTAAAGATCATGAACTTTGCCTAGTCCTGAGCAGCAGGGATATCTGATGCTGCATCACCAAGCCTCCAATTCAATAAGTATTTATCCGATCTTCATAGAATCTTGCATGTAGATTAAAAAGAAAATGCATTCATTAACTACTGTACAACATATGAAATTCAATTTTAGACAGCCATTGCTTCAATCTGGAGGATAAATACCTCAATTTAGATATCTTGTACTTAGGGATCTCCGAATCGACAAGTTTTGAGATCAATCAAATCGGGCTGTGATTTGCGAATCGAATCATTGAAAATTTGCATAGACCTATTTCAGCTTTTTGATTTACGTCTTGCTTAGCCGAGGGATCTTCAATTTCTCGTGGATTCTTAACATGAACAACGAACAAGTCTTCCAAGCACAGAAAGGCAGTTGTTAATTGATATTAAAAGACACCACGTGAATTTTCGGACTTGTTATGAGAAAAGTATAAGAAACCTTTCAACCACCGGAATGGTGGGCGGCAAACGTGTTATAGGTGCAAAAACTAACTGTTCCATAAGGGAATACGATATTAAGGAAATGCAATCTATCAGCCTACAATTAACGCTCATTATTTAACTATTATTTATTAGGCAACGAAGAAATGAAATAAATGGAGAAAGCTAGTCATGTCATGATCTACACTTTCCGGTGGGATATTGACCAAAAAGTAGCAAATAATAAAACTAATCAATACGAAAGAGTATAGGCATATCAAAAACGTTTTTGGAAAACCATTGAAAGATACATTGATGCCATGGCACTCCATTAAATAATCAATCAGGTTAGCGTCCTTTTTCTAGTTCAATCTGCTATAGAACTCGCCTTTTTCGAAAGGATATTTGAAGCTTGATTATGAGTTAGATAGTGGATGCTGATTTGTTGTGCGACTTCACATCGGCCTTGTTTTGTCAGAAAGACAGTTTGCCGATGGAAACCAGGTTTCTAACCTCAGGTTTGCAGAAGTCGCTCCTATAGTTCATCAATTGCACCTATACTTTAATCCACAGCTCGTGGCGACACCAATTTTCCCAGATTCTATCATTTCCATCCTAATTTATAGAACGCAATAATAGAATTTTTACAGCAAGCTCTCAAAATATTATATCGTTGAATTGTCCTTCCAAATGCTTGTAACTTAGCATGCTACCACTGTCCGCAATTGCCACCCTTAAATAATTTATTCAGGCAAATTCACAGCAATATACAGTAAGCAAAAATCTGCCGACTTCCGAATTCGTAACTCCATGTCACACTTGCACAAGTAAATAGAATTGCAGAATACTTTGATAACTATACTGTATAGACTACTTGCACAACCTTGGACAAGTCCGGGCCTGGAATTGAAAATCTTGGAAGCTCGGGTTCATGATTTAAAAAGTTTTCAGGAACCGGAGCTTGCAACCAGCACGCAGTGTGTAGCAATGGAAGAATGCGACGTCAATATAAGCACGCGCTTCGTCGCAGAGTGAGAAGATTCAGTTATTATTTGGATATATTGCCTACACGTCGCGCGCGCCTAGACGAAGAGCAGCGGCTGTTGCATTCCAACGATTATGGGATCCTGAAAATGACCCTGACGATGGCGGCGGAAGATATGGCGATGATCTGTATCATGATAGTGAAACAATTCATTTTGAAGATGTGCCTGCTGCTCAAGATGCAGTGACGCCGACGAAGATGAGTCATCTGGTAGCAGTAATTCCAGCAGTGACTATGAACCTGATTCACCTGACTGACCGGCTTCGGCTCGAAATGTCGATTCTAACGAACACAGAAATCCTCTTCAAGACAAAAACAATCACGTATGCAGTAGACAGTTTCCCAGACAAGGAAGATGAGGCGCTGCAAATGTTATTCGTAGTGAAGGTGGACCAAACCAGAATCTCGGTGCGATGCTATTCGACAGACGTGGGAATTATTCTTTACTGAAGAAATCCTGACTGAAATACTGCGCTGTTCTCAGCTAAAACTCCATTCATTACAGTTAGAAAATGCCCACATAATGACTTTGGCATCACTAAAATGCTATTTTGGAATTCTATACTATCGAGGAGCAAATGAAGCTACAAAAATTCCTGTCCAAGAACTGTGGAGTGAGCAGTATTGTAGAGCACATGTATAAGCTTGGACTAGACCGGGACTGAGATTGAAAATCATGGAAACTCGGGTTCATGATAGTAGTAACCCCATTGCAGACGCAAGTCCAGTGCGGTGCAGTGATGAGTCATCGATGAGTCATCAGGCTGACTCAGCCCCCCCCCTCTGGAAAGAAGGTGAGGGAGATGGCCAAGGATGTGTTGGGAGGAATGGGTCCGAGAGGAAGAAACGGATCCCTCCCCCCCTCTGGAAGGAAGGAGGAGTGATGAGGCAAGGGGTGGGAAGGAAGGTGATGTGTGAGGGAGTGAGTGAGGAAAGGGCGGGTGATGGTGTTGAGATGAGAAAGGCTGGAATTCGGCATGAAGGAGGCCTCGGATGAGAAAACGGAGTGCAGATTCGGACTCTTCGTGAAATTCTACATCTGTGGTGTGATTTCCAGCTCAATCGGAGAGAAAAAATTTCGAGGACGTCCCCCCCCCCCCCGGCAACGATCTTCCAACTTTGGTGTGAGAGATGGTAGAAAGTCGTGCAATAGCTCATTTGAAAGCTAAGAGTGAGAAAAGGCAGTGGAAAGCTCAGTTTGGACTCATTTTCCTGGGTTTAGGGAGGAAAATGGCAGAAAACCGTCAGAGTTCGAAAAGTCAGGTTTTGGAGGTGTTGGGATGAAAAAAGTCGTTTTTCGGGCAGAAGGAGACCTCGGATGAGAAAACGGAGGCCAGATTCGGACTCTACGTGAAATTCTACATCTGTGGTGTGATTTCCAGCTCAATCGGAGAGAAAAAATTTCGAGGACGTCCCCCCCCCCGGCAACGATCTTCCAACTTTGGTGTGAGAGATGGTAGAAAGTCGTGCAATAGCTCATTTGAAAGCTAAGAGTGAGAAAAGGCAGTGGAAAGCCCAGTTTGGACTCATTTTCCTGGGTTTAGGGAGGAAAATGGCAGAAAACCGTCAGAGTTCGAAAAGTCAGGTTTTGGAGGTGTTGGGATGAAAAAAGTCGTTTTTCGGGCAGAAGGAGACCTCGGAAGGGAAAACGGAGTGCAGATTCGGACTCTACGTGAAATTCTACATCTGTGGTGTGATTTCCAGCTCAATCGGAGAGAAAAAGTTCTAACCCCCCCTCCTACCAAACTGCCAACTTTGGTTGTAGACATCGTAGAAAGTCGTGCAATAGCTCATTTGAAAGCTAAGAGTGAGAAAAAGGCAGTGGAAAGCTCAGTTTGGACAAATTTTCTTGGGTTTAGGGAGGAAAATGGCAAGAAACCGTCAAACTTGGAAAAGGCAGGTGTTGGAGGTTTTGGGATGAGAAAAGTCGTTTTTCGGACAGAAGGAGACCTCGGATGGCAAAACGGAGTGCAAATTCGGACGTTTTGGTCAAAGTTGGGTCTACGAACTTCTTCCCAACTCAATCGAAGAGAAAAAGTTCTGACCTCCCCCCCTCGGCAGCGATCTTCTAACTTTGATTGTAGACATCGTAGAAAGTCGTGCCATAGCTGGTTTGAAAGCTGGGAGTGAGACAAATTCAGTGGAAAAATGGCTTGTTCGTA
>CAJQUW010005136.1:0-16557 GCA_907163375.1 Prostheceraeus crozeri | reverse complement strand
GTAGCGAACCGTATGCTTACAGTAAGTTTAATTGATGTATTTATCACTTTAAATAGTCAATCGTTATGAAGATTGCGCTATTCTTTCGTATAGTTATGCCACCTTAGAACTCGATAGGACGAGAAGGAATATCCAAGTGTGATTGTGTAGGTTTTAAACATCACTAGTCGTTCACGTATACTCTTTGACGTATCTCCAAGTTGTCTTTTTTTTTCGTACATTCACTTGGCCTTCTATATAATAACAGCTTTATCGAAACATAAGACATTAGGGAAGGCCATAATATCACACAGAATACTTTCCTAACACGGGTCAGCTTGATAGAATTCTACATGTAACCATTTCAAGTAGCAATTATAACACGTGTGATCAAATTACAAGCAATCATCGCACCGACAAACACATGTTTCCGCATTCATCTTGCCGAAAATCATCTTGGGCTGTCAAATCTCAAGTGAGAATTGTTTGCTCTACGCCACAACATGTGGCCACTCATAGTTAATCATTTAACTGTCTCGCGTTTCTCCTTGATTCTCCTCGCCCCGCGACATTCCCCCTAAGCGAAAAGTTGCCGTATCTGGTCTGTAGCGCGTGCTGCTGACTTGCGTTGTGGGCGAGAGTGTCTTATCTGCATACCGTCACATCTGTTCCCGTGCGAGTTGGTGAAGTCGTAGAGATTTCTCTGTTGGCGGAATTCAAGAGGAACCAACAGTTTGATTGGGCCGAGTGAGGATTGATCCATTCTCCAGTGAAATTTCGTGCCGAACGAATTCGTCCATCCTTTGAAGGTATTGTGTTGATGATTTGACCACCTCGCCACCCGGCCCCTCGGGTATATTTCGAATCCATGATGATAACTCTGTCTCACAATGGTAGGGACAGAGTTGCAGACTGGATCGTCTAACAGTTTCGTGATTACTGGGACCGTTCGCGTAGACTGAGGAGATACTCGCGCTGCACCGAGTCCAAAATTGATGCAGCAAAGCTTCTGCCTCCATGCCTCCAAAGTTTTATGAGGTTTTGACGAGTGTCTCTTCTAATCGTATGCTTCGAAGATCGGGTCGCTTTCGTCAAGACAAATAGGTGGGATAGCAGAATCGGGTTGAATTCCTAAAAGATTTCTAGGAGTCAAGGGAAGAGCGTCTCGCATATCAGAACCTACATAAGTTAGAGGTCGATTATTCAATATACCTATCAATTCCCGACAGTAAAACGTCAAGTTGACGTTGTGTGAGAAGGGATCCATCAGATAATTTTTTCAATGCCATCTTTACTGTTCTAATAAGCGTTCATAAAAGCCACCCATCCATGGAGACTTCTCCGTAATAAATTTCCACGTGATACGATTTTCTGCTTGGCGTACTCTTGAATAGCCATGTCCCTCCAAAGATTCGAAATGACCTGATGTCCAAGCTTAAAATTCTTTGCGTTATCGGAGATTAACAGACTAGGAGTTCCTCGTCGGCAGATAAATTTCGTAAAACAATTAAGGAATTCTAAGGCTGATAAGTCAGATGCTAATTCTAAGTGAATCGCTCTGGTCGATGCGCAGGAGAAAATGCATACCCAAACCTTTTCATTTTCTTCCTGATCGTTTGAATTTGAGTGTACATAGAATGGGCCAAAATGATCGATTCCAACTGTAGAAAAAGGCCGACATTTTGAAACGCGTTCAATAGGGAGAACAGGAAATTCAGGTGGACTGTATGGTTTTCCTTCCCATTTTTTACAAATCTGACATTTAGTTATTATGGCTTGAACTTGCTTTCGACCTGCTATCAGCCAGTATCGCTGTCTGATATCTGCCAGGGTATGGTTGGTACCAGAGTGTCCACAATCTTCATGATAACTTTTGATGATCATATTCGTGAAAGGGTGATTCTTGGGTAAAATTATCGGGAACTTGGCATCATAAGGAAGAGAACTATTATCGATTCGACCCATAGAACGTGCGATACCTTCATCATCAATGAACAATTTTCATCAATTTTTGAATTTCTTGATTCGTGCGGTTATGTTTAAGTGTATCGAGCGTTTCTTTCATATCTGAGTTCTGAGCAGATGAAATCCATAGCATCCTTGCGCTTTCTAATCCTGTGCTGTTAAGGGGGTATTTTCTTCAGTGATTTTGTTTTCCGTTCTTTGTTTGATAGCTGTTCTCCGTAGGCACTCCCCTAATGAAACGAAGTTGTCAGGATTCAAATCGAATGGATATGTTCGGGAATGTGAAGTGAGGACGGAGGATTTTGTAGAGGCCTGTTTTCTTTCTTCAATCTCGTCATGGGCAGGATTTACCTTGTCGATAGTGTGTTGAGGCCCAATTCTTTTCATCACGCTTCAACCATTTTTGGTTCTTGCCACCAAAGCGTGCTTTCTTTCAATTCAGGGAATGCCATTCCGCGTGTTGGAAGATCTGCTGGGTTTATCCGTAGTGTGGACGTAACGAAATTCTGCTTTATCGAGTCTCTCCGAATTTCTTTCAATCGATTTTCAACAAACACTGAGCGAAGTTTTTTGCTATTGATCCAATGTATGACACATTGAGAATCAGTCCATATGCAGTAACGATTGAAACAATATGGAAGTTGTGCAATGAATAATTCATAATGCGTGTACCAATTATGACACCGAGTAATTCTAAACGCGGGATTGTGATTTTCTTTGATGGGGCAAGTCGATTTTTGATAGTATTAGCGATGTTGATACAGATTCATTTTTGGCGATTCTGATGTAGGCACAGGCTGCGTATGACTGACCGGAAGCATCACAGAAACAGTGTAATTCAATCGTGTCGAAGTCTTCTTGGCTGATGTAACGGGGAATTTCAAGTGTGGAAATATGCGGATAGATCAATGATAAGTGAGTCCCATTGTCTTCTTAATTCGAGGGGTAGGGTTCATCCCAATTGCTTGAGCGTTCAATAGATTCACGAAAAAGTAACTTGCCTCTCATGGTATGGGGGAAAATAACCCAAGCGGATCGAACACTGTAGCAGGAGCATGAAGAAGGGCTCTCTTTGTAATTGCACTTGCGATCTTGAGGTCAACTTGAGGGATGTGCAATTTATCATTTGTGGTATTCCATTGTAGACCGAGGACTTTCACTGTATCACCTTTTGCTCTGTCTTCTGGATTAATCGATTCAGTGAATTCCTTTGAATTTGAGGTCCATTCACGAATATTCATTCCGGCTTTATCGAATATCTCCTTGGCATCATGATAAAATTTGAGGGCACTGGAGTCGATTGCTTAGCAATAACTTCGTTGTCCTCATAGATGCTGTTCTGAATCTCGTCAGCTATTGTTGAATTTGAATGCCTCAAATGATGAGAGATAGTTGCGCTTAAAAGAAATGGACTAGCAATCGTACCGAATGGAATTCGCGTAAATCGATAGGTTCGTAGGTTTTGATCGGAAGGAGGTTTCGTGTTATCCTTAACCCATAAAAAGCGTGCAGGCATCTCGATCAGGCATTTGTAATCCGATTGACAGAAAGGCTTTCTCAATATCGCTGATTACGGCTATCGGTGACATTCTGAATCGAAGTAAAATGCCAGTCATATCACATAGGAGTAAAGGACCGGGATAAAGTGCGTCGTTCAAACTTGTATTTCGTTTATTTGTTTTTGCCGATGCGTCGTAAACTATTCGTAGTTTAGTCGTACTGTGGTCCTTTCTAACACCGTGGTGTGGCAGATAGTGGATATTTGATCCTTGAAAAAAAAATCATTGAGTCGGGAACTTCCTCGATCACACCTTTCAACTCCTGTGATCTTATTACGTCATCGTAGGTTTTGCGAAGCAATTCGTCCTTATCTAATCTATTCCACAAACTGCGTAATCGACCTTTAGCTAATTCGTAATTGAGAGGGAGTTCAGGGCTATCCATCCGCCATGGAAATCGAACGTGGTATCTTCCATCTGCGTACTTGATATTTGAATTGAATTGATCGATGGCGTCATCCTTATCGTTTCGCGTGGGAGATTCAGTGATGCCTATCGACTCAAGGTTCCAAAAGCTTTCAGGATGCGAATAGAATGTGATGGGGTTTTCGATTGTAAGTAATGCAGCGTTCGTCGTACTTTTAGACTCGTCTTCTTCCTTCGTAGGTCCAGAAATGATCCAACCGAATATGCTATCTCGAATAGCGAGTCCGAGGCTTTGATCTAAGATCACAGTCGAGTTACTCGTATACACCTTGTTGATGAGATTCGATCCAATAATAACGTCGATAAGCGATTTCCTCACTTCTTGATTGAGGAGGATCAGCAAGATGACATTGTTTTCAAAATTGGGTACTTGTTACCGAGATAACCCAGGACGTGCAATTCTACCTGTAAGGACTCGGAACACATGTGCCTTAGTTTCGATCATTTCACCTTGACGACCGATAAGCGACATCTCAACTACAGGTACTCGAAAGGATTGAAATGTATCAGTTCCGAATGTGCCTATCTGTAAGGTTACGTGGTCAACCGGTTTCAAACCCAATTCTCGTGCTTTCGACTCAGTTATCTTAGTACGGTGACTTCCAGTATCGATAATTGATCTGGCGCTGACAATCGTGCTCGATGATTGATTCTTGATATCAATCCAAGCAGAGGGCATGATATCTCTTCATCGCTTGCTAATAAGACGTTCTCATGGACGACTTGATTTGTCGAATCGGTTTGTACTTGACTAAACCACCTCTCCATTGTTTCTTTGTCTACCGTACTTTGCGTAACATATTGCTGGGGTGATGAGCGATGCATTAACAATGTTTACATGACCTTTGTTTTCTACAGAACTTAACCGTGTGTCCACTTCCCAAGCAAGTAAAACAGAGGCGTTGTGAGTTCAAGAATTCCTTTCTTGTGTCAGCGTGTTTTATTTGGGGACAATCTTCAGAATAATGACCATTCGTGGAGCAGTAGGTACACCTTTTCGTAACCTTCATATTTGGCCTGCTTCCTGAGGCGATAACGGCAGTAGCCTTAGTGCTATGCCCACCTGATCTTTGCTGAGTCGTTCAATCATTGACTTAGGGCGTTCAGCGGCTTTAATTTCGATCTCGATCAGATCTCCTAACTCCTTCAACTGCCAATCACTGTTTCCTTGTTGACGAGTAACACCTGATTCTACTTCAGGGGGTAGTTTATCTAACAGCAATGAGATGAGATTAATTCTTTCCAGTCTTCTACGTGTATGTTGTTGAGGTATCGAACATGCATGAGAAAGCTGTTGTACATCGTTTTCAGTTTTAAAGCGTTCGTAGCAGGAGGTAAATGAAACAATGACCGTAGATGAGATAGTGTTACAAGCTGTTCTCTACCAAAACGCTCAATCATGCGCTCACGCACATCCTTGTATAGTTCGTTGGTTGGTATCGTGCCCTCGAAGGCGGCCTTTGCATCATTGTCTAATAGACTGAGAAGATGAGATCAGTTTTACACATGGCTCTAAATCGTCATGTTTATCGATTGTTGCGTTGAAGGCTTCCCAAAAGGCCTTGAATTTCATCGGGTTACCATCAAACCTTGGCAGCTGAATTTCAGTAATCTCGTTGATCTGTAACCTTTGTTCTTGTGCGATTCTAGGCTCTTGATAGTAATTCTGAGTTCGCTGATCAGGTTTTGGCTCCTTTCTTTGTAACTATCAATTTCTTCTAGTTCCTTATCTAATTCATCTTCGTCGATGCCCTTTGACGTTATGTTATCAAGGAATCGTTCGTTTAAACAATTGAGTTCATTGGTAGCGTCTTCAGTACGTTGGAGTAATTTAGATAAAGACTCAAGATCGAGGCTCGAATTGAATTTGTTGCGGTTTACTTCGTTTTCTATTTTTCGAATTGTTTGAATGGCCCTACACCTTTGTTTTGAGATCAAACATTCCTTATCATTAGTAGGGGAGCTAATAGAATTAGTAGATCCTAATATGCGAGACGTATCCCCTCTAATCCCAGAAATAAAGGAATTCAACTCACTTATCGTCGTCATATCAGCAGTTGTCGTTCCTCGGCCTCGTTGATTTCGGATTCAACTTCTGGAGATAGTGTGTCGTCGTCAATCAAGTCTATATCAATCACACTTAGGATCGAAGCGTCGATGTCAGCTAGAAGTTTCTGTTTCGTCGTCAGTTGAGTCACAATTGCGTTCAGCTCACTGAGTTTCGTATCGTCGTTGCGTTCTTGAGCTTTATTGATCAACTTCGTAGCACATGCACGATGAATCGCGCGAGATTGGCGTAGTTCTTTCAGTGACATCCCGGGTCGCGGCACCATGTAGCGAACCGTATGCTTACAGTAAGTTTAATTGATGTATTTATCAATTAAATAGTCAATCGTTATGAAGATTCGCTATTCTTTCGTATAGTTATGCCACCTTAGAACTCGAACGAGAAGGAATATCCCAAGTGTGATTGTGTAGGTGTAAGTAAAAACGCGAATTCCAAATAGCAAAGACACACTTTATTTGCAGACGTGGATATTTATACCTGTATAACAATGGCATAACACAACTCACGAAACATGCACAATAATGAAATGTTATTATCATGAAACGTCACCAGAACACTTGACTTGATAATAGGATGTCAGGCATGCGGTCGAGAGTCGGATTGCTATGTCCTAAGACAGTGAACAATAGAGAATTAGAGATACAACACGCTCACACGCTCCCTAGTTTCTTAAGAAACTAATATACAAAAGTATATATTATATACGAAACAATATAAGGCCTGCTATCTGTAATCAACGACATGGTCACCTTGAAAAATAGGTCTTTTAGTCACGCGACTACTCCTTCGGGGTACCGCCTCAGAATCAATTTCGACATCGCTATCATTCGTCAAAGAGCAGTATTTCGTTTCTAAGTCGACTTCGGTAGATTCCCTGCAATAAGGTACCAGTCTTAAATGCGATACATGACGAGAGACATTTATATCATCTAACTCAACTGAAACACTCGAAATGATTTTTTGTCACGACGTGTGGACCGCTCCAAACGTCATCACATCGGGAGGAAGGAGGCTTAAGAAAAACTTTATCGCCAACAAGAAAAGGATTACGGTCTTTATCAAAGTAATTATCGTTTACCTCGTAATTCAATTTGGGTCGTTCTATCTCAATGCGATCAGCTGTAACATCCGGCTTTCTAGACTTCGCACAGAAAACTAATTCGTAGGTGTTGAATCGTTTTTACCTTTTGTATTATTAACCCAGAAAACGGCCTCTGCGAGGGATTTTCCTGTGCGCTTTACGTTCTCTTAACGGTACGATGAACCCGCTCAACCACCGAGTTTCCCTGGGCCTATAAGCGGAAGTCAAGACCTGTTTAACTTTCCACTTATCTAACAGCTAATTAAACTCGCTGCTACGGAAAACTGTCCAGTTATCACTCATTATGTACGCTGGGGTACCAATTTATGCGAAGATCTGTTCTATGTTGAAAGCTATCTCAGTGAGATTCATTTCTAAGCTACGCCAGATTGTAAATCTGGAAGCAATATCGATAACGGATAAATAAGGTCTACCGTCTACATGAGTTACATCAGTGCCTAAAACTTCCCAAACATTATTCGCGGATATCGATCCTTTGTCCCAACTAAAGCGATTCGAAGACCGAGACCGACTCTCATTCCCAACCACATGCTCACCAATGACAGAAGTCACAGATCCAGTGTCGATCAGCGCGTTCATCCTTTGGCCATTGACATTCATTGGACGTGAGATTTGTGCTCCGGTGATTTCCGTCGCCGCAGCCATGCTCCACTTGCCTGTTGTTGACGGTGTGGGCAAAATCGCTGAATATGCCCTTTCTCGTTACAAAAGAAACAGGTGATAATACAGCTGGCCTTCTCATGGCCAAAGCGGCGACAGCCTTGACAGCGAACCATTTGCTTGGAGACTTTCATTTGGCTGTTTTGCGGACCCATCGTCGCAGCGACTGCGGTGGGTAAGGCATCTCGAGTTGCCAAAAGCGCCTTCGCCGTAGACAGAACATCTTGGAGCTTCATATCTTCGCCGTCTTGGATATACACCTTCTCCTTACATCACTGGTAACGCATCGATCACAGCTAACGATACCACTCCTCATCAGGATCTTTGCCAGTGATAACCTTCAACAATGTCTTTGCATCATCTGCGATGATGTCGATCTGTTCGCCAGGCCACAAACGGAGGGATTTGAGTTTTAGCCAGGCACTTGCCTTGTTAAGTCCATAAACTCTCTTCAAAGCCTTCATCACAACTTTAAAGTCATTTTTATCTGTTGGCTCCAATTGATCCCAGTCGCGAAAGCAGGACCATCCAAAAATAGAGGCATCATTCGAGCCATCTCAGCCTCTAAATCCTTTGGGCGGTTTACTATAGACACCGCTGTCTCGTATCGTCTGAACCATTGATCAATATTTTCATCACGCTCACCCTTGAATCTCTTCACGATATCGACCAACTTTAACGAGCCGCTCATGTTCAGCAAGACAAACTGCCGTGATAGCTTGTAAGTAAAAACGCGAATTCCAAATAGCAAAGACACACTTTATTTGCAGACGTGGATATTTATACCTGTATAACAATGGCATAACACAACTCACGAAACATGCACAATAATGAAATGTTATTATCATGAAACGTCACCAGAACACTTGACTTGATAATAGGATGTCAGGCATGCGGTCGAGAGTCGGATTGCTATGTCCTAAGACAGTGAACAATAGAGAATTAGAGATACAACACGCTCACAGTAGGTTAAAACATCACTAGTCGTTCACGTTACTCTTTGACGTATCTCCAAGTTGTCTTTTTTTTCGTACATTCACTTGGCCTTCTATATAATAAACAGCTTTATCGAAACATAAGACATAGGGAAGGCCATAAATCACACAGAATACTTTCCTAACACGACAGCTTTGATAGAATTCTACATGTACATTTCAAGTAGCATTTAACACGTGTGATCAAATTACAAGCAATCATCGCACCGACAAACACATGTTTCCGCATTCATGCCGAAATCATTTGGGCTGTCAAATCTCAAGTGAGAAATTGTTTGCTTTACGCCACAACATGTGGCCACTCATAGTTAATCATTTAACTGTCTCGCGTTTCTCCTTGATTCTCCTCGCCCCGCGACAACATGTAGGAATACACGATGATGAATGCAAGATGAATGGTTGCAATAACTTTGTAAAACTGAAGCATTCAAAAATTGAAAAGCACTGAATTCGATAGAACTTAAAGAATGATAGAGGAAAAATACTGAGGGATTTTTAATGTCACGAATGCTGTCAACCCCACGGCTTCCGGGCGCCGTCAACTTCGATGAAGTCAGACAAAATCATCTTTGAAACACACTGCCACAGTCTATCCATTTCTAGCGTCAATACTTTGTAGTTAGCTTTCTATTGGCATGAAACCCCGAAAGTGGTCGGAATGCTGTCTCGAGCGTCCCGAGTTTTCGTCCAAAAGTAAAACCGCGTCAGAAAGATCATAAAATAATAGAAGTCACATCATTCACATCAAACAAAGTGAAGCATCGATGATAAACTATGGCGCCAAATAAGCGTAAAGTTATCATAGAACTTGCACTTTTGTAGTGCACAGAAAAAACAGTATATGAAACCTATTAAATATTCAAAAGCAATGTAAAATAATGCTAGTTCAAGAAACTTGCACACAACTTTTGATTAAATTACTTATATGAACAGGAAATAAATACAATGCAGTACCACTTCCATGCACTTAACATCACTAGAGAGCGTGTAAAAGCAGCATTTTGCAGGACAGTAAAGCTCATTCTTAAACAGATAATAGTCCTGGTGGATGATTGTTGATTTATTGATGGGGATCCTCATCATCCTCGAACGAATTTTATCAAAATGGCGTTATGTAAGCAGGTCACTTCAAGACCAATTGCAAACATGCATGCACAGATAATTAATAAGAAGCAGTAATTAGGCAATTTCATAACTATCTTTCATGATGAAAAATTTTGACTGCAAAGTGCGATTACAGTAAATAATTGGGAGTGCGACAATCCTAACTCCGTAGGAAAGTTGCTCCAGACACAAGAACTTGAAAGAAAGCTTTTCTACTGATAGACACTATAGTACGGAGTTTCTGCAGGGAACGAGACCGAAAGTGAGACTGTCACAGAATGATGTGCACCCTATGCCTACTACGAATCCGCACGTCTGCCGAGTTCTAGTGAGTTCCTCTTCTTGTCAGACAGGATCAAAGAAAAACACATGTAGATCCAATGGGACGCAGATTGCAGTTTTTGGCTAAAATGAAATTTTGTATGTTTTCTCTGATTAAGTGAAGCGTACTAAGCCCAGAGTCATAATTTTGGCATGGAATGTCTTCAGGTCATTTCTTTCATTCTCATGCACCCCTGTCTACTAAGCACATTTAGATTTGGTGAGCATCTTAATGTCGGCAAACACAAACATTTTGAGCAACTTGATCCACTTTCAACCACATTCTCACACACATTGTCGATCAGATGCATGATAAACACAAACACATCATAGGGAATGAATGACCTGAAGACATTCCATACCAAAAAATATGACTCTGGGCTTAGTACGCTTCATTTAATCATACATAATTTCATTTTGGCCAAAAACTGCAATCTGCATCCCATTGGTTTTACATGTGTTTTTCTTTGACCGTGTCCGAGAAGTAGAGGAACTCACTAGAACTCGGCAGACGTGCGGATTCGTAGTAGGCATAGGGTGCACATCATTCTGTGACAGTCTCACTTTCGGTCTCGTTCCCTGCAGAAACTCCGTACTATAGTGTCTATCAGTAGAAAAGCTGTCTTTCAAGTTCTTGTGTCTGGAGCAACTTTCCTACGGAGTTAGGATTGTCGCACTCCCAATTATTCACTGTAATCGCACACTGCAGTCAAAATTTTTCATCATGAAAGATACATGTAGTTGTGAAATTGCTTAATTACTGCTTCTTATTAATTATCTGTGCATGCATGTTTGCAATTGGTCTTGAAGTGACCTGCTTACATAACGCCATTTAGATAAAATTCGTGATTATTTACTTATTTGTCTAAACCTCCATCACCCATGAATAGAAAAAATAGACATTTAGGTTCCTGCACTTATTTTCCCTGAATGAAGCTGTGCCGATCCACGGTCTATTCCAAGGCTCCCTAAATCCGACTTTTTGTTCTACTTAGTTCAATCGGACAGAGAGTGGGAAACCGTTGTCTGCTGATGTTGATTTTAGGTGCCGGACTAGCGCTGATCTATGTCAAAGTTGTTAGATTTTATGAAGAATCAAATTTGTGAAACACGCAATAGCTGCAAGTTCGCAATGTGAGGCGATAGACATCTTGCACGACGTGCGGAATTGTCAAAAGATAATAACTGTAAACAGTGCTTCGAATATAGCCGTTATGCTGACTAACCATCGTCAACCATTGGAAGTCGCCATCGCTCAGGCACCGGTGTCATTAAATTGCGGTCCCTAGTGTGTATCGATACGCATTCGAGGTGCAAAAAATGAATAGCTGGTTTGATGCATTTGTAGGCATTGTGAATGTATTTCACAGTTACCAAGAAGTTTCACATGAGATCTGAGATAAAAGTTTATGGCATCTAATGTTCCTTAGGATCATATAAATCTTAGTCAGTCCAAATCTCGGAAAAAAACAAAATTTCCGGTATTCATTAAAATTTTTAGAAACAAACCCTCTGCAATATTCTATGTAAATCGATACATCAACTACCTGAATTTAAGTCATGGCTGACAAGTGACGCAGAGGTCTAATTATAGACGAAAGGGCACTGAACCATATCATGAAAGCATACAAGTCACTCCATGCTTGTGCATTTTTATCATAATCTCAATTTCTGTATGAATACGGACTTTTTTGGACTTTCAATGCTGACCAGTTTACGTGAAAGTGTTGTGTTTCAACACTATTTGAGTGTCTCATTTCTCTGGACTGAAGTGTATTTGTGTTAGAATTTTGAATTTTGTGTTGTATGATAGAGGCAGGTGCATTGAAATGAGATTCCTGAGATTGCTTTCTTTTTTGATGCTTTTTTCTGCAAATATCTTTAGGCCCATACACACAGGACGCGGCGCAGCGCGTCCAATCCAAATGCCTGTTCACACCGAGCCCGTGGTGAGAGGCGGGAGAAGGAAATGTCACACGATAAAGAAATATGCAACTACAGACATTCACTGCCGATACTATTTATAAAGTCAAGTGTATGCAGTCGGCTGTCAACACAGTCATAAAGTAATCGGTTGTTGTCACACACACTGATCGATGCAAACGAACATTGATAAGGAGAGTAAATTGTTACTGGTTGCAATTTTAGACACTCCATCATCTTCTTCGTGAAATTTGCTTTTAAGTGTATTTTAACTAATTTGGTTTAAGGTTGTCCTACGTTGCAGGATGTTTCAAGATTTTTCAATATTCAATCAGCTGTATGCAAATAGGCAAATAATGAATGTATCCGAAAGCCCTTCCGTAACGTTTCATGAATTCATATAGTGGAGTTGCATGTGAAGTTTGGACTACCAATTTTCATTTGTTTTAATGCTACGACCTAAACGTGCTTCACTTGGCAAGCAGGGTTTCCTGGACCCTGCCATGGAATCCGTCAAGTTTTCATTATTTCATTTTTTGAGTTTAGTTTATTGATGTGTGAGTGCTCCTAACACCACATGATGATCAGATGCTGGTCTGATAAATGAAACTGCACTTCTTCTATTGACTCTTCTGTTAACGAACCTGTTCTCAGACGAAGATTGCAAGGAGTAGGCCGAAATTACCCACCCAGAACCGAACGTTCATAAACCGAAAACGAACTTGAGTTGAACGTTCAATCAAAGTTGCGAACGTTCAATAAGTTGCAAGAACGTTGAAGTAAAGTTCGTGTACGCGCTTCATCTAGAAATGTGCGATAAACGTAACTAAAACGTTACGATAGTGACAGTTCAGTTTAAAACTTCAAAGGAACGTCTCTATGAAAATTAAATAGCAGAAATGTTTGGTTTGCACAAGATCGTACGTAAGTGAACGGTGATCTCGCGTTCACCAACAAACGATTCTATTGTAACGTTTCCGACACGTTTGTATAGAAACTGCTGATGAACGAATACCTCTATAAACGTTAGGATCTTGACGTTTCTGTTTCAACGTTATCGTGACGTTGGAATGCAAGCCTTGGACATGGCTGATTAGACTCGTTTTCGTTCAATATGTCAAAACGTCTCACGATCATGTGACGTTGACCATAGCGGATCAGGCTTGACAACATCATTAAAATTATCCGATAATTTTTAATGATATTGTCAAATCGGTTTTTGAATTTTATGCCGTCACTCTCAGTTTGTGGGTGCGATCTTCGATGAGAATCCGTTGACATGTGTATTTATATTTAATAGCTTCATTCCAGGCAGTCATAACGATATATATATATATATATACATTAATAAAAATTTTCGCCATTGACCAAATATAAAGTTTTGAATAGAAAGATGACACGGTCAATAAACAAGATCTTATAATTGGACTGTCTTACTTCGACTGTCTCCTTATGAGTTATTAAGGATGCTACGATGTTATTAAGGAATAATAATATAACAACTCAATAACATCGGACTCATAAAGAGACAGTCGAAGTAACAGTCCAATTATAGGATCTCATATTTTGTTGACCGTGTTATCTTTTTATTCAAAAAAATATATATATGTAATCAATGAAGTGCTCCAAACAATTCTTGTGTTCCTTGCAAGTTTGAAGAACAGCACAATGCATGCATATATTTTTATTGTGCCATGATTCACATTTGCAAGGAACATGAATAGTTTTGAACATTTCATTGATAAAATTTCCTCTGCTCAGACACTTGTACAATAAACACTTACTGTGTGATGAATACACTGAGATGCACACTGCCTCAGCCATGCATGTCGAAATCTCACAATTTATGTGAGGAATCATGATAAAATCTACAAGATTTGGCAGTGACCATTAAAGTTTCTGTGTTCATCCGATGAATATGTCATTTGTTGACATTGTTTCCAAGCAATCAGCTGTTTTTAAAAAATGCAATATTTTAAACAAACTTTAATTAAAAAATTGCCTGTTCAACAATCACAGTGTATTGGATATCCCGTCACCTCTCTATTTGATGTTTGCTTCATTGATGTCATGTTTGTGCCACCTTAATCTGTGGAATGTAGTTACTTTAACTAATAATGTAATCCAATGAAAATGTAAGCATTCAAAATGAATTGTGAAGTTTTAATTCCGTGTCAATAGATCTATTGGCCCCCAGTATAGAGCCATTAGCCCATGCATGCTAGGCATGCCATCAACGGTGTATGTTTCTTGCCCACTGATGTCCATCAGTCCCAATTCTTAGAAATTTTGCCATTTCACGTCTTGGATAATGTGAATATACTTGAATACTCGTATGTGAAGAATTAATTAACAAGCTTGAAGTTATAGAGAATGTTGACGATTGATAACCCCAGATGATCATATACATCATATACTAGCTGCATCAATGGTGTTTTTGTCATCATTGATGCTGCCTTCTTTCTTCCCAGAAATAAGTAAGTAGCTGATTTAATAAAACTTATTTGCAGGTGCGCATCGTTTTGGCACAAACATATGTAAGTACATAATGCCATGCACGCATGCATGCTCTACTCGCACTGATGTAAAATGTAATCATAGTAAAATTTTTCTTCATTTGATAGCTGCAGTCAAAGATATTTAATATATGCCAATAAAGGCATAATATCATATATATGCTCCTTTATGTACATTAAATATCTTTGGCTTCAGTTGCTGGTCATGCTTCAACCATCGATATTTTCAATGTAATTGCTTGTAGATATGCAAAATCACACACATATCAGATGTACAAAATGAAACTAAATAAAGGAAGCAACAGTTGAGGTGAGAAATATTTTCCTACACATTCTATTCCTACAAACATTTTGTGTTGTTGAATTTCTTACTTTACACAACACTCACAAGATAATGGTAATGGCAAAAGAGCAAACCAATTTCCGAATAGCATGTGTTTTCATTTTCATGTTTACGTATAACTTCAGTGAAATAACCTCATGTCTGAAATGGCTGAAATGTTGGATTTATGATTAGAGTTCATATAATCTCGATGACATATGCTCGGCATTTGACATTTCCAATCACTACAATAGTCAAGGTTCTGTAAGTTTTGATATTAATTTTGTTATAATATTATTCAATTCAAATAATTTGGACACTTTCCAATACGGGAGATTTTCAATTTGAGAGGCAATTGATAGATCTCTCATCTATCGATATTTTTTAATTGCTAGTGTCGTGTTGACCGTGGAAAACTAATTTGAAATAATAATAGATTGAGAGGTTCTGATTATCATGTTATATCTAACTAGGAATCCATCCGAAATTATTATTTAATCCAAGAAACCTTCTTCATTAGCCAAGTAAAGAGCATGTGGGATATAGAGATAATAATATCATATCTAAATTGAAACGTTGATACAAATAAGAGGTGCTATGGTTTAACGCCGACTCATTTTTTATAGTAAAGACGTTCACACGCTGCCGCCATTGCGTGTGTGGTTTTGTTAGAATTTTGCAGCTGCTATTGCGCCGGCCGATCCGGTTTCATTTTTGGCCTCCCTGCCATCACTATCTTCGTTCTAAGTTCCGGTTTTAAATTTATATTGCAACTTTGCACACTGAAATGTTATAAATGATTGGTCCAGCAAGTTTCTTATCTATCAGCCAATATTTCTGAGACATTACTTTGCAAACTTAATAACACTTGAAATACCTGAATCTGTAGGCCTAATCAAGAATGTTTATGATTTTTGTTGCTAAGCAACCCCCTTCTTTTAACTGAACATCAAACATGTATAAGTGCGAATTTCTCTTATTACTAAGGTATGACAACATATTTAAGTAATGTATAATTTCCGCCGGTCAATGGTCGAAAGACCAAAAGTTAACCGGTTGGGCCGTTGCAGTAGCCACCAACTATTAAAGTTTCGATTTCTAGATGTAATTTCTTAACATCCCTAACACCCTACCCAGTCCTTCTTACGCAGGATTATAGGATTCACTCGACATAGAACCTGAAGATATATACTCGGAAGCTTTACCAAATATATATATATATATAATGGTATATACGTAAACATACATACATACATTTATAGTATCCCCAGGATATCCCCAAAATTAAATAACCTCTCGCTAAATCCTATTTGGGATGAATTAGAATTAGCGATTTGTAATCATTGTTCTTTCTCCAAGCCACACATGTTTCCAATGACCACTGGTCATGGTCCAGTTTGGATCTTTCCCGTTTCACTCGAGAAAGTTCCATTTCCAAGCAGCCAAAATCTCGCGAATCTCTCAAGTCAGCGGATTTCCTTTTATTTTTCCATCCACTTCTTCAGAAGTACATAATTGTCTTTTCGAACATATGACACGACTTTCCTGGCAACTACACCAGTCATTTTTGATACTCAGGGAGGTGTGTTCACCCAACCCTCCCGTTAGTGATTGTAA
>CAJQUW010005134.1:0-17908 GCA_907163375.1 Prostheceraeus crozeri | reverse complement strand
TTGAGTGGCACATTCTGATGATAATGCTTCCACCGCAGGATCAGGACGATTCCAGCCCCGCCGCGCAGTGGTGGAGGCGTGATGAACTCAGGACCGGGATGTCATAGCACATTCTCCTTGGTCCATCCCTCGCTCGCTTCCGTCTAATTCTCATTGTAGCTTCCTTGGCATTCACCGTACACCTCCGCTCCCAACACTATCTCTTTACTTAATGCCTACGTCCCCCCAGCTAAGCTCCACCCCTACCGAGGCCCGCTCGCGCCGTAACGTACACAACGAGCCCATCTGCGCGTCCTAGCAAGAACCCCTGAGATTAAGCTTCTCTCCTTCTTCATTCCCCTCTTCCCCGTCCACCTATACATCTTTTAGGGATCTTAATGCACATTGCTAACCCAACCCTCCTGGGATTCTCGGGCCCATTCCTAACTCTCGACTTCTCTCGGCTCCGAAATCTACTCCTGGCTTCTCGCTTCAGATCTTGAATCACTTAATGACCCTATACTCCCACTCTCTTGCAGCAGTCTTCTGGATGGCGTACCTCCCTCCCCAGACCTCGTCTGTACCTTCGTCTCTTGCTCCTAGATGTGGCTGGTCCGTCCATTCCTGATCTTGGATCTGACCACCTCCCCATCTCTATTAAGATTCCCTCTCTCCCACACCCTATTCTCCGCAACCAGCGCAAACCCTCTTACAACTGTAAAAAAGCTCGCTGGAGGATGACTACAGGACTCATGTAACTTCTTATTGTCCCGACTCCAGACTCGTACTCTTCTCTTACTCTTACTAAAATGAAGCCGCTGCTTTCTATTCTCCTCCTCTATCATCCTCGAAGGACGGCAAAATCTTCAATTTCCTTTCGGTCGTACCACGCCCAGTCCCCGACAAGCATTGGTAGGTCCGCGGAACTAGATCAGCTCGTCCATTGCTCGCCGCATGAGGCATTCAGACGGGCCCATCGAAGTGAAGCGGATCGTCAGGCTTATGTTTCTTTTCTACTGCATCTCCGTTTCTGCCTCCAGAGCCATTTGCTAAAGCGAAAGCTGATGCTTGGCAACGGACAGCGTCCCAATCTTCGACCTTTCCTCCAACCCCCGTAAGGTCTTCTCCCTCTCCTCCGCTCAGTAGCTGGTACTCTATAACCCAAATTCCTCCAGTTCTGATCCAACGTTTTCCCGGGTGTAGCTCTGCTTAAGGCTATACAGCCACCATGTTACAGCTTTCTTTCCTTCAAGAGCCACTCTCTATATCCCTTCCTTCTAATTCGCCGTCCTGAAAACCGCCGCTTCCTTCGTGAGCTACCGCTCCTCTAACCTAGTACCTGGCCCATCCTTTTGCTCTCCTTTTAGCCTGTCGGAGCTTTCACCACAGCCTATTAGTTCTCTCTCCTCGTCGACTGCAGCCGGTCCTGACCACGTCACTCGTACCCACTCCTACCAAAAAATCTTCCTCCTTCTGCCCTTGCTTTTCTTTTGTTTATCTTCAACCTCCTCTTGGTCCACCCACTTCCTTTTCCCTCCGCCTGGAAATTCTTCCCAACCATCTACACCCGGTGCACAAATCTGGCAAACCCACAGACGCTTCCGTCTTCGTTTCCGTCCTTATCTGCCTTACATCTTGTATCATCGGAAACTCTTTGAAGCGTTCTCGTGCTAGCCCGTCTGTCCCTTTTCTCGCTCTCTCACTATCGATCTAAGGATACTTCTTCAGACCCCATCTATCAGGCCGGTTTTTGCCCAGGCCGTTCTAACCACTGACCAGATAGTTCTTCTTACTCCAGTCAATCTCCGATGGCTTTCAACAAACTCCAAAGCCTTGTGCAAAGGACTGTGTTAGCCACCGTTGATCTTCTCTCGTGCCTTCGACCTTCGGTTCTGGCATTCGGCTCTCATAACCACAAGCTTCTGGCCTCTGGCCTGCCTCCATTGCTCTTGTTCGCTGGACCCAGTTCTTTCTTTAATCGGACCGTCCGTGCACAAGTGGCCTTTCGAAACTCTTCCAGTAACTCCTTTTCCCGAGTTCGATGGGGAGTCCCTCAATGGGTCAGCTGCTCGGCCCAGTCCTCTATCAACCTCTTCATTAACGACGTTTCTTCCGTGATCCCTCTCCCTCAGTCCGCTTTTCTCACTTTATGTTTCAGACGATCTTGCTATTTGGGACGTCTTATCTCCTCACATTCACCCCTCGCCACTCCACGCCGTCCAAGAAGCTCTGTCTGAGCTCGAGGCTTGGTCCTTTAACAAGTGGCAGCTTCCTCTAAATCCCGCTAAATTGCGAAGTCTCCTTCTTCAGCACCGCCACTCCGTGAAGCTTCCCTTTTTCTCCCCCCCCCCCGTTCAGCCCTCCCTGTCTCTTTTGGGCCGCCCCCTCTCATTCAACGCTTCCCTCCAAGTTCCTCGGAGTAAACTTTAGACCGGAAACACTTTCCTTCTTCCCCCATAGCTCTGCCCTGGGAGATCCACTCTTTTCCCCTCGTTTAAGATCTCTCAGGGCTGTTTCATCAACATCCGCTTCATTTGGGGCCCTTCCCAAAGAGTTCCCATTGCTTCTCTCTACAAGACCTTTCTTCTCACCGTCCTCACGTTATTGTCTTCCCCTGGTTGGTTCCCCCTTCATTTACGCTAAACATCTTCAACAACTAGAAGCTACCCACCGCTCCGCGTGCCCGTGCGATCACTGGCTGCTGTTTGACCACTCCTATTCCTCTTCTTTGTTGGAAGCTGGACTCCTTCCCCTCTCCGTGACCCAAACCGCGCGATCGCTCTAACTCTTAAGATCGCGCTTTTCCGCCTCCCCACCCTCGTTTCCCTTGTCCTCTCTTAGGACCCTTTCTTGTCCCCAAGAGCGTCCGTTCCTCTTCGTGGCCTTCTTCAGTACTTCTCATCCACTTTACTCCACCTGTTTCTTCTCCGCGTGAGCCCCTGGTCTCCTGCCCTTCCCATCCCACCCGTGGTCCCGCTCCTCTGAATTCTCCGTATGGTCACTAGCCCTGTCCTCCCCCTGCTCCCGTTCCGACCCAGTCCCTCGACACCTTTTATATATTAAACAACACTGTGCACCATTATTTTATACTAATTCAGCAAACTAACTTATCTTTCATTCACTTCACATTAACCTAGATATTCTATTCATCTTCATTGCAACCTTTATCCAGTCCCACTCAAACCTCTTCAACACTCTTCACCCACCCAATTGCAATCAAACTAAATCAATTTTTTTAGATTACTCTCACATTCATTTACCTTCCAAAGTCAAACCTCTTCGCCTGTACTACCTAAAAACTTTTTAACTAACCCCCGGGGGGAGGGGGGGGGGGGGGGGGGGGGGTGGGCGGGGGTGCGGATGTGAGGGGGGGCGGGGAGGGGGGGGGGGGGGGCCCACTTATAGTTAACATTCCTTGCATTATCTTAATCTTTATTAACTAACAAAAATGTATCCTAAAACCCATACCAAGTACCATATAAATAAATCCTCTTCCACCAATCTTACCTACATTATCGTTTCCCCGTCTTTCTCCCCAATATTAATTTCTTACCTACCTTATCAACACTTCTCAATTCATCTTAGCCTTTATTAACCCTCATTACCCTCTTCAAGTTAATTTTTTATGACTGTACTCACAACAGTTTCCTCTTACTATCATCACTTGATCTTAAAACCCACAAATGTCATTTCAACCTTACAAAACCATTAAAACCTCTTCCATTTTAATAATTACAGCCATGAATCAGTACCATGTTAATTCTTCCATCCTAAACTACATCCTCACCTTCTATATTTTACCTATTTTACCACCTCTTCAACCCTTAAAAAACGACACATACATTAACACTTTTCAAATTCCTCTACCCAACAAACTTAAAATCCCACTTACTCATATAAACTTCTCTTATCCAATAACCACAATATACAAATAAACACTTCTAACTCACTTTTCAATAATTCCCACAATAACCATCTCTATTACCTAACAAACTCCCACTACCGACCTAACACATATATCGCATATCATAACAAATGATAGCTCACAGTTCGGGGGCGGCGACAAATTATTCTCATTATTATTAATATTTCTACCATATAACTAACACAGCCCCCCCTCACATATATCATATAACCCACACGGTCTTTCACATTCTCTTATCACGTAACCCCATCTTGTCAAAACTCATCACTCTAATTCTCTTTCCCTATCAATTATCTATTACTATTTTCCATATAAGTATACATCCCATTTAAACTTAACTCAGCAAACTCTAACAACATTAAATTCTCACACGTCGTAGTGAACTCTTCTTATATATATCAAACAATTCCCTAATAACAAAATAATCAAAATACACCTACTTTATATATCTTTCACTAGCCAACCCCCACAAAAAGCCCCAAAACCCCCACAACAACACCTACCCCTCCCACACCCACACCCTACGCCACCAACTACCCCCCACCAGCCTCAACCAACAAAACCCCCACAAAAACAATCCAACAGCCACAGAACACGCAAATAACACCCCACCCCTACACCCCTTACCCCACCCCACGCCAAACCCACACCCACCACCCAAACCACACAAGCAACATACTACAGCCACCCCCAATCCAGAACCCCACCTATCAAAAACACAACCCCCACAACCCGAACCCAATACCACCCTCTACCAAAAAAAATCAACCCACCATCAATCCCACCCACACTATCCAAACCCCCAACCCCACATACTACCCCCACTCTAACCCCAATCCCCACCCAAACACCCAAACAACCCCACTAAACCCGGCGGGGGCAGGGGGGGTGCCGGGTTAACAACACTAATACTATCTTCTATTATACACAAATTCTTTTATCTATTTTATTTTACAATAAATAATTCACCTAGACCCCCATCACTACCACAATCTCCCCATCCACACCTTCCAACTTCAACCCCTTAACCACATCCTCCTATCCTTTATAACTTCCTCCAACAATCCAACCTACACATCCACCCATTCCCCTCTCTAACACCATAAAAATAATAAAACCCTACCTACATATAACCGTCTTATTCCAGCCAATCCTTAGTAGATACCCGAACAATCTATACCCATTCTTAATCATCACTCTCCCCTACCACTCCAATGCCACCTACCCAATCCCTTAACTACCTAATCCTTACATTATTCCCCCTCCCAACGCTACAATACCCATAACCCCACAATTGCACCAGCAAATAGCCACCCTAACCCCAACGCCAAAACCCCCCCCCCCACCCCCCACACACAAAATCAAACTCCCACCCAACCTACAACCCTCCCTACTACCCAACCCCACAATCCACCTTGCCACCCCCCCACAACCATCACCTAATAAACATCGCTCCCAACAACCCACTATCACTTCGCACAAAACACCCCACCCACAAACCAACAACACCTCTCTAACCCCTAACCCCCCCCTACAAACAACCACTCCCCCTCTCATACCCCCAAACCCTTCTAAACCCCACCAACCCACAACAAACCAAATACCCCAACCTAACCAAACCTACCCCCCCACCCCCCCACAAGCAACCCCCCTAACCAAACCCACCAACCCTCCACTACAAACATCCACCAACCCCCCCCAAACAAAAACCACCCATCACAAAACACCAAACAACCAACCCCAATAACCCCTACAAACACAACCAGCACAAAACCCACCACCAACACCCACACCACAAAAAAACCCCTCCCAAAACCCCCCCACCACCCCCCCACACTACCTTACACCCCCCCACCCAACACCCAAACGCCCCCCCACACAACCAAACAAACAAATAGGCCCAAAAAATCAACACCCACAAAACCCTCCCCCCAAACCCACAAACACCCCCCACACCCAATGCACCCCTCTCCCCGCAACCCAAAACGCACAACCTACTCACACCAACCAAATCAAAAAAAACACAAACACACACAACAACACCCATCATAACCACAACCCCCACCCCCCACCCTTCACCACAACCATCCACAAAACCCCACCACCAACAACCCACAACCTAAAACCCACCACCCAACAAACAACCACCCTACACACCCCCAACAACAAAGACCCAAAACAACCCATCCAACCAACACCAAACAAAATCCCCCCCCACCCCATTCCCAAAAAACGCCCTACCCCACAACCCAAAAAACTCCGCCCAACACCACCCGACCAACAAACACTCCCTAAACGCGACACCCCCTCCTTTCCTCCACTACAAAACCCAACCACCCAACAACCAAATCACCCATCTAAACCACCTCCACCTATCAAAAAAACGACTCTCCCACGCCACCACCACACCCCACCCAGACCAACACCCCCCCCACACACCCACAACCCAACCCAACACCAAAATCCACATCCTTCACCAACCAAAACCCTAAAACAAACACACACCCTAAACATACCCCCTTAAACACCCAAACCCTCAAAAACCACATCCCCAAACAACCCAAACCCACGACACAAAAACCAAACAAAACAAGACCACCCCAACCAAACACTCCAATCCAACAACCACCCTCCCCAAGCAACACTCCCCTAACACCCCCCCCAACCAACCCACCCCCAATCCCCCCTCCACCAACCCCCCCAAACCCACCTACACACAAAAGCTCACACAACCCCCACCTAACCTACCACAACACACAAAACCCCCAACTACAACAAACAACCACCAAACCAACAACCCCCCCCTACCAAACAAAACACACCCGAACAAACAACACCCCAAACCAAACCACCCACCAACCCCACACCAACACAACCCCCCCCACAACCACAACAACAACCAAGCCCACACCCACAACCCCCAGACCAACACCACTCAAACAAACCCAAACCTCATACCCCACCCACCAAAACCCCCACCTCCCAAACAACCACTACCACCCAAACCCAAAACCACCGACACAACACCCCCCCACACACCCCCCCACCAAAATCAAACCCAACTCCCACACACACCACCAACCCCACCACCCCTCAACAAGCCCTTCACACCACAACACCCCCCCAAACCACACACCAACCAACCACAAACACCAACCCACCTACAACCCACAACCCCCCCCCAAAACCAATCCAACCACTCAAACCAACCCCCAAAACCACCCAACAAACTTCCCCAACTGCCACACACTCAACCCACACACTCCAACCACCCCAAACAAAACCCCCCCAACAACACCCACACCACCAACCACAACCCCACCCAAACGGGGGCCGGGGGCACCGCTTTGGTCCGCGCCCCCCTTTCCCCCCCCCCCTCACCGTAGCTGACCTGACCATCTGCCTGACGGCTTCCGTTATTGGACGACTTGGACCAGGTGCTCCGGGTGTTTCATTAACTGTATCTTCATGCCTCTTCCACTTTTTCTTTCTCTTTCCGTTCATGCTGGTGCAGCACTGTTCAAAAGCTTCACAGCTGAAATGGTGTGCAATCCAGCATGCTCTCTCTTGGTCCGTTTCCCCATCACAATCCTCATGTCTCTTTTCCTCATTTCTTCTCTTTTCCGACCTCTCTCGCTCTGACGTGCTCTCTTTAACCCCCTTCGCCCCTCTTTGTCCCATGGCTGTCCTACTCTGTCTGGTTTTCTTTGTCGTCCCTCTGCTCTTCCCTCGATCTCAGTGTCATGAAGTGGCTTCCAGGTCACTCGAACATCATGGGCAAAATGGATACTGCAGATGCGCTTGCCAAAAGTGGGCACTTCTCCTCCCCTCTGCAGCTCCTCAGTGGTCTGTCATCTCTGAATGTTCCTCATTCGTCCATTCCCTGTTCAACTCCTGGAGGACTTCCGTTCCGTTCGCGTTGATTCTTCACAAGTCCCTAGCGTAGCAAAATCTGAGGAGCTGTCCCTCCCCTCGCGCTGCCCGTTGTGAGCTCTCACGCTTCGGTTATTGCAACGGCACAGCCTTCTTCCAACTCCTATCTTCACAAGGATTGGCAGGTTCCACTTCTAATCCTTACGCCCTTTTTGTGGAGTAAACCACGATGTATCCCCCACTTACTGTGCTCTTTCCCCCCTCTCTTCCTATCCGAGCAGTCTAACTCGGGTCCTCGGGCTCTGTTTTTGATCTTTGGCATCGCCCGTGGGGGGTTGCCCGCCTCCTCGGTCTCCGTGGAGTTCCGCCACGACCCTATCCGCGGGACGGGGTCGGGTAATCCAGCCAGCCAGCCAGCCTAAAGCAGCAAATGTGCAAACAACGTACAAGTTGTGCTCCTGCTCAAAAGTATTCAAGAGTGACGGTTTTAAAAAGCACTGGTGTGCGAATAAGAAGGAGGTGGGTGGGTTGCGCTACTTTTGTAGCAAATACCAAGTTTCACGCCTAATAGAGACACTGACGGAATGGTACTCCACACACAGCGAATGTGAACAAGAAGAGCTCACAGAGGCAGAGAAAGAAAGATTATTCGCCATAGAACTGAAGACGCTTGAAAATCAGCAGGCAGTCGCTGCAATTGTACCACCAGAAGCTACTTCCACACAGCCCCTGAGCGAGTCAGCACCACAGTCGACTTCTGATCTCAGTGAGACCAGTAGCGAGAGTGAGGAGGGAACTGAGGAAGGAGCAAACAAAAGTTGAATTCTCGATGACGAGACAGAGTCCAGCCGAGTAGTAGCGGAATTGTAACTCAATGTAGTACATTCCAAGATCGTCCACCCAACTGCTCGCTCGCTAATGCATGAAAAAGCTGGAAAAAGATCTTGCTAAGTGGGAAGGAAGATACTTTCTACTAATAAGCAGAAGATCAGAAAATTTTTCGCGAAATGACACAGGAGCTGAAGGAAGGTGACGGAGGCGTTAAATGAAAAAGAAGGCAAGTTGGAGCGTGAAAGGTTCAAGAAAACCTGGTCGCGCAATTTTCGAGAGAAGAAGGCTTGCTTGTTGAGAAGGAGAAAAGAGAAAAGGAGATGAGGCGGATGGGAGAGGAGATAGAAGGGACTGCGGAAGCAGTTGGGGAAAGTGAATTTGAGAGCAATCAGCGAGTTTACATTGCAAGGTACAAGGCAGTGATAAGAAGCGACAGAGATCGAGTCGTCTACAACATCCCAATCAAGAAGGGAGAGGTTTGATAGCGGAGCCACTTCCTCTACGAGCGAGGAAGAGGTTGAGGTGATGTTACTCCATCTGAAGAAGAGTGTTGACTTGTCTTCACTTTACATTCAACCACTCGGAAGACATCACAGTATTCCTACATCAGACCACGTCCGGAGAAGCTCTTGTAAGTTAAAAAATAAGTAACTTAGAAGTCAAGATGAAAACTAACAACTTCTTTCCTTTACAGATTATCAAATGAGAAGCGCCCGCTCTGCTTCCGATCAACGAGCCGGAGATGAAGCGGCAAGCTGAGTCCCATATTCCCAGTCCCCCATCATTCCGAGAACGAGCCATCGGTCCTCTTAAGGAAAGGGGCCACCATGGGGCCAAGACATGATAAACCAAAACCCCGCAAACCTATTACAACGCCCCAACACCTCCTCGCGGTTTGCCCTGGACACCATCGGTCTGACTTGAATCTATCATATAAATAAAAATAGAATCACAAAGTTGTATCTGATTTTGTATACTATCAGTCAACTTTAACGTTGCATGGCACCGGAGAACTTCAATATAAATTCATTCCTGTTGGTGGGCGATCTCTCTTGAGACAGCGGATGATATCGTAGTGATGAGTGTGGCAAGGGCTTGAGACTTACCTTAATCCGACTTTCCAACGGTCGTTGTGGTCTCTTCGCTCAACGTAGCACTTTGAACGCCAATCGGTTGAATCTTAGCTATCTGCCACAGGTTACCTTTAAATTCTCCATTGCATACGTTACCTGAGAATGAACCATGAGTCCTTTTGAGTACTGCCTCTATCACCGAGGCTAAATGATGAAGGGATGAACCGGGAGGCCACCCTTGCACCGCATACAACACATCACGGACTTCTCTCTTCGGTAGTGAACAAGCTCTGAACGCATAAGTTACTTTACCGTATCGCAGTCGATTGCTATACAAGTATTGAAGAAAACGTAAGTTAGTAAAATCAGCAGAAAAAACATAGGGAGACATGTGATGTTCCAAATATACTTATTTCGAAGATTGAACTCAACATGATAAACCATTGATGAATAATACTACCACGAAGTGTAACAAGTCTACCGTTTATGGAAATCAACTACATGGTATCAGTAGAGACTCGTTACCTCTAAAGTGTAGTTAGTAAAAAGTCGTCATGAAAAAAAATACTGCATTTTGTCTTTGATTTAACATCATTAATAAATAATGTTAGAATCATTTCAGTGTTTGTAAAATTAGAAATAAAGTTGTTGTTTGTAATGCTAGGAATAGAGTTAGAGTCATTTCAGAGTTTGTAAGATACGTAAGGTATAAAATAAAGTTAGAAATAAAGTTGAATGTTCTGTAAACGGATATTTTTAGATGCATGGATATGTTTATCGCAAACAACAAGGGGCAATACAAAGCACAGCAAAAAAAACAGATTCAATATGCCAAAGGCATAAAATGCACCTTTGATGCGAATGAAGTCAACAATACAATGTCAAGTACATTCTTGAACTCGTTGACTGCATGGATACATTCCTAAAGTCCATAATCTAACGGTAGGGCTACCTACGGTTGGATTTAGGGATTTAGGGTTTGATATAACACAAGTGAATGTCAACCGTTAGTGTATAGTACATTTACTAATTTAACCATTTTTGAATAGTAGTATATAGTGTGACATCCGGCGCGACGCTTCGCTTGCGCCGGATGTCACACTTTTGCGGGGTTTTTCAAAATTTTCAAAAAAAATTAAAATTTCAAAAATTTAGGTAGACTTCAAATTTCACGTGGCCGAAGGCCGAAGGGCGAAAATTTAAGTTCTCTCAAAATATCACGTAATCGAAAATTTAAGTTGTCTCAAAATATCACGTGGTCTAAGAATTTTGAAAATTCAGGCAGACGAAAATTTAAGTTGTCTCAAATTATCACGTAGTCTCAATATACCAGAAGATTGTATTCAAAATATTTATTCAAAATATTTCTTTAAAAATGGAAGAAACAAAAGTGGAAGAAACCGCAAGAATATATGCTTCGTTATCACAGTTAAAAATAAGTGAATTGAATAAAAAAAACACAAAGATAGAGCACGTTATATGAAAGATAAGGAATCACAATTATTATTAAGATTAGAGCATTATAAAAAATTAAGAAAGAGATGGACTAAAGTTAAGAATGTAGCACAAGGAATTGGCATATTCTTAACAATAAGTTTAGGTGCTTTAACAGTTGTTATATCTTCAGGTGTTTTGTTAATTCCAGTAGTTGCTACAGCTTTAACAGGTACGGGTGTTTTTGCAACTTCACTTGTTACAATGTTAGATAAATCTTTAATAACTAAGAAACGAAAATCATTAAAAACTAAGCATTTACATATCAAAGAAGTCTATGATAAACTACATTACTACTTTCAAAGAGTATGTGATAATAATGTTATTACGTTAGATCAGATTGAAAAATTTGATCAAATAGCTAATGAAGCTAATAAAACGCCATTTCATTTTAAGTCCGAAAAAGTTGATGATAAGAATAAACAGGATGGTAAAAGTTCTAGTGATGGTAAAATTTCTAATGAAAAAAAAGACAAAATTTTTTTAGAAGAGCTAAAAACTTTAAGCGAAAATTTAAGCAAAACTTTACTAAACAAAACTTTATTAAACAAAACTTAAAACGAGAAACCTTTAAACGAAAAGATGTCAGACAACAAAGCAATAAAAAAATAATTTGTTCAGTAAAATGTTTTTGTTGCATTCCAATGTAACCACAAAATTCAAATATTATATTTTAAAAATGGATAAAATTAAAGCTGATAATTTTAAAAGAAGAGAGGGGGGGGGGGGGTTATTTTAAACAATTAGAAGAGTTAATAAAACAAAGAAATATTATGAAAGAAAATCATCTTCAACATAGAATGATAAAAGCTGGTATTCAATCTGATATGTTTGAAAAAATGCAGCAAACCGAGCAAGTAAAAACTGATTTTGAAAAAACTATGAAACCATTTAAAGCTCTTGAAAAAGAACTTACAAATAATGATAAACAAATTGATATAACAGATCCAGAGCGACACACTACACAACTGGAAGTATATCTACATACACTCCTCGAAAACTAAGTGAACACTATAATTAGTGACTATGGATATTACTAGAATGCAAACATTAATAAGAAATTACCAAAAATCTATGCAAATTTGAACATTCTATTTCCATTTATAGATGAAAAAAACAATACCTAGATTTTATCTCGGACAATTAAGAACATATTTTCCACAACCTTTTTCGAGGTTTACTTACTTTTTCACCAGATAAAATATCCTTTTAAAATTTAGATAGAAAATTTTAGTTGATCTTCTCAAGAGGAGCAGATTGATTAAATAATTATGCTGTAGAAGATCTTCATAAAATATAAAGCTATGTTAGACAGAGTTGGTGGCATAAAATCCTAATCTCTTAGACGTTATTAAACAAGATGGGGGGGGGGGGGGGGGGGTAGAAAATAGTTATTATCAACGGGTGAGTTAAAAGTTATACTGACAAACGGCTTCTTAAAAAGTCAGCAAACAATCACAACACTGCTATTTCATGCATTTAACCACGATGGAATAAACCACTCACAACGACATTTAGCTTAAATCAAGAACTGTAAATATTCTTAATATTCTGCAATAAAAGCAATGGTCACACTACTAACTCTAGTTTCAACTGTAAAATTCAATATGCTATATTGACAAAGGGAACATGTTAGAACAAAGAAGATTCTAAATGAAGCAGTGATTATAAAGAGATATAACTGAACTGAGAATGTTCTTAGGGGCTTTTCGCCCGTAGCTGAAATAATGTTGTTGTTTTATAATTTTTTTATAAATAAAAACATTTATTCAAAATTTTAAGCTAAAAAATGTGTCAGGCAGATTTACGGACAAAAATTAATAATCATTTAGAAAATTTGGGCAGAAGATTTTAGGGGTTGCAATCAAAATTTTAGTACTAGGACGTTAAAAATTATAACAGACATACTTCAATCACACACTTGTTAAATTTATGCAACTCCCTTCTAGCATTTGGTAACAAAAATAAAAATTATCAAATTGCAATTGACTAGTTTCTTCTCCACATTTAACCACTATTCAAAACGTTTATCAAAGTGATGTGAATGACCAAGATTTAGATATCTACTGATAAAAGGCATAAACGTGGAAATTAACTAACTTTAATTCTTCCATGGTTTCTTAGCAGAAGTTGATTCAATTATCAAAAATGAAATATAAGAGATATATTAGGTATCATCCATTTAAAGATACCAGAGACAATTACATTTTGGCAGTTGAACACGGCAGTTAATTCAATAATTGTTCTCTCTCTAACTTTTAGACGAAAACCTCCATTAGTCAAGAGTTGCCAACATTATTAATACGGAGAGCCCATGACCCACCTAGAATCATTGTCAAAGCTACTTCTAAGGTTCGCATATTCACACAAACCACCGCTATAGTCAAGGTTATGCATTTAAGGTTGGCAGAAGATTCCAAAAATAACTCGCAAATAACCATTCCATAATAAATGTTGTTACATTAGTGACATTATTGAAGAGGAATATTATAAAGGTAAATTGATCAAGATTTAATAATTCAGTTTTCCAACTTTTACTGTACCCATTGGTTAAGATTAAAATGTAATTCCACAAACAGGAAATCAGGATGTGAAAAACGTATCTTTGTTTAAAATTTTGAACGACTCCAATTTTTGGATTATAACAATCTTATAAATTTATACAACAACAGCAGACAACCCGTCAATCAATTTAAAAATATGGTTTGAAAATAATCTTAAAAAAACAGCAATTGCTTCATTATTCAAAGTATATGCAAAATTCTGAAGTTGAAGAAGAAATAAGTTCGTGTGTGAAGAAAGCAGCAAAAAATAATTAAGTTAGATGAATCCAAATAAATAAGCATATAAAAGATACCATTAAAGATGAATAGGTAATGTGCAAGATCCCAGTAAACCAATAAAGCAATGAACATTGTGTAATTTTTGATGAGTGGTGTTAATGACCGAAACATCATTTCCGAAAATTAGTCAAAAGTGGTAGATCATAATAACCTGTAGTGTGTTTATTAACTCAAAGCTGTATTCATAACGAAGTGGTTATTAGTAAGATGCAAATATATTTATACTATTTGAAATAAATGCAAGAAAACTTAAGTGATTTGTTAAGAGATTAATGTGTAAGAAATAAAGATGAATTTCAACACTCGTGTAAACAATGCTTATGACAAATGATAATGCTTTCATTACAATTAATATTAGATAAAAAAATTCATAATAGAGTTATAGAAATATTTTCGCGGAGTTGATCGAAATAATTTTTCTTATAAATTTTTTGTTAATAAAATTTAAAAAAAATATGTTGAATGCTTACAAGATAGAGCATGTACCAGTTTAAAAAGATTACGTCATCCTACAAATCCTGTAAATTCGAAGAAAAAGTTAGATTTTATTATCATCATAAATACGTTAGCGCTCGTTACAGATTTAATAAAACAAAACCTGGTATTAAACCGGGAGATAAAACAAAAGACCTTTCCACTTTGTTTAGAAGTTCCGATTATTTTTGGCGTATAATAATTTATGGTGGTTGTTAAAGAAAGAACATTTAACACCATGAATTAGAAACATTACATCAATTACATATTCCTGTGTCTATGTAAAACGGAACCGAAGTTTTCTATGTAAAAAATTCATTTTTCTTTTAAAAAATATGAATCGTGAAATGCTCTCGACAAAACGCGAGGATAGAGAATTAATCAAGAAACAAACTGCTGAGTTTGATGCGCAAATTAAAACATAGTAAACGTAGTAAACGTATTAAAAACAGAAAACGTACTAGGCTATGTATTAACGTAATTTAAAAAAACAGAAAAGTGGAAGAAAAGAAATAGTAGAAACTCCTATTACTGATATCGTTTTTTGATGATCAAGAATTAAGGATGAGCTTGGTGAATGATTTATGTAATTTATTTCAATCCAAATAAATTAAATATGAAAAATGTTATCTTGTATTAATGTAGTAAATGATATGAGGAAAACTTTAGCAAATGGTAAAATAATTAACTTTTACTTGGAAAAGTTGTTAAAGATTAGGAAAATATAATTCAAAATTGTTACGTAACTTCTATAAAAAAAAAATTCATTTTGATATATGTTTTTTGAATCGATGAAAAATCCGATCTAACGAATGGATTATTTTACAGGTAAATATTAAATATGAAGATTTTGGAATGAAGTTATACAAAGATCGCATAGAGGGGCATGGATAATTATGAAAAAATAGAATCAAAGAATATTTTCGGTGAATATTGTTTATTCCTTCTGAAGATTTTTGTTTTTATTAAATGTTCTAATGTCTATACGAGTTTTTAATGAAGAACAAGGAGAAATGATGAAAAGAAATTTAATATTTTTTATAATAAAGAAAAGCCACATCTAGAACAGGAGTAATGTCAAACCTACGGCAAATTTTCTCAATTCAATAAATCTTTTGAGAATGTGTTCAATATTATAGTCCTGCCAATCGCATTTAAATCCTAAGGAATAGAAACGTGTCATAATATGTTTTATTACAATAATTTTCACGCAGGTTTCAACAATTGGTCACATTGTGTAATTTAAAAAGCTCCATAAATAAAAGCTATAAGAGAAATTGAAAATAATTTCAAACCCATATATAAAACAGTTACTGATGAAAATCTAACAACGCGTCCATATAAAATCATAACAAAGAAAAAAATTGACTATTGTTCAACATATATATGGGATTTAGAAACTTTTTCCTGATCCTAACTGTTCAAAAGCTTCATCCTATTTCCTTTTGGCTGTAGGACTATTAATTTTTAATAATTTTATATGTTGCTTACCGAAACCCAGAATTGAAAGAATAGAAACCTTTGTTAAGTGATATGATTAAAATTAAACGATCAAAGAGGAAGATGAAATTAAAAACCTTGAAAAAACAGATTCATGAGTATAAATAATTAACTGAATTAAGAATTTAATAAACTTCAAAATTGTGTGAAAATATTTACGAGAAACTGAGAATGAATGAATGCAATCAGGGAAACCCAGAGGACGTATGTCCCCGATATCAATTTTTTAAAACTCTTGGAAATTTAAATTATTCGAAAGTAACTTTAATACTCACAATTCATCAGGTTTTGATTCCTATTTTCCAGATAAAAGCTAATTTTAAATATATCTAAACCGCCTTTTAAAAACTTCAAGAGGAATATTAACTGCTTCATTACAAAAACCTTATACAACTGAATGTGTTAGTAATACATGCAAAAATCTTTAGATTTAAATCAATATGAAAAAAGATTCACCTTCAGGTAAATTAGCACTCCCAACTTCAAACTATTATAATAAATGTAGATTATCAACATGTAAAAACAAGTCTTTTAAAATGGTGTGAGAATTTAAAATTCCTACGAATGTGTGTAAACTAAAATATGAAATTGCAGACATAACACATGAAAATTATAAAGAAAAAGAAAATGAATGGAGACCATATTTAGTTAACGATATCTTTCTTTAGCTTTTTGTATCTACAAAATAATAATAGTATGCGAGATTTATTGGTGTAGAATCAACTACTAATTTGACATCCTCTGCTTAACATTTAAAAACGGTAGTTGGGTATGAAAAGGCGAACAAAAATGACAATATAAATATTCATTCTCATATAGAAATATGGGCTAGAAATTATATAGAAAATCTGTTAAAGGTGGAAGAGATTCCAGCAAATATTAGAAAATACATATCGCCATTTTGTACATCTTGTTACCAATATTAAACAGTATTACATGTCGCTACGCTTGGGGGGACTTTGTCCTTGGAGATAATTATAATAGATTTAATGAAACAGTATCGAGATTTAGGAGATAAAACTGAAATTTGTAAGAAAATTTCAAATCAACTACTTGAACAAAAAAATGAATTTCTAATGGCTTTTGATGCAACATCTTTATATCCATCATCTATGTATGATGAAAATTCAGAATAACCACTAAAGCCGAATCCGCTAGAAAATTTCGTCAAGAAGAAGAACGAGAAATAGTATATACATTAATACTCCAACGTTTAGACCTCAAACTGGAATATTTACAGTTGTGTTTCAAATATCCGAAAAAATGGTATGTTTTTTCAAAACCAGTTCCTATTAAAGGATAAAGTTAAAATCAAAATAATAATTCTCATGTAAAAGTAATCAGGTTTAGAAATGGTATATTTTTATGATGTATTAACTTCTGTAGACATACAAGAAATTGTTTAAATGTGGGGACAAATCTTACATATTACTGATGGTATAATTTATGAAAAAAATTATCAAGTTTCACCATTTCGAAATTATATTGAAAAACTTTTTAATTTGAGAAAGAGATATAAAGCAGAAGGAAATACTGTAGGCGATGAGTTAATTAAATTATTGATGAATTCACTATATGGCAAAACTGTGCAAAAAGATATAACCACTAAATATCATTTATGGAATGAGAATACATTGAGAAAAAATGTCACTCAAGAAGTAAAAGATTATAAAAAATTAAATGATGAACAATATTTAGCGAAAGTAGAAATGGAAGATGATGAATTTCTTAAAACTAATATTGTAAAAGATGGGAAGACGTCATTCATGCCATCACACTTAGGTTCTTTCATTCTTTCTCACTCTAGAAGAATCATGAATAACTTTATTTTAGAAATTAATGGTTTCAACGAAAAATACATTCATTATACAGATTCAGTAACAGCTGACACGCCTGTAATATTGAGAAAGAATAAT
>CAJQUW010005133.1:0-13204 GCA_907163375.1 Prostheceraeus crozeri | reverse complement strand
TAGGGTTTACAAATTCCCGGGATCATCGACCCTATTTACGAGGATTAAAAATCCCGAGGATCTACGTCTGTGCGAAGATCTCGAGTATTTCGAGATATTGAAAGATTGGCCCTTGCAGTTCCTCTAAGTGAAACATAGATAAAGAGTCAATGGCTTTTTATAAAAGGCTCTAAATTTTTTTATGTTCCAAGTTTGATAAATTGCCAAAGTGCTGGTATTTGCCTAGCCAGCTGGTTAAGCCACGTCACACGATGACACTAGTATCGTGACATTAGTGCCGAGGAGCAGCTCCGAAACTGACTGAGCTAAATCAATGCCGTGACACAAATCGTTTCAGATCGCGTAATAAACTGTGTTGGACACTGCTACTAGATTGCGCGTTCTGTACACTGAAAATACTCTCGTAAATAGAATAGCTGAACAGACACATCACAACGATTTTAAGAACGACGAGTAAAAGGCTCGTTCAGAACAGAGCTTAGGATATTGGCAGGTTGCTGGACTCGAGACACGAAATGAATCCCTCAAGCGGTGAAACAAGTCCGGTATCATGCCTCCAACAATTCGTAGAATCGCGAAAGGCATTCTCGCGGGCCGTTTATGTTATCTCAGTCGACCTTACACGAAATTAACGGTCGAGAAAGGAGTGATCTACCCAATTCATAAGTCTACCTTTACTTCTCGCCAATATTTTTTACGAGTTGACTATCTTAACTTACCTACAGTAATGTTTGTTCAGTTCTATCACGTTGAAAAAGAATATACAAATCTTAGCAAGCAGCAGTATCGTCAATTTTGGAAATACTTCTTTGAAACTAATGCTAAAAACGATCAGTATATATAGACATCGTACAAGATTTATACAGTATATATATAAGTCCTAGCTGATCGAGATCCGGAATCCACGGGATTGCATTAGCCAGTCTCGAAAAATCCCGGGATTGAGAAAACGTCCCGAGATTGTAACCTATATCCCTAACTCACACGGGACGCCATCGATAATTCACCGACTCTGTGTCATCTCGCGTACATGTGATCCGTAATAACTGTTATGCGATATAACAAAGAAATTCAACTAGTTTTATACAACTTAGCCATGCAGCTAACGAGCAAGGAGAACACAAAGTTAAACTCCTCCTGCATGCTCAGAGATCTGTTCAATCAATTTGAATATGGAATCGCTTAAATAGAGAAGACTTGACCAGTGTGGACTAAGCATGTAAGTACCTACAGACACTTAAAATACACGTTGGTATTAACTGTTATACCCAGACAATAAATTCTTGGGTTGAGAAGCATGGACGTAAGTCATGACCCTTGCCTATTACCTATCGAGCCCTGGATGGATTGTTGCCAACTTGCCAACCAGATTGGATGGATTACTAATAACATCAATGCGATCTCTGCCGAATCTTATTCCCGCTAACTAGATCTAAAAATGTACACTACCATGACTGTCACTCAATTTAATAGCTATAAATGTTCCCGTCAAATTTTAAGCGCTTATAAAATCATACATCAATGCAACATTCTCTGCTTCCAACTGACTAGCACGTCAGCAATCATTTATTTCTATCTGGGAGATGACTCATATGACGTTATAGAATTATGGCCTAATTCATATTAAACAAACTAAATGCTAATTGGAAATGGGCGGAAATTGCGATCATCGCATACAAAAACGGATGTTTGTACACCCCTAACTGCAAGCCAACATTCGACAAACTAAATGTTTTCGTTTCTATATTTTGAAGACAGCATACGTCATCCTGTTATAGCAAAGTCGTGTTTTATGAGTTCTCTGTTAGCTGAGACACGAAAATGGCGATGTTTAACAATCTCTCTGCTTTAGATGCCCCTTCCTAATGGCATTCGAACGCAGAAGATGTGAATCTATAGCTTTTCCCGTTCTCGTTACCAGCGAGTGGAATCCAGTTACCGGGATAGCAAACAATTTAACACACATGGGTTATTCCGCTAACAGTATACCAGGAATTGGATTCAATTTACCAGTTCGCAATCAACTTACCGGGATTCGCATTTATCTTAGCAGAATCGTGAGTTGCGCAATCATTTTACCAAAGAAGGATATCAATTTGCCAAATTTTGTATTCAATTTAACACAGGGATGCGGAGTCGGAGTCCTATCAAATGATATGACTCCGAACTCCGGCCTATAACTAGACCCGAGATATAACACAAACAAACTATTTATTCTCGTGCATGTTGCTGTTACTGTCTTGGTGTCAACTTTCTCCGTCAAACAAACGTACAGAGACAGCAGTGCATGCAAAGCTTGTAATAGTTGAGGGAGTGAACCGTGATAGTAAAGAAGGATTGTCTTATCACTCGGTAATTTAATAGAGAAGACAAGCCTTCCTGGCCTCGATCACACCAACACACAAAAGGTCACATCAGAGACAAAAATGAAGTACTAGTTTGTTTGAGAACTTTGCCCTCACGTTAATCGTGTGTGATGAGTCCTCCAAAGCGCATATTAAAGTCGAAAGTGCACTCATACTTTGTGGAGAAGGATGGGGATTTTCCTACCTGGTAGAGACTGAAGAAAAACGTGTGCAGCACACATCAACAAGATGGGAGGAGCCGAGTCGTATGCATCCAACTGAAAGTGACATTTGATTAACTTTCATCGAAAATGATTGATAATTGATACAACAATGATCGATCACTAACAATAGGTTCATGCATAGAAATTGACAGCAATAAAACCTCTAGAATGGAAATTAAGCTTCATGCAATACACAATAACGGCACATAAATCGCACGCATTTTCACTTAGATGCACTTGTCAACGGCTGCATGATTGGGTTAGAATCAGTCACATGTGCGATCCTAAGCTTTTCATTGGTGGTTCATGCCCCAACTTAGTTCCCCCGGCGGTGCCGCGACCTTGAGTCAATTTCCATTCTAGTCAGTTTCAGATAAACAACAATCTATTTCTATGGGTTCATGTAACCCTGTAATGATCTATGATGTAGGTCACCAGTTTATTTTTTTTAAAAAAACTGGGCTTTGTATACTTGCTATCCGGAGTCGGAGTCATATCAAAATGATGGGACTCCGCATCCCTGATTTAACATATTCTAACACATTCGCATATTGAGAAAGTCGCGGTATTAGAAATTCTCGATTTCCATCATTAAACTCAGTGCAAAACCGCAGATGGCGTTCACACACAGCTCGGTTGCCGAGCTCTCAAATGGGTCTGAATCCATTTCAACCGCGCTTTTTTTATTATAGAAAAAAATTTTTGCTTCTGACAGTAAAATGAATAATACCATCGCATTCTCCATAAAATTTCGATCTAAAGTCCGTTTTGGTAATTTTGGTCAAGTATTGAGAAAACTAGATCGAAGAAATTATTTGATAACAAACCTCATGCTTTAAGTGTGCGTGGCGACAGTTAACAAACGCTTATTACCAAAGTCATTATTTACGATAGTACTCGATCTACCGAACCGATTCATGTGATCTACACTGCAAATAAATCGCAGCAATATAAAGAATCTGATGAGTGCAATGATTTCTTAATTTCACACATTTTAATTTTTTATCATCAGAGTGTCATAATTCAATTTCAAAGTTAACAGAATATCGGTATCTGGTCATTCATTTCAATTGCGCGATTACTTTGTTCTTGACGATGATCCAAGTCAACTGAGATCAACTCTCTTACCATCTGTCCGTCGTTCTTCCCGCCGATGAGACAATTGTATTCGCAGCTCGTGAAATGTTCAGCGATGAGATTGTTTGATGACCTTAGAAGATCGATCCATAGGTTCTTTGAACAAAGTCCTTGAAATAGGATGAAACCATGGACATCTAAATCAAGTAATACGTCCATGGATGAAACAAATCAGTGGCATGAACTGATCGCAATGGATGCGGGTGCTGTGGCCTTAAATATCCAGCAGTGCAAATCATGATGAAATGAAGAATTGGTATCATGACTAATTGAATTGTGATTTTGATTCCTAATACATAGATATTGCGTCCACCTGTGTTAACCTGAATGTTGTCAGTTGGCAAGTTGAATGCTTAACCCGACATCTTGAAAGAAGAAGTTGGTAAACCTGGTAAACTGAATTTCAGTCCCGGTATCTTGAAAGAAGAAGTTGGTAAACCTGGTAAACTGAATTTCAGTCCCGATATCTTGAAAGAAGAAGTTGGTAAACCTGGTAAACTGAATTTCAGTCCCAGTGTCTTGAAAGAAGAAGTTGGTTAACCTGGTAAACTGAATTTCAGTCCCGTTGCCTTGAAAGAAGTTGGTAAACCTGGTAAACTGAATTTCAGTCCCGTTGTCTTGAAAGAAGAAGTTGGTAAACCTGGTAAACTGAATTTCAGTCCCGGTGTCTTGAAAGAAGAAGTTGGTAAACGTGGTAAACTGAATTTCAGTCCCGTTGTCTTGAAAGAGAAGAATGTTGGGTTGGTAGAAGTTGGTAAACGTGGTAAACTGAATTTCAGTCCCGTTGTCTTGAAAGAAGAAGTTGGTAAACGTGGTAAACTGAATTTCAGTCCCGTTGTCTTGAAAGAAGAAGTTGGTAAACCTGGTAAACTGAATTTCAGTCCCGTTGTCTTGAAAGAAGAAGTTGGTAAACTGAATTTCAGTCCCGTTGTCTTGAAAGAAGAAGTTGGTAAACCTGGTAAACTGAATTTAAGTCCCAGTATCTTGAAAGAAGAAGTTGGTAAACGTGGTAAACTGAATTTCAGTCCCGGTATCTTGAAAGAAGTTGTTAAACGTGGTAAAATGAATTTCAGTCCCGTTGTCTTGAAAGAAGAAGTTGGTAAACCTGGTAAACTGAATTTCAGTCCCGGTATCTTGAAAGAAGAAGTTGGTAAACGTGGTAAACTGAATTTCAGTCCCGGTGTCTTGAAAGAAGAAGTTGGTAAACGTCCCGTGGTTAAACGAGAATTTCAGTCCAGGTGTCTGTGAAAGATGACTCAAAAGTGTGTTTAATCATGTTTTTAAACTGAACTTTCTTTTCCCGGTTATCTTGAAATGAACGTCTGGTAAACGTGGTAAACTGAATTTCAGTCCCGGTGTCTTGAAAGAAGAAGTTGGTAAACCTGTTAAACTGAATTTCAGTCCCGGTATCTTGAAAGAAGTTGGTAAACGTGGTAAACTGAATTTCAGTCCCGGTATCTTGAAAGAAGAAGTTGGTAAACGTGGTAAAATGAATTTCAGTCCCGGTATCTTGAAAGAAGAAGTTGGTAAACGTGGTAAACTGAATTTCAGTCCCGGTGTCTTGAAAGAAGAAGTTGGTAAACCTGGTAAACTGAATTTCAGTCCCGGTATCTTGAAAGAAGAAGTTGGTAAACGTGGTAAACTGAATTTCAGTCCCGGTATCTTGAAAGAAGAAGTTGGTAAACGTGGTAAACTGAATTTCAGTCCCGGTGTCTTGAAAGTAGAAGTTGGTAAACGTCTTTTGTCTAAAGGTAAACTGAATTTCAGTCCCCGTTGTCTTGAAAGAAGAAAAAGAAGAAAGTTGGTAAACCTGGTAAACTGAATTTCAGTCCCGATGTCTTGAAAGAAGAAGTTGGTAAACGTGGTAAACTGAATTTCAGTCCCGATGTCTTGAAAGAAGAAGTTGTTAAACGTGGTAAACTGAATTTCAGTCCCGGTGTCTTGAAAGAAGAAGTTGGTAAACGTGGTAAACTGAATTTCAGTCCCGTTGTCTTGAAAGAAGAAGTTGGTAAACGTGGTAAACTGAATTTCAGTCCCGGTGTCTTGAAAGAAGAAGTTGGTAAACCTGGTAAACTGAATTTCAGTCCCGATGTCTTGAAAGAAGAAGTTGGTAAACCTGGTAAACTGAATTTTAGTCCCGGTATCTTGAAAGAAGAAGTTGGTAAACCTGGTAAACTGAATTTCAGTCCCTGTATCTTGAAAGAAGAAGTTGGTAAACCTGGTAAACTGAATTTCAGTCCCGGTATCTTGAAAGAAGAAGTTGGTAAACGTGGTAAACTGACTTTCAGTCCCGGTGTCTTGAAAGAAGAAGTTGGTAAACCTGGTAAACTGAATTTCAGTCCCGATGTCTTGAAAGAAGAAGTTGGTAAACGTGGTAAACTGAATTTCAGTCCCGATGTCTTGAAAGAAGAAGTTGTTAAACGTGGTAAACTGAATTTCAGTCCCGGTCATGCTTCTTGAAAGAGAAGTTGGTAAACCTGTGGTAAACTGAATTTCACGCACGAGATCACGCCCTCGGTTATCTTGAAAGAAGAAGTTGGTAAACGTGGTAAACTGAATTAAGTTTCAGATCCCGGTAATCTTGAAAGAAGAAGTTAGGTAAACCTGGTAAATGTATTTGTCTCTCCCGTCCACAGGTATAGCATTGATACGGAAGTATGACTTAGTAGTGGGTTTAAACGGGTAAGAACTCTGAATTTCAGTCCCCGGTATTCTTGAGAAAGAAGGATAGTTAGGTAAACGTGGATTGGTTAAAACTGATATTTCCAGTCCCCGTGTGTCCTTGAAAGTACGAAGTTGGTAAAACCTGCGGTAAACTGAATTTTCAGTCCCGGTGTCGTAGTATTGATGCAGCGCCCTTTTTGGTAAACAAGGAGCGGGGAAAGCTGTAATTAACTTTGTACTAGGCATGTATATTAGAGGATCTTACCAAAAACCTTATTTCCTTTTAACTCTTAGTGGTGAATATCATTGACTTGTAGGTGTTTTATACACAGCGTCAGTTACTCAAGGCGTAGTTGGTGGTGTCGTACTTGGTACCGATGATGCAGGAAGTCCAGCGTTTGAGTCGGTGTCTTTGGAAATGCAATCTTCATTACTAGACGCTGTAAACTCGAACTCCTAAGGACCTTCCTCTTATTTTCCGATATAACTCAACATATTCATGTAAATAACCCTACATTATACGCTACTTACTGAGAGATACATTCATTAACTGACTAAACCATTCGAATTTAAAAGTCTTAGAATTCGAAGAAAGATATTTTGCTTGTGGAGATCGTAGTTCTACGACTGTCAAATGAAACGGCTAATGAGACGTACTCATCGAACAACTAACAATAGATTGAAATTAAATAAACGATAGATCAAATTGCCATTAGCAAAAGATGTGCGACTGGCAGGAATGGAGTCTACGACCCTTGACATGTGCTCTACCAACTGATCTGCGGGCCGCTTGCATGCGACTGTGTCAATTGGCAATATCAGACCTTCACCACCACACATCAGTTGTCATAGCAATGATGATCAATGAATAGATATCTTCTTCACAACTGCGTCTGCTCACATCAAGGCAAGTAGCGGGGATCGATTTTTCATCAAAGCATCTTAAACCGTTAAAGTGCAACAGCGATTGTAACTGCTATATTAGCCATAGAAATCGACAACAATAAAACCTCTAGAATGGAAGTAAAGCTTCATGCAATACACAATAGCGGCACATAAATCGCACGCATTTTGACTTCGATACACCTGTCAACGGCTGTATCATTGCGTTAGAATCGGTCACATGTGTGATTCTAAGCTTTTCATTGGTGGTTCATGCCCCAACTTAGTTCCCCCGGCGGTGCCGCGACCTTGAGTCAATTTCCATTCTAGTCTACTTCAGATAAACAATCTATTGTCCTGGGTGGTATGTCGATGGCATGTAATTCCATACCCAATGATGCTCACGCACAGCCGTTGACCAGTGGTGTATTCCGTCTTTGTGTGAAAACTGACGTTGGGATTTATGTGCCCTTGTATTGTTTACATTTTCATGAACGCACTTTAACCTCCGTTCTAACAAGGTTTTATTGTTGTCCGAGATTTCACTATTGTATCTATAAGACCACAGATTTTTCCACTGCTCAGAGAAAGCCAGATCAGAGGCAGATAGCATCTTCTTACTGTTTGTCGCTAACCATCCATATTCTGACCTTTCCTGACCAACTTGTTTACGCGGATGTACGGGTTTTCACATCCTAACGTATGATGAGCAATTTTTTTTATTCCCATGGAAATATCAATTCATTGCATACAAACGGTTTAATCCGGTCATGCTGATGAATAGCTCACTCCTTTCTTGAATCGCAGAACGAAGTTCAGATTTTCATTGGTCGTGCAACTGTAAATGGCTTACAAGCAGTTTAGTGGGCGTGTCTTCACACGCCGACCATATTTGTGGTTTTCTGAGTAATCGCCTCCTATCATCATTTTTACTATCTAACACCCATTCTCCCGCGTTGACTCAACGAGGAACACAGCCCGTATGTCACGCAGAATCACCCGTCTTGCGGCGGCTCCTACTCTCTCGCCGAGTGGCATACAGTCTCTCCATTTTAATTTGGACCACAATTGGTGACTTGTGATTTGGCAGTGCATTTGGAATATTCTTGTATTTATTATCAAAAATTGAATGCAGGTCATAAATCAAACGTCTATACCGGGGTTCGAACATCATGCAGAAGCCGATATTAAGGATTACTTTTAATATCGTCGTCGGCTTGATGGAGCAGATGCAGAATACGGATGATGCGAAAACTAGCTCGGTAATTTCGTTGTAAACTTATTGCCATGGGGGTTACATTCCCTCCTCAATACTTTTATCGCATGTTTCAATGACGAGACAGCCGCGCAGTCCTTCAACATAATCATTTATCCGTCTTAAAACTCACCAGTATACGTCTAATAGGGGATAAGCACTTGGTATGAACATGATATCAACCGGTCCTCAGCGAGAGAATTAAGCCGCTGAGGATGGATAGATTTCTTGCAGCGGAAATAATACGACTGGTTTTGCAACACCCAACGCCAAATTTTCCATGGGCATTGCTTTCTACCGCATCACAATCGTTGACTGTTTGACCGTCAGCTATAGTGGTCAACACCTCTTTTTCGGGTCTCGTTTGTTTATTGACTATTACCTGCTTCTCCTGTGCCTTCTACAGGGCGCGTGAGATCATGGTGCAGGAAGCGGTTCAGCGAACCGCCCTTAATGTAATGTTGATTTGGTGCCGTTTCTGACGGAGTGGTGTGAACTTGCCTCGGGAGGAGAGAATTGAAGAGTTGTACATTTGGCAAAGAAATGATGGATTTTATGACTTTTAATACAGATCTATCGACGATTAAAGGACTCCAGAAAAAAATGCTTAATTTGATTTCCGTCGCGTTCAGATGTGAGAGAAAGTTTACTCTACAGCTAGCGCCCCGTCCTATGTCAACCCGACATCCAGTCACTAAAGTCACCAGTCGCATCTCCCCATGAGATGGATCCTTTCAGCGTCAGAACGGAGTGATACTTTATTATGTTTTTAATTCATTGGGCACGACGGTCATAACTCTGTTGTGATTAGGCACGAACATACTACTTTATTGTATTACACGTTCCTACACCTACTATAAGTCTCACAATGAGTTGAGAGAACAATGCAATTGTGATTTCTTGAAGACATGCTGATGTGCAATTTGCGTTGCGGCGTCATCCGAGAAGGCACGGTTCTTCCCAAATTGCGACTCTAATGAATGATAGACTCAGTTAGCAACTCGCAGAATTAGATTTCTATGCAAAGATCTTGATTCTCCTCCAAGATTTTCTTAATTTCTCAACTCGCACTCTTCCATGTTTTGACAATACCCACACGAGATGTCCATTTTGGTTATTGTGTGATGCACACGAAACGATAATAATCTAAAATCATCAAAGGTCCTCGATAAGCCGAACTCGAGTATTCTCCGGTGCTGTTGGACTAATATTCTAGATTTTTGCGATACGGTTTACTGTGTCCAGCGTTAATATCAAAATTGTCCTCAACCCCATCCCTCGCAATGCTGAATATCAAGAATAGTGGCTGGGGAAAAATTTTTTTTTTTTTTTTGACAGATTTACTGTTGGCATAGTCAGGTTGTTTAGGGACCTACTTCTTTTCCGTACGGATGGTGCCGGAAAGGATTCCACTGTTGCGATGTCTCTGCCTAGGGAAGATTGCTTCCGCCTCTGCACACACTCAGGCAGTCTGCTAGCCGAGAAGTCCTGCTGAGTAGTTGCAAGCGTCTGTGTCGAACCGGTTCTTGCCCCTGCTCCGTTTTTGATCTGGCTGACATCCATCTCTTTGCTAATTATGGCGTAGTAGTGAACTACACCCACAGAGTATAAGTTTGAATATTTGTCTGGGATGTGTACTGGAGGTCAATACTGGATGGTCACGGCCAGAACGCCCTTAGACACGGCCACAAAAATGGCCAGCCTTGCCCGGGGAATTCAAGTCCTGAGAATATATCTGACAGAACTCTTTGCAAAATATTGACACCACAATATAGCGCACACATGATCCGTTTAAAATTCCAGATCATAAACGAGTCGAAACAGTGAGAATAAATTATTTCTCATATTGACGCAGCTTCTACTTCACGAGGCGAAAAATTGAGATCAACAGATATGTTACTTTTCACTTAACAGGTCCCTGGCTGCATATCTGACGTTGAAAGACGGATATTACGTGTGCCTCGCGCTGATACAGGAGCTTAGCTGCAACATGCGGCGCGCGCTTGGTGGCCCAATCAATCACAAGCCAACGCAGAGAAGATGGATATCTTATGTTTTTTTCCAATTCTCATATCGCTTGCTCACATCAGCGTCATACAAATGGGCTGTGGATATGAATTGATGTCCGCTCTTTCGTGATCGCAAGTAAATCACACGAAAGTTAAAACAAAATTCAAGTGTGTTAGTAAGACCCCCCCCCCCCCCCCCCCCCCCCCCCCCCCCCCCCCCGCAGTCCACATGATGAAAAACTGCGTCCGTTGACTGAATGCCGAGCCGTGTTAATGGAAAATGCGCGTAGGTACTAAAACCCACCATATTGTATGGACATGGTTATTCTGCTAGACAGCCCGTATAATATATTAATAGTAAATGCGTGCGTTAATATTATTCGAAAGATAATAGGAATCCCATACATGCAGGTGATACCAATGTACACAGCATGCAATGAGACGCAAATGAGTGCGTAGACTAATCAGATGAAGCATTAGAAGTGACGGGCACTAGCTCTTCATTCATCGATCACCCTAACAGTTAGTGAGTATGGGGCAAAGACATTTATAACTTCTCAGTTCCGACAAGAGGGAGACCAAACGAACAATGGAGGCAAGATATACTTGGTCTATTAGCGAGGAATGTATCGCTGCGCCAACAGCCATGACACAATCTGTTCTGACAGCCAATCTTTTTTGCAAATGCTGGCTCTTGCTCAACGGACCGTCCTTTCTTCTGTGGGTACTATTGTCATCATGATTCATCCGAGCCTACCACATAAATAAGTCTGTAAGTCACGATTTATCACAAGCCCCTTATTGATTTCTCTCGCAAGCGTAGTAACACTTTTATTAATTTTTTTAACCAATCACGGCAAGAGGCCACGAAGCACAAGGAGCAAAAGCATTACGCTCCAGTCACTGATGCGAATTAAATGCATTATACGACCTTCTTAAGGAAGGATCGTTCCTGTACTTGTGAAGTATTCGGGAGTGGCTCATTTGTGAATGCTGAGTTGTTTATTTGAGCGGGGAAATTCGTTTTGATGTTGATGTTAGCATTAACTTAACCTTAATATTTTGGTACATAAATAAGTACATAGACTGCGCACGTGTCCATCTCGTAGTGTCGGGAAAGTGAAGCCGCTTCGTGTATACATTTCTCAATTAACAATTCATAGAAACAAACTTAATTCACATGAGATATAGCAAATTTCAGTAAGTCAACGTTATTCTTTTCGCTTGATGAATTATGTTACTCTTCGAGGGGGCATCGATTATAGTTTTTTGCAAAATTATCAATCATTTCATTGGTTCGCAATCAAGAGTCCCGGCATGTTTTATGCTGTTTTGCTTCGTCTTCACTTTATGTTTATTAAATTTTTTGCTTCAGATGAACATAAGTTCTTATTTCGATTCAGGTCCGAGTGTTCCCCAGCCATTCCAAAAGCCCGCACTCTATTCAAACGCAAGAACTCCTTACACACTTTGGCCGGTTTGTGGCAAGGTGCCAAGTCTTGATGGAAGGATCCACGCTCACCTTCCCACAATCATGGCGCCTGCTGGTAACACTGCTTTCCGATCGAAGGACTGCTCTTTATTCATTTATCCATCTACGACATGGAAGCGCCTGTACCTCGTTATTGAAATGCAAACCCCATATCATTCGGCTTTTAAAGGATGACGAAAATCGAGCAGCGAAGTTTTTTTTTTCTTTTTTTGGTGAAATAAGAAATATCTGCTTTTGGAATCTCACCAACCGTGCGTCTCACGAAGGGGTCTGAAGTGGTTGATCTCTATGCCATATGTTTCATCGGTAAACATGACTTTGATCAGTCATTTCATTTCCCAAGGGCGATGATCTTGCCCCCCATCGAAAGTCTTTTTTCTCGCATTGCTGGCGTTAATACGGGCTATTAATGGCGAATAAGCTGGCCGTCCTGCCTACAAGAGTTTCTCGAAGGTAGGAAGAGCCAGTGCCACCGCCTAAATCGGTTCGCAGCTCTTCAGCCAATTCTCTGGATGTTGCTTGAGGAGAAGCGGCATTTGATAAATGTACATCGTTCGGTCTTCGTCCGTGCTATGAGGTAACCCTAGGCCGGCCGTATTGTATAATAGCTTACGTGTTACCTCGTCCTCAAATATTTGAGAATGATACGTTCCACTGTGCGACGATCTTTTCCAATGGCCGCTTGCAATTGTCGATGAGACATCGAACCAGATTGAATAAAGGCCAGTAATTTGACCGCGAGTTAAAATCGCTGGAGGATTGCATTTTCAGCGCACAGTGAAAACAAAATGTCATTGATAAGACGATGACAAGAAGAAATCAGGGTACCCACGCGTGTTGAATGCTGCATGATGAGATGTGTCTCGATTCCGCAATGATTGGCTGCTGCCTTGATTCACTCAAAACATGCGCAGTATCGCAAAGCAGCTATGCCCGATTAAAACGTGTCGAACTGCATAATAAATGTTTCCGTCTTTTCCTTCTGGCCTACTCCTCTCTATTTGGTAGATTTCATAAAATGCTAGTGTCACAGGCCATATACAACGCATGCCAAGGACATGTACTGAATGAGGAAAATGATGAAATTGATCAGTAGAGCATTGATTTTGACAATTTCATTATATATTACCTAAACATGTAAAAGTGCTGTTTTCATAGAATCTTGTGGGGGGGGCAATCTTTCTGACAAAGTACTG
>CAJQUW010005132.1:0-93004 GCA_907163375.1 Prostheceraeus crozeri | reverse complement strand
GTCGGAGCTCACCTGAAAAATCCTAAGTGTCAGAGTGACTTTGTATGGGAGAAAATTAAATTTTTTCCAAAGTGTGGAATTTCGACCTGGGACCTTTACCAAAGTTGTTTCATCAAAATTTCGCTGACCCCCCCTTTGTTCTAAATTGGTTCTAGTGGTCGGATTTTGTTCGTTCGGAGTTGCATTGGAAAGAGGATGAAACAAAGCTCGACCGCATTGTCGTTGCGAGTCATCTGAGCAGCGTCAAAAGGTTAGAGCGGTTACAGAATCTTAGGTCGGGAGCTCACTGATAAAAAAAAAATCCTAAGTGTCAGAGGGAGCTCCGACCTAAAATCTTGTAACCGCTCTAACTTTTGAACGGCTGCTCCGATTGACTCGCAACGAAAAATGCGGTCGAGCAGTGTTTCATCCTCTTTCCAATGAACTCGAAACGACAAAAATCCGTCCACTAGAACCAAAGTTAGAACAAAGGGGGGGGGGGTCAGCGAAATTTGATTTGAAACAATCTTTGGTAATGGTCACAGTCGAAATTCCACACTTTGGAAAATTTTCAAAATTTTACCCATACAAAGTCACTCTGACACTTAGGATTTTTTCAGGTAAGCGAGCTCCGACCTAAAATCGTGTAACCGCTCTAACTTTTGAACGGCTGGTCCGATTGACTCGCAACAAAAAATGTTGTCGAGCAGTGTTTCATCCTCTTTCCTTTGAACTCGACGAACAAAATCCGTCCACTAGAAACCAAAGTTATGAACCAAAGGGGGGGGGGTCAGGCGAAATTGTGATTGAAACAAACTCTTTGGTTAAAGGTCCCAGGTCGAAATTCCACACTTTGGAAAACTTTTTAATTTTTTCCCATACCAAAGTCCACTCTGACACTTAGGATTTTTTCAGGTGAGGCCTCCCGACCTAAAAATCTTAAATGGCGTCTCACATGTAAACGAAGGACAGATAGGTACCAAGCCGTATTTGTTTCAGTGAATTTGTCTCACTCTTAGCTTTCAATTGACCACCCTCACTCGACAAAATCCGTCCCACTAGAAGCCAAGATCGAATGCAAGCCCTGTCCAGAGGGGGGGGGGGACGTCAGCGAATATTTGATGAAAAATGGTTTTTTGGTAAAGGATCCCAGGTCCCAAAATTCGGAAGTTTTAAATTTTTCAAAATTTTCACCCACACTGGGAGCTCCCACACTTAGGAATTTTTTTCACTTGTGGCATGTTACAATGGGTCATGTTTGCTGATCCACACCAAACTTCCCGTGGGTCATATGAGAATGGTGAAGGTGTCATATGATAGAGAAATGATGAGACAAATCGTTTGCAACAATAAACCGGCATGTCGCTACGATGATTACTTTCGGATGATAGAGCCATTTTAAGTTTTCTTTCCGAGCATATATAAACCCCCGACAAACGCAAGTCTGATCACTTCATCGAAAGACGAGGGTAAGCGACGGTCGTCGGCTCTGGAGCTCACGATCATCCGGGTTGCAAAGGACTCTATCTTTTGAAGTACAGGGCAAAGCTATCTTCTTACTTCAAAGTTTGTGTGATAGGAGTTGAGATAGTGTCTTTACTTATGGATAAAATTTTTTTTAAAAGTGAGTATGAGTAGATAAAATGCGGAATTTTTTAAAAAATTCTTAATTTTCAGTTTTTTCACAAGTTTTACATGTAGACTAAGGTTATTCAAGTGCTATGCTGAGTTCAATTCTGCTATCAGATTTGAAATGTAACTAAGTCTCAGAAGGCAGCTTCGCGAGGGGTTGGATCCCAGCTACTGTTCACTACCTTTGACTCGGCGTTGCTGTTACCACTTCGGGGCAGTGACAATGATGTCTTCAGCTGTAAAGAGCGGGTATCTGGGAAGATCTCTCACTTCCCTAGTGATCAGTACAAGGCCTTCGGGCTGTCGACGGGATCTAGTGCCACTCACTACACTCAAACCTATCATCTCACTAAGTGTAAAATCATTCTTTTCCGTTTTATAAACTACTGGATCAATCGTTTGCTATCAACGTTACGGAATTATAATCATTGTTTTTCCCCTTTTCATCTTCAGAAAATGGTTAACTACAACAATGCAAGACGGCTTTTAAGCTTTGCGTCTGTTCAAAGATTTTTCGTAGCGATGCCTTTAAGAAGCATTCTTGTGCACATAAGCGAATGGTAGGGGGCATTCGATACTTTTGTAGCAGCCATAATGCATCTCGCCTTGTCGAGACGCGCTACCGGAGTGGCATGCGAAAGCACAGCAGCTTGCAGTCAACCCAAGTAGCTGACTGAGGAGGCGAAGCAAAGTCTCTTCAGCTCAGCAGTTGAAAGCTCTGGAGACTCAGTGTGCTATCGAGGCTATCACGTCAGCAAAGCCTCCTCATCTTGTGCACCAGCAAAGGCTCTCTCGCCCACCCCGATTCTAGAGACTTCCAGTCTGCTGTCGAGTCTATCACGTCAGCAGAGGCTCCATCTTCTAGTCAGTGCCAGCAAAGGCTCTCTCACCCACTCCGATTTGAGTCTTCTCCGAAGTAGTCGAGTAAATCCTCCTCTCTCTACTCCTCTAGCGCGATGAGTCGGCTACAAGTAGCAGGGACGACAGTGAGGAAGAGGGGGAGGATAAAGGCTCGACGAAGGTTCAGGTTGACCTAGTCGAGAGTGTCTACTCGATAGCGAGGTAGAGGCGGTGGTGAGGGACGTTGACCTCGATAGCGAGGTGCAGCCGGTCTCTAAGTTATCAAGCAAGTGGTGGGATTTGCGCGCTCAATGTCGCAACTTCATTATGCGCCCACACTGGGTTGATAACTATGACAAGCTGAAGAATGAGTTGGAGGTGTGGAAGAGGGACTGTAGTTTCTTCTATAAAGCGAGTTCCGAGAACCTCTCGCGAGGTCACTCAGGAGCTCAAGAAGACTCAAGCAAGTCTTTTTTGAGAAAGAAGGAGAGCTCGATCGCGAGAGGTTCTCGCACCTCGTAGTAAGGCTAAAGAAGAGCAGCTCCTCATCGAGAGAGATTAGAGTGAGTCAGGAAGCGCGAAGGAGTTTAAGAAAGATGGAGGGAGGAGGTGGAAGGGCTGCGGAAAGCAGTTGGGAAGGTGGTGGCGACTAATCAGGAGCTGCACCAGCAAGTGATGAGTAGCAGTACTCGACGATTCAAGTCGCCTCCCACATTCCCCTTGACAAGAAAGGCGCTTGTGCCCGCAAGACCGCTCCTCTGTGAACGTGGACAGAAGACAGAGATGTGTTATAGCAGGGCTAAAAAAGGTAGTCGAATGCTCTTCACCTTTTACATTCGACCACAAGGAGGCGATCACAGGATTCCTGTTACGAGCCACTCGTCCTGAGAAGATCTGTAAGTTTTTAAAACAAGTAACTTAGAGTTCAAGATAATAACTAACACTTCTTTTCTTTACAGATATCAAAGAGAAGCGCCCACCTGCTTCCGTCAACGAGGCCGGAGGCGAAGCGGCAAAGCTTGAGTCCCTATTAGTCCTTGAATTATCCCGAGAATGAACCATCGGCTCTCTTAAGGGCCACCATTGGGCAAGACATGATAGAACCTCCTCGCGGTTTGCCCTGGGCAGTCTTCGGACTGGCGAATACTATCATTAAGTTGAATCTGCTATCAGTCAACTTGAACGTTGCAAATGAAGTTCGGTGTAATACTTCCTTTCGACGGGCGTTCCTGTAAAGGGCGGCGGTGAAACCCGTAGCTATGTATACCGCAAGGGACATTCGGCAATGGTCAATCTTGTTAAACCTCTCTGCGTCATGTTTGCAAGTGATTGCCTCTGTCTCAACGTAGTATGCATTCGCGCCAGGGCGACATTTAGCCAACTGTCGAAGGTTGCCTAAAACTTTCCATTGCATACGTTATGAGAGCCATGAGTTCTACCTGTCTCTATCAATGAGACGAATTGATGAATGGAATGAAAGGGAGGACACTCACGCGCCACACGCAACATAACACACTTCTCTCTTCCGTAGTCTAACAAGCTCTTTACACATGGATCGCAGTCGATTGCTATCCCAGAATCATGTAAGCTATCTTAATTTTATTTAACACTATTTCATCTACCATTATCACCCATATGAAATGTTATAAGATTTGCAAGTTAAACTAAGCGTGCTACTATTTCCAAATGAAGAAGTATACATGGTTAAATTATTCACTAAAGCCCCATTCAAGTAAGTCAGTATGAAAGCAAAGATAATACGAAATAAACATTTATTATGGCATGTATTTTAAAAGGTCTTCATCGTCAATATCGTCCCAGAGTCTGACTTCACATAGATCACAAAAACAGTTGAGCTGCTTTAAACGTTCTTCTGCAGCGTCCCTCACGTTGTCAATGTACGCCCACTCCGCCACGGTTCGCGGTTGGGAGTTAGGGGTGTACCACTCCCATATTTGATGCAACTGCGACTTGCTGGTCATCTCCATCACCCCTTCGACATCATATTGTAAATATTTCCACCGTATGCCTGTTAGGTCGGGCAACTCCTCTTCATCCTCCTCCGATAATGATAACTTTCGTATATTGTCGAGATTGTATGTCTTCTCCACCTTCGCCTTTCTTGGTGCATTTGGTATAACGAGCACCTTTGCTGATGTGCATGGAGAGGAGAACTCCAATGCGGTATTTGGTGTTGTTGGAGGACTTGTCATGTTGTCTTTGAAATGCTGACTTTGAATAATGATAACTTTAACATTTTTCTAATTCTTAAGTATCAACAAGCAACCAATCAGAATGAACAGCCAATGAATGATGAGCATGAAAGGATATAAGCAAAGTGACATCCGTGTCATTTCACTCTGTCTTTGAGACGTATAAGTGAAGTATTCTCTAGCGAATTCTGCTATTATTTGAGGTGTACAAGTGAATTCCAAATTTGAGACATATTAATTGAGTGAAGTCTCTATCTTATTGAAGTATCAACCTTAAACTTGATTTCATTGAAATGGTAAGTTGAAGATTTCCTCTCTCATCTCCCTCAAACGTGTGGTTCATAGCATCTTCCTCAATTTCAGGCATCAACTTCATCACCAACGCCCTCCCTTCTCGAGGAAAGTTTAGAGTTATTGAGTCAAGGTAGGTTGCAACAATACACTGAGGCTTGAACAGAGATGATAGAATGATTTCTCTTTCAGGTGATGTGAGTTCCAGCTCAGAACTGTCGCGACATGGTAACGAGTGGGAATGTGCTGACTGTGGGCACATCTTCACGAGGAAATGGGATCTCACCCGACACATCAAGCGAGGTGTTTGTCGACCTAAGCCGGCATCAATCTCCGGAGGTGGGGATGATTCTGTTAACGTCGTCTCCTTTTCTTGCGACTTGTGCGCTCAGTCTTTCGAGACACGTTTTGAACTATCTTCGCACAGACTTCAACATACACACACGAACGATAGCTACACCAACGGTACCTCCTCTATCCGACTCACTGAAGTGTCCATAAATAATTTAGTGAGGAACTACCAGATGGACTCCTCAGAAACCATTGCTAACTTTGAGGAATGGTTTCATCAAAATTCATCATTGATAGAAGCGCTCTTCAACAATTTAGACAATTTTAGGATGAAGGCGCTCATCTATCTTAAAATAAAATATGTAAAAATCGACCACCATACTGGACAAATAATAGAGAGGTTGGAGTTTCACATACCCTCCTCTCCTGCAACCGAGGTTGTAGACTATGAGTCTTGGATAAATTTTCACATCCAAGGATTAAAATTAAATATTGATAAATTTAACGAGCGCGATAGCGGTCTCATTTTTGACGGCATTGAGTCCGCCTTATTCAAAATCAGTTTATTAGGAAATCATAGTGGTCGAGGCTCCTTTAAACTTCCAAAAAATTTAAAAAACAAAACAGCAGTCATCAATGTCGATTGCGAATCGCAATGTTTTAAATATGCTGTCCTCTCCATTCTCCACTATAATGACATCAATGCGAATCGAAATCGTACATATAGCTATAGGCAGTGGGAGAATGAATTAAACTTCGATGACTGTAATAGTGACGATATGAAAATTAAAGATATAGAAAAATTTGAAAAATTGAACAACATTAAAATAGTTCTCCATGTTTGGGAAAAGGGATTGAAGGGTGTGCGCTACAACTCGCGTTCGAGTTGTTATGATCATGTTGTCAACCTTTTATTAGTAAGACAGGATGATAGTGAGGAATGGCACTACTGCGGCATTCCCAAAATCTCTCGCTTATACCACCACTTAAGAAATTCTACCTCATCAGAGATTTATTACTGTGACAGATGCATTCGGAACTTTAGGAGTAAAAAAAAATTTGAAACTCATTATGAGTGGTGTAAGCGAGGTAAACTGCAAATGGAACGCATGCCCAAAGATAAGGAGTTTTCATATAGAGAGAATGGCGATGAACTAAGTCCTCTTCGTGTCATCTATGCTGACATCGAATGTTATATCGATGATAACATCCATCGACCAGCAGCCATTTCCTGCTATGAAGTATGGCATGACCATTTCCAAAATAGAAAAAATAAAATGCACGTCTGGCAAGGTGAGGATTGTATTTACCAATTCCTACAATTCCTCGAACAGGCTGTAAAATTTCAACAAAAGTATGATGGTGAACTCTATCGCAGATCATTGCATATGACAGCAGATGATCAAGCAAAATTTGATAGTTGCAACGTTTGCCCCAAATGTAGGAAAACATTTGACGATGATAAGATTAAGAAAGTGCGCGACCATGACCACATCACTGGTAAATTTAGAAACGCACTCTGTTCAAAATGTAATTTTTCGCTGAGGATGAAGCGGCGTACATTACCCGTCATTTTCCATAATTTCAAGGGCTACGACAGCCATATGATAATAAAAGGAGGTTTAGGTCAAATGAAAGAGTGGAAGCTTGATGTAATAGCACAAACGAGAGAGAAGTTTATGGCCATGACAGCAAAAGTGCCTGTCGATAAAACTAAAGAAAATAAGACGGTCTATTTTGATATAAAATTTTTAGATTCCTACCAATTTATGACTGCATCACTGGCCTCTCTCGTGCAAAATCTAAAGTCTCTTCCACTAACACAAAATCTTAAGAAACAATATCCAAATCTAACCGATGAAGTCATCACGCGGAAAGGAGTCTTTCCATATGCATATTTTGATGCAATTAGTAAACTCGGCGAGACTTCTCTTCCGCCCATAGATAAATTTAAAAATGATTTGACCGGCGCAGAATGTAAGACCGAAGATTATGATCATGCACAAGATGCATGGATAAAATTTGACTGCCATACATTTGGTGAATATATGATTGCCTACCTTAAGTTAGATGTATTTTTGCTGGCTGATGTATTTCAGGAGTTTCGACGAGTGGCATTAGAAGAAGATAAGTTAGATCCCGTCCACTTTGTCAGTCTGCCAGCCATGTCATTTAAGTCTGCTTTTAAAATGACTGGTGAGACCATTCATCTCTTACAAGATCCAGAGATGTATAATTTATTTGAGCGAGGAATTCGCGGTGGTCTCACATTTGTAAATAAACATAGGTTAAAATCAAAAATAGTAGGTAATGACCAGACTCATCTGAAGTATTATGACCAAAATAATTTGTATGGTAGTTCATTATCCAAACCGCTACCTCACTCTGAGTTTAGCTGGTTAGATGATAGTGAAATTCAACATTTCTCCAACCCTTCCAACATACTAGCAATTCCAGATGAAGGTGATTGGGGATATTATTTTGAGATAGATCTAATCTATCCAAATAATATTAAACATAAAACCGTAGATTTTCCACTCGCACCCGAATCAGGTGAAGTGAGTAAAGATATGTTTTCCGACTTTATGAAACAATTTCATAAAGATTTAGAATCATGTGGACAACCCAAGTATAAGCCTTGCCGCAAACTTTTACTCACTCAATATGATAAGGAAAACTATCTAGTCCACTTTAGCATCTTAAAATTTTATTTAGAAATGGGCATGATTTTAAAAAGAGTTCACCGCATTATTAAATTTAGACAGAAAGCCTTCCTCAAACCCTACATAGATAGTAACAGTCAGAAACGTGCACTAGCCCAAAATAATTTTGAAAAAGATTTTTATAAATATAAGAACAACAGTCTATTTGGTAAGACGATGGAGGATGTTAGAAAGCGCGTAAACTACAAACTAGTTAATGATGATCAAAAGTATCACAAATTGATCTCATCACCTCTATTCATCGATAGAGACATAATCGATGAGGATCTTGTAGGTATTAAAATGATAAAATCTGAAGTTGAGTTGTGCAAACCCATCTATATTGGTCAAGCTGTTCTAGATTACTCCAAGCTTGAAATGTATCAACTCTTCTATAAAATACTAAAACCGTGTCCTCTCGTAAAAGAGGTTCGTTTGTTGGGTGGTGACACAGATAGTTTCTTTTTAGGTATTACCACTCAAAAAGATTTAAATTTTAATGAAGTAGGAAAATCTTTAGAAAGATATTTTGATACATCAAATTATCCTGCTAATCATCCACTATACTCCATCAAAAATAAGGCAAAACTTGGCTGCTTTAAGGATGAGACAGCAGGGAAGGAGATAGCTGAAATGATTCTCCTCCGCCCTAAAATGTATTCTATGAAATTAAAGGATAGTGATGATAGCATTAAGCGCGCTAAAGGCATATCAGATCATTGGTCTCTAACATGAAACATAAGAATTTCAGGAAAGCCTATAGAAATAAAAATATAACGTTTGTCAATATGACAATCTTAAAATCTAAGTCGCATGAGATCAAAACTCATACTTTTATGAAACGGGCGCTTTCAGCATGGGAGGATAAGAGGTGCTGGCTAGAACACAACATATCTCTTCCACATGGACATCCTGACACAAACATACCACCACCCAAAAGAATTAAACTCACACTACCACATTCAGGAGACGTCTTAGCATAATCATCCTTAACTTAGTATTTTGATGTTGATTTCTGTAGATAAACATTGTTGTTTTATGTATCGCATGAGATTGTTTTTTCCTTGTGAATATGTGTCCACATCTGTACATTCCCCATGTGATGACTTTTCCACTGAAAGACATTTTTCCTATCCCTGTATATTTCCACCCTTCACGAAGTAAAAAGACTTTTTGTATATAACAATGTTTATTGAAGTGCGCTCATGTATATATTTTCAGTGGATGTTGTATAAAGTCTATTCCTTCACATTCATGTACATATTTCAATAAACATTATACAATGACTTCACTTTGTTTTCCGAAACACTAACGTTATGAGGGATTTAGTATCTTTCACATGGATGCACTCTTGTAAACCATTGGTAATTTTGATAGCAATAGAGGGTATAGTTTGTTTGACGACGGGATGATAGAAAATAGATTCAAACATCTTCTCGACTATTCCATATGAAGCGTCTTTATCATGAATGAAATCACGTAAAATGTATTCTTTTTTCTCACCAACAGAAATAGGTAGAATCAAATCACTTTGAATGTAAAGGTGCTGTTCATGTTTATCAAGTGTCATTGGTGTTTCTATACCAATCGTATGCGCAGCAGCAAACACAGTTTGTAGCATTGAAAAACCAAAGAGTTTTTTCAAATTTTTACTCAATTGACATTGAATGTCATCACCCAGTCTCAGAACAACGCGTTGATTTTCAATTGAAAACGAAATGTGGTGTGTCTTTACATCATATTTACTTTTCATCACATGCTTCAACTTCTGTTGTATATAAGGATTTACTACATGAATGAAGCTTTCAACTGTATGATATAGACGCGGCATTATATTGATAGCAACTTTAGATTCTTCATAAGACTGGTAAATTTTCTTGATGCGATCGCCATAGATGTCCACCCACCATTCATCATTAACTGAATCAGCTTTAGTGTGATATTCATGAGAAGCATATACCACACCGCTTCCAATAATAGGTGTATAATGTCTTACAAAATGACGCAAGGTTGGAGAGAAATAAACTGTAAGTTTGTCATTATATTTCTGAATAACCAACTTATTTTTGTCCGCCATAATTTTCTCTCCATACTTCTTACCCACAGTCTCATTCCATCGTTTTACTAACTCAATAAGTGATAAAGGTTGAACACCACGCTTTTTCAAAATGATGCGTTCTTCGCATTCTACAACATCTTCATCAAATATTTTAAATCTATAATGAAATTTGTTGATTCGATTTGAATAAACTTTTCTAACATTTGCAGTAGCAATTGACGTTAGATGTAGTCCATGACCAAAACCGAGATGCGGATAGAATTCACTATCCAACCTCAGCGTAAGACCTTTAGTAAAAGAATGAAAGCGGAGGAACTGTCTCCCACTCCAATGATAGATAGTAAACTCATAAGCTTTCTGATTTTTATTCTTCATGATGGAAGTATTACCACTGTTGAATGCCTTAATAATTTTCTCATTCCCAAATGGCTCATAAGAATCTGATTTTATCTGAATCCATTCATAGTTCCACTTTCCATCTGATGTTAAATTGTATGGGAACTGAAATGCATTATTCATCGTTATTCCATCATGGGTGCGAGGAGTCAATATCATTTCTTCCAAATCATTCACATTCTGAATATTGCTATCATAGCAAATACTAGAAACGCCAACCTCCCATTCACCTTCTAAATGCAGTGGGCGATTTAATTCTACTCGATAGTCTGATGGTTTATTTTTGGGAAATTTATTCATAGAAGCATTACTGGGCAAGTAGATTAGAAACGAGTCCTTATTTTCACTTTCCATATTATTCACATTGGAAAAATATATTAGCATACGTTTGCATTAACTCTTCATTCGGAAATGGAGTGTGATACTTGTCACAGCATCTTTATGAAAAGGAATCAACGCACCAGCATCGTCATAAATGGCAATATCAATTTGTGGGATGTAGTTTGATTTCAGCTTTGTATAATGCACTTTCTTGAAAGTATGCTCAGATAAAATACTGCAGCTCTTTGGCTGGTATGGTATCATTGCTAGCAATGGAGCTTCAACATCTCCCACACGTACATCTTCACCAATATTGGAATATATCTGAAAATAGTTAATACGACGCGATAGCGACATGTCTGCGCTAGCTTTGGTTACAGTACCACTTTTAAAGATATTTTGGTCAAAACCCAAAATGTCCATTAGAGTTTTATCCATAATTAGTTCAATACCTTTTCCACTTATAGTGAGAGACAAAGTACCTTCTTTTTCAGAAAATGAAATATGTTGCTCATTAATCACTTCATTTAAATAATCTACAACCAATTTAACTGAAGTAATGATGCGAGGCATCAGCACTCTTGTTTCATGTAAGATACCACCGAAAGGCTCTACACACTTTCTGTATAAAGATACGCTCCATTCTGTATCAAATTGATTTGACCTTTCACATGGTAAATGTTGCATATTAAATTTTCCATGAACAGCTGCAGAATGATGTCGCAAGAACTGATGAAAATCTTTTGAACAAATTAATACTAGATCATCATCATTTAATTTACTTATTGCAATATGATTAGATGATTTAATATAAGTCAATGTTGCCACTTGTTTACCATCAACTCGAAGGAGATAATTAAATTTCTTCAATAATGTTTCAGGAGTCATGTTTGTCTTTCTTGGATTAATCACAATCTTCTTCACCAACGTCTTCTCATTTTTTGGAATAAGATCTACATAATAAGCTTCCTCTCGATATATTAACTGTTTATGAGCACTTATGTGGTAATTAACGTTAAAATTATCATAGCTTGTCAAGGCGCTAGCGAGGTAACCTAAATCATTTCTTAAACTTGGACTTAAACCAACAATCCAATCTTTCTCAACTACATGATGTATATAAGTATAATCATCATTGTGTGGAGTAAATTGGGCAATATGTTTACACGCTTTATTCAAGAAATCATATATAAACTTTTTACATGATAAGAGATCTTTCTTTGGCCACTGTGGAATGTATACTCGGCAGCCCTTTTCACATTGGTAAGCAGCTGTACGTCTCATATTAATAGTCATCACCTCATGATCAAAAGTATAGACACAGTTGCTATAAACAGGTTGAGTGACACCCACTTCCCAATTCCCATTTAGCTGTTGTGCATGATCAATGGGAGTAGAAAAGAGTGCGGCTCGATTACTAGTAAATCTCTTTGTAGCCGCATTGCTAAGCAAAATATGATAAAACGACATTTTTATATTGCTAATCTGCAACTTTGCATAACATCATGAAGACTTGGATTTTGGACTCTCTACAATATATCAGAGTTGATCGTGATGGAAACGTACATTTCAAAAATTCTCATGGTCATACATCAAGAGGAATTACATTAACATGGCGACAATTTGTCAACCTCAATGATATCATGAGGGATTTGGAATATTTTGAAACATTAAGATTCATCTCCCTGGGTGATCAAGTTTGGCTTCAACATTACAGAAATGAAATTCAAATCTACCATTCTCATTCCGCAAACTGTTTCTCATTTCGCAAATACAATTGGGAGAAGTATAGAAGATACATACATCGCTCCATCATGACATTTATTCGTCGTGAGTTCATCGCCCTACTATGCAAATCTTAATCAGACATGACTATCACGCACCATGAGTTGGAAATTAGATTCCCTACAACGTATTGAAACGGATCATGATCGAAACGTCTATTTCAAAGATTCAACTGGAAATGTGAGAAGAGAGTTTGCTTTATCTTATCGCCATTTTCAATCTCTACATCATATCATGAAGGATTTAAAATACTTCTATATGAAAAGACATTCACGTATTGGAAATCGCATCTGGTTGCGCGTCAACAATCGGCGAATTCAACTCTATCATTCCCAACTTCATACTAACTTCACATTTCATCAAGGTAGTTGGGAAAAGTATAAAAGGAAGGTACATCGCTCAATTTACTCATTCTTTCATCATGAAGCGCCATCGCTACACCATCGTCAACATTCTCCGTCGCTTCAGACTCTACACCAAAATCGATCTCACAACATTACACCAACAGCTTCCAAACAGCAAGTATTACCCGGGTCGTCCTCAAATGTTAGTGGTGAAGATGAACAATTCACGGAATCTTCAACTCTTCCCAAATGGGACTGTACAGATTCTCGGCGCCCTTTCTCATTCATCGGCGCAGTCAATGCGCTTAGAGCTACAAAGACTACTACGTCGGATATGGAAGAGGGAGAGGTGTGTGATGTCGAATCTGACTGTGGACAATATGGTGATCTCTACTCAATTGAGTGACAGTCTATCATTTTTGAAGATTCGTACCAGCAGTTACAGTTTGTGTTATGAACCCGAACTTTTTCCTGCAGCTCTCATTAGTTGTTGGTTACCTGTGCATGTGGCAATCTTTCATAATAGTAAAGTGATCATTACTGGACTAAAATCTCATGTACAAGCAAATATGATCCTAGACTATCTCATTGAGTATGTACGTACCCAGCGGATTGTAAAATAAAAAACAATTTTTCCAACATGATGTTTTTATTTCAAATCATGATAGAACTTACAAATCATTTTTTCATTAGAGGATGGATTACATGAAAAGTTTTGAATAACAGATGCAAATCGAGATACATGTAAACGTCTTAAGATGAAGTACAGTACAAAAGCACCACACGTTGATGAAAGTGGATGTTGTAGTATGCGTTCATTTCGCTGATATTGACGCGTATGTTTTCTCAACCACTGCTGTGTTGGTATATTTGGAGGTTGAGCAAGAGAGTCAAATAGTTCACCACGTCGGTCTTCTCCAATAAAGATCGCTTTCCAATGCTCACCGCCTAAATTCTGTGAATGAGTGTTTAGCACAATAAAGATGGGATAGTGATTTACTGCAGGTGGTAAGGTATCGAGTGAATAGACATTATCGAAAGCTTTCAACGTCGCTTCGTCTGCATTACGCTGCACTTTAGTCTTAATATCGTCAGCAGTCAGCCAACTCATTAACGATTATACTGAAGAATCACGTCACGATACTTTGTAATTTCAATATTTGAATCGAAGACTGCATAAATTAATACATTGATCGTCTCAGGTAGTGTTCTTTTGAACGTCAAATCCAAACGAATATTATGAGGCACGTTCGCTTGACGATAGGGTGCACTAATATCGCTGTCAGCAGTCAAATCAAATGCATAAATAGTATATCCACTCTTAAACTCTTTCATAGTCAGTCCGTTGGTGTCATCCGTATTGTAAAAGCCAAAAACATCCATAAAATCAACATAACTGCGCATAAATTGATCCGAAGCAAAATCTGGTTTGTAGGGTGGACCAGGATGACTCACACCATTTACACGTAAAGCAATTTCACTTAACTGATTGTGTTTAAAATTGAAAGGATTCTTCTTTATATTACCATTAAATGCATCATTTTCAACCATTGCCACCATGAGGAGCTTCGGTGCTTCCGATGGAAAGAGGCCATCTTTCTTGAAACTCTTTTGATCTTTCGGAATTGTAAAGGTGAGAAGCTTTGTATGCTGAACGGGGTAAATGGCATTTTGGCGGTTAAGGCCTTCAGCATGCCCTCTAATGACACTTGGATTCGGTACTACTCGACGAATGTAAAGTGCAATATCTTCCACATGAATTCTAAAATTGTCAACTTTAGCAAATGCATTTAGCGCAAATTCAGGCTTATTCAATGTCAGCTTGAGTCGCATGCTGGTATTACACAGTAAAAACTTTGACTGTCTAAAGAAGTCTAAATTCAGCGGACCATATAGCTGACATACTCTACTATCTTTAATCATAGCAGATCGCTTTACAAAGCCACTGTTTGTTTCAACATCAAATTTTCCTGCTTCATCTCTGTACCATCCCATGGCTTCCATATGACTTTTTTGTGCTGCTGGATGAAACTGTGATACATGATTGAAATATGATTTATAGGGATAATCGCTTTGACCACCTTCCACCTGCTGCTCTCCAATCGTTAGAGAAACATCACGAAGTAATGTAGTCAATGGTAAATTGTTCAGTCCAACTTTATGTGTATCGTCAATAGCAGTTCCATCTGCTTGCTGAATTCTAAACCTCAAATCAAGCATCGCATAACTCAAATCTATGTAGTCATCACTACCACCAGGAATAACAAATTCAATGGGGCCAGCATTCTCAGCTGTTCGAGGATGATAATCTACAATACTTGAACTAAGAATATCTGTCTGTATGGCTTGTTGATCGAATAAACAAAAACCGGAAGTTTTACACTCCATGATTAGAAGTTATAGCAGCGTCGTCGTTTAGCGCCTGATGAATGATTAGAGCCTCTGCGACGTTTGCGTGAATGCCTTTTGACTGAAGATCGCACCTTACCAGCTCCGCGATGTTTCCTCCTTCCTTTTTTCATTCGTTTAGGTGATTTCTTTCCTTGAGTAACACCAGCAAAGGTCTGCTTCAATGTTTTTAAACCGCGTTCCTTTCCACGATTCAACAAACTGCTCTTAAAACTTCTACCTCTGGAAAGATCACTAGCAACATCACCAGCAAAGCCAACGGCATTACTTAAAACATTTCGTTTTAAAGATCTACCGACATTGGATATGAGAGGTGCTACAACAGATTTCAGTGCACCAAGTATGCTACCTCCACGTTGGCGGCGAGCGCCGATGTAAATTTGTCCTCCACCACTTACGTAGGAGGGTCGTGAATAAAATGAGGCAGTTGGATTCATAGCTCAAACCCTAAACATTGTTAGTTACAACTTTGCATGAATCACTGTCGATCACTTAGATGAAAGATGTCGGCATGACGCATCCAAGAGTTCATACTTGAAGGATAACCAGTCCATTTAACAAGACACCATTCTTCACCTTGCCGTTTTTTACATCGAATGATTTTCTCTACCAAATATGTTTCACTTTCAGTGACTACCTCAATCTCATCGCGGTAAAAGCTACCCTCAATTTCTTCATTATCGTAATCTTTCAACTTGTAGGTGGTCGGAGAGTCTTTTTGATTAATCCTTGATACTGTAAATACCTCCTCTGTCCAATTCGGGAGGTACCTTTAGCAAAAACACTTTTCACTTTTGAGATACGAACTTTATCGCCAATTTTCACATCACTTTTCACATGAGTGCGTTTACGTTGGAATGATTCGCGCACTTTATCTACATTGTCAGCATTTACATCTACTGGTCTGAGTCCAATAGAACGATGGATAGAGTGATTGTAGGCATGGAGTGTATCTTGTAGAACCTTTGTCCAATTTTGTGTCAAGTTGGCAGTAAAATGTCGCCACAAGCGATTTTTTAATGTGCGATTAAAACGTTCAACGAGTGCAGCTTTATAAGCGCTCTTTACACTAAACACCTCAATGTCATGCCTCTCAAATAATCTTGTCACATGCTGATTTTCAAACTCTTTTCCTTGATCACTCTGAATTCTTTTTGGAATGCGACCTTCTCGAAAAATTGTTTGGAATGCTTTTGCTACTCCTTTCCCTTCTTTAGTTTTTAAAGGTTGAGCCCACGCATAACGCGAGAAAATATCAATGACGGTTAAAATAAAATTATTACCCGAGTTATGTTTTGAAATGGAGGCAACATCGCACAAATCTGCTTGCCACTGTTCATCGATGTCATGAACAATATAATGGCGGGTGCGGTACTTCTTTTTCGCTTGTTTGTGGAGTGTATAGGTAGCCTGACCCTTTAACCATCGTTTCACTTGTGATTGTGGAAGACCACTCGCTTTTGATAATTTCTTGATAGATGCAAATCCTGCCGGATGTTTTACATCATAATAGATTGACTTCAAACGTTCAGTCGATGACGACTGACTCTTTTTCCTCCTTCTCATCTTTTTGTTTTCTTGCCTTTCTACATTTACAACAACTGCAGCATTTAGCTTTAGCGGTTTTGCGATCGTGTTCACATTGCTTAGGGGTTTCATTATGAGAGCTGGCGCAGCAAGTGCAAGTGACAACGACATTCACCTCTGGCGGCTCATTACATGGCAAGCAACACATCTGCTTCATATTAATAGTCTGAGAACATGTATTTCTTGGGAGGAGCTGTTTTACGTTTTCCTTTTACTAGTTTTAGTGGTGTCGTAGATCTACGTCGAGTTCTTCCTCTTGTTTGCTTAGTGAGTGTGGGAGGGGATGTAGAAGGTGACGTCTTAAACCAATTTGTTGGCATTTTCATCGTCTGAAGCATTGGAGTAGTAGCCACTGTTGAATCAAGTTCTTTCAATGTCTCATTATTCAAAGCAAATTTTGGCACATTATGCTTTTTCAATAGTTTAAGAAAGTATGTCCACCCAGGTGGAACATAGCCTTGACGGCGCTTTCTACGTGTCGCATACTGAATCAAGTCTTCATAACGTGAAGCATCAATCACTTTATTTTCATCTGTAATGATTTCTCCTCTATCATTTACATTGAGATGGGGTTCAATACTGTTGAAAAGAGATATGGCATGTGCACGAGATGCTAAAGGTGTAGCAGTCGACACAGAGTCACGCATCTTATTCTTCAAATTTTTCAATTGTTCAACAGTTTCCGATTGTAATAATACAGCACGATGTGGATCTTTGATGTGAACATTTTGCTGATAATCTAATTCTTTCCTATACATTTGATTTGCAAGAGGTTGCTTTACTTGCTGCATGGCAGTCAATTGTACATATTCATCCTGAGGAATAACAATCATGCGAGAATAAGAACTCATAGTTTGTAGATAATCATGGGAGTTTTCAAAATATCGCTTCGAAATCTAAATTCTTCCGGACACTCTTGCGTAAAGTCAATGAATAAGTAACCGTATGGTTTTTCAGTAGCTGCTTGAAAAATTTCAATTAAGGCTTTTGATCCTCTTGGTGCAACTTGTCGCGCTAAAATTTCAAATTGACTTTTATCTCGCGGATTCTTGAAAATAGCATAATAGTGTGTATTCAGGTTTCGTGTACGAGCTTCTTTTCCTTCAGGAAACAAATTTTGTGTGATATAGATGATAAAGCACCTTTTATGATGTGCTGCGCGAGTGAACATATCTGTAACATCTTTTGAATTCTTACTTTCTTTTAATAAATCATCCAATACAACAACATCATTAGACTGAAGTTTATCCACTGCAATAATTCCTTCATGTCGAATAAAGTTGCGACTTTGCAATTCCTGAAACAGCGACGGTTGATAAATACCATAACACCAAATCACTCGATTGATAGGTTCCCTAAACAACTCCCTTCTTTTATCCAATAAATTCAGCGTGAAAACAGTTTTACCTGCATGAGATGGACCTGATACAGTCAGAACTTTATCGCATTGAAGTCTGAAATCCATTTTATTACTTTGAGACTCAACATTTGCATAATTAACGCTTAGAGCCAAAGATATTTCCCAATAGGTTGCCCACGGCAGGAGCTATCATTGGAAGTATTGCTGAAAGGAAACCGCCCTTTTGTGTTAGAGTTTTCCTCTTTCTTTGAAGGGCGACTTTAGGATTGGAGATGAAACGCAATTTTGTAGCATATCGCTTAAGTAACTTTCGTTGTTTTGGTGCTAATTTCTTCGTCCTCAACTTTCTCACATGAGAAATAATTTCACAAATGAATTTATCGTTAGCATGTCGTATAGCATTGTATCGCTGATTTGCTTTCATTCGTCGGAGAGCTTGAATGGCTGAAGAAAACTTTTGACTTTTACGTTTCGCCATTTTCCGTGTTAGTCTTTGCTAAAACCTATCTTTACCACATTTGCATAGGTACTAACTATTGCGGCATAAGTGACACTCGAAATGAGCAATATCACAGTGGTTACATTGGCAAAGTTGAATGCAATTACGTATGAAACAGCGTTGACAAAAAGCATGCTTACATCTCTTGAAGATGCGCTTTTCATTTCCATCCTTTCGTTTACATACATCACAACACATAGTTTCACCGTTACTGATGTCTATAGCAAGTCTTTTTGAAGATATGAATTTGCTAGCCTTTTCTAAATAATAGACGCATGTACAGAAGGAATATACTTCGAGAGTGAGCAGACATAGCTCGAAAACCAGTTGTGCTACAATCAAGTACCACTGCATTTTCAATTTTTCTTTATGGAAAGTTGAATGTGAATATCTGAAATCGCTTCAATCACTAGACTGCTACCATGATGGTTAAATGCGTTAAGACGTTCAGCAATTTTTATCATATGTCTTTTAAAAAATTCTTCGGGGTGATCTACCACTTCCATTGAATAAGAAGTAAAATGGAAAGAGCGAGTTTCCACCTCTTCCTTTCCAAAATGACTAAACTTAATTTTCGCAACTAATCGCGCCATGACAATGCTATCAGAGAATGTATTCATTAACTCTAGAAATAGAGTGCTAGCATCATCGAGCACTGCTTCGATGTCAGTCTCATCTTTATGAAAATTTATCACATAATCTTGAACAGCTCCTTTTAAACTTTGCCTATGAAAACGTAATGTTCCGCAGTCGTTTGAGAAAGACATGATCGCCCTTTATCTAACCCATCCATTGCATGAAAACAACAACTCTTCTCATAGTAACATTTATTGAATAACGGTAACAAGCATGCATTATAAATCAATGGTTTGAAAGAGATAAAATAGATACAGCTGATAACTATCATACAGCGAGCAATGATAACCATACAGGACTTTGGCAGTGTTGAGGTAAGGAGGAAAGAAGCATTGGTTATGAACGTAGCTACTACAACGAACAGACAAAATAGGAACACACAAATCCTTAAAACGTTTCGTGACTTCATGATAATGTTGATTCACTCTACTATCCCAAGGCGGGAGCAAAATATCATCAATGATTAGATTGGGAAATACTTTCCTCTCCTTACCAGGATTATTACAAAAGATGCGTATAACATTGAAAGCAGCTAACCATCGTTTAAAGTCAATAAGAAGAGCACTCTCACAAGAAAAGCCATAGTCTTGCAAATATTTCAGATTAAGTCCATGAATGTGTTTTCTCGCCCATTGATCAACATTGGGATCGCAGTTGGCATGTTGATGATAGACACTAACAATCTGATATGTCCAATTGTTCATAGCAATAGCACTGAGCTCCTGTACAGGTTCACCCTCACAATCCATAAAAATGATGATAGAAGCCTAAAACGGAAATTTACACATCTAAGGAAGCGTTCTATAACATATTACAAAATGAAGAATTACATCGATGCTTTTCACGACAAAATACACAAATGATATGATGGCAACGAAGAAGTAAAATGTATCTAATAAGACCACGTCTACGACACTCAAAGCACATAAGCGAATTGTCATAGGGTAGAGTTAGGAAAGGACTAGTAATTCTCCTTCTTTGATTTGCGTTTTGATGTAGCATTCTTCTCCGACTTGCGCTTCGTACCACTGCTGTTGAGGATTTGATCAATTATGTCATCTACGCTGGCTGGTTTTGGAATATATAGGATGGATTCCATATGCATGGAGAGAGAGGCTATTTTATTATCTTTGTGCTGACCATAATATAGTCCATTCACTTTGAAAAGGATATCCCAAGTACCTTCTCCGAGCTCGTCGCATGTGATGATTGTTGAATGATCTCCCTCCTTCTTATAGTAAGTACACCAATGTGATACCGGTAGGCAAATTTGATTACCATCCCAAATCTTTCTATAGGGAGTATCCTTGTCATCTCTCGCTTTCCACTCTTGAGCAAGAGGAGTAGGAATGTCCATATTTAATGTCACGTACTCCTCAATAATATCGAGTTGGCGGCGAATGTACGTACTCACGGGGATCAGTATGTAGTCCCCATACTGATTGCGCATTATCTTGACATCCGTGGAAGGGAGCATTCCCGTTTGGAGTACTACGCTATGATCGTCATAACGCAAGACTTGTTTAAATTTACGCTGTAGCGGTGTAGGATTATGTACCTTGGTTGTTTCTTCCACTGGCCTCAGTTGTAGATGATCTGATCGGAGCGAACCTTGTAACGTTTGACCGTCATTTTGTCCTACTAGTGCAGCAGATGGAGTAGATGCCTGAAAATGAAAAAAGATTGTATTAAGTTTACGTTCAAGGGAGGAGAGGGAGGGAAGTAGCGACTTACCATTTTAGTTGGATAATAGAATAGAGAGAGAAAATGTGCGTCCGTCACTCGTGTGATTCAACGATGGAATGATTCTCACTGTGGAAGGCTCGCTATTTATAAAGAAATGCTTGATTCTCATTGGATGATGATCCTCATTGGACAATAACATCAAGCTGATTCCAAAGCCGTCAGCGAAATTTGATGAAACAAACTTTGGTAAAGGTCCCAGGTCGAAATTCCACACTTTGGAAAATTTTTAATTTTTCCCATACAAAGTCACTCTGACACTTAGGATTTTTTCAGGTGAGCTCCGACCTAAAATCTTGTAACCGCTCTAACTTTTGAACGGCTGCTCCGATTGACTCGCAACGAAAAATGCGGTCGAGCAGTGTTTCATCCTCTTTCCAATGCAACTCGAACGAACAAAATCCGTCCACTAGAACCAAAGTTAGAACAAAGGGGGGGGGGTCAGCGAAATTTGATGAAACAAACTTTGGTAAAGGTCCCAGGTCGAAATTCCACACTTTGGAAAATTTTTAATTTTTCCCATACAAAGTCACTCTGACACTTAGGATTTTTTCAGGTGAGCTCCGACCTAAAATCTTAAATGGCGTCTCACATGTAAACGAAGACAGATAGGAACAAGCCGTTTGTTTCAGTGAATTTGTCTCACTCTTAGCTTTCAAATGACACCTCACTCGACAAAATCCGTCCACTAGAAGCCAAGATCGAAGCAAGCTGTCCAGAGGGGGGGGGACGTCAGCGAAAAATTTTTATCTCCGATTGCTTTCAAATTCACCATACAGATGCAGAATTTCACGCTGAATCCGAATCTGGCCTCCGTTTTCACATCCGAGGCTTCGTTTGGACACTACACACCAAAACATCCCACAGTTTAACCAAGACAACCTAGACGGTCGCCCAGGTCAACCTAGACGGTCGCCCAAGTCCACCAGGCGGTCGGACACAGACACCCAAGGCTCACACACTGTCGGTCCAGAGGGGGGGGGACGTCAGCGGAACCTCGCCGGCACATCACGACACTGGCGGACCAGAGGGGGGGGACTCAGCCACGACGGCGGCCATCTTGCGCTATCTGGTGTTCGCCGTTTTCTTACTACTACCGCGGAATGAACTGTATTGCATTTTATGTAATTCTATTGTGAAACATGATAAAAGATTCTTTGTCAATTCATAGATGGAGTCAGCCAAGCACCAGAAAGCAAAACAACAGGAAGTAAACAAGGCGAAACAACACTTCTTGCCAACTGTCAGCAAGGACTTTACTGCCGATGTACGAGTACACTGTAAATCGCTCAATACCAATCAAATGCGAAGGATACATACCAAAATATTTTTGTGGTATATTTCTGTATTCTCTTGGTATATATTTGTATGCTTTTCGCATGCTTTTTCAAATGTAGTATGCTTTACATTCTAAGGACATACCAGCACAATGATAAAGGAAAGCATCAATGATTTCTAATATATGTTGATTTAAGGCCTTTTGTCAATAAAGATCATACTAATGTTACTACTGTTTTGAAAGTAGTAAGATAATGACATTTGATAGTCAAACTTACAATACTAAATTCGATTTTGATACATGTAGGTCTAAGGCATTTCAAGAATAATCAATAAGTATTCAACCATCAACAATTATGCATTATGTAATTTTGGAACTAAGCATATTATCAATCCGAAATAAAAACACATTATAATTCATGGACGCAAAAATATTTATGTTTGAGATATATAAGTCAACATGGTTGCTCGAAAGTAATCGTTATATTTAAATGATGTTTATCAACTTAGTTCATGGAAATGAGCTAATTATGAGTCTTGGGAATGCCATAAGACAAGTAGCAACGATGACATGTGGCGTTACGTTAACAATAATTCCAATCTAGTTAAATACCACACTTTCACAAAGAAATATTCACGACTGGTATTAATGGATGGAAAAATGTTTTTTGACAGTAGTATGTAATATAACTTATTATTTGCCATGTGATTTAAAGCTCTTCATACTAAACACATGCCAATGAGGACGAATTTGCGTCGGGTCTCGTATATAAAACATACCAACAATTCGTATTTAATTGTAAAACAGCCAATCACAGACAAAATAGTTCGTATCGCTACATACCAATCACATACGAAAGTAAGTGAGATTTCGTATGAAAAACATACCAGATATCTGTAAATATACGAGAATCTCGTATCAGATGTTAGTTTCAAATTGTATGTGATTTTGGTATATGTTTGTATGCAATTTTCGTATCCAGCGGTTTACAGTGTAGTTCGCGCTTTTCTTTCTGCTGACATCCCTTGAAAAAACTTCAAAACCCAGACTTGCGGAAATTTTTTATTCAGATGGGGAAGCCACTTCCAAGCGAAACATCCTGCCGTGACAAAAACACTCAACTGGCCGACGAAGAAACTGTTCGTGTCAAGATGATTCTTGCAAACAAGGATATCTTCCCCTTTGTGGATGAAAGTGACATTAAAGACAACAAATTCCTAGCCATTCTCGGTGGAGTGATTGACGATCCCTATAAAACTTTTATGATTGACTGTATTCCTTTGAGTCAATCTCCTAATTCTCAAATCATCCCGCATGCCATATAGATGATGTACGTAAAGGACTGGGAACAGAGAGACAGCAGTTTGCACTGTTGATAAGTGATGCAGCTGCCTGGTTTCTGCTGGCAAGCAACTCAAATTATTCTACCAAAATATGTTCCACGTTACTTGCTTGTGCCATCTCCTTCACAACGCTGCTCTGAAAGTGAAAGCAAACTACGAGTCAGTAGACAACCTAATTTCATGCGTCAAGGCAAGCACTGTGAAGAACAAGACCCGCAAGGGACTGTTTGACGCAATCGGAGTGCCTCCACAAGTTGGTTGAAAGCGGCTTTCTATTATGCTGACCACTTCCCAAAGGTCTGTGAGATAGTTGGACAGTTTCAGGGGGATGGATTAATCGTGAAGAAAGCAAAGCAGGCTGTCGCACAACCTGGACTTCCTGTATCGTTAATGGAACTCAAAATATCTTACGCAAGTTTGGCTGATCTTGTCATCCAAATAGAGTCGGACGAGATCACAATCGAGTCTGCTTATCGCCAAGTAAAGCAACTGGACTTTGGTTTTGATCCATGCCATGTGAAACCATACTTGGACAAGCGCCTGAAAAAGAATGATTACCGACATTGTAAACTTGTCAAGAAAAGATATTTCTCCCACAATGTATGGAAAATTGCGACAATGTTTGCCCACCTCAGCTGCTGTAGAGCGTTGCTTTTCAATGCTTCACGAAATAATGGCCAACGATCGCAATTTCAAAGCGGAAAATGCTCGCAAGTACATTGTTCTGCATTGCAATTCGGTGCATTGCGATTTAGATGCTTGACTTGTGCTGCTAACTGTATCTCGTAGAAACTGATATTATGTACTGTACTTGTAATAAATTATAGTTACAGTCTGTAACTAATGAAGAAATTAAAAATTTTTTGTTGTATAATAGCCTTGTTTTTGTTAGGTCAAGAAAAAGTCAAAATTACTCAAACATGAAATCAAAATTTGTGAGTTTTTTTCGGTCAAATTTTGGTCTCTCTAATGATAACTTAAGATCATTAAAGACAAGAACCATGTTCTTCACAAATTCCTCCCAGACTTAAAGAAACTGGACATTATCTTCGGCAGCGCCATCACAATTACCAGATTAAATATTGTACAACAAATAAAATACGCACCTTTTTCATGCGATGTTTACATAAACTGCAGTTAAAATGCTTGACTTCAGCTTCTATTGAATACTCTTAATTGTCTTATACCAATTTCTTATAATCATACTTAACTTGTTAGTTTAAAACGAATGTCCGTCTGTCATTTTGGAAATAAAGCATAGTTATTATCATTATTATTATTGCGGTATCAATTCTTGATGAAGTAATATGAGATGACATTAAGGATTCTTTCTATAAACATAAAGATATTCACCAAAGCAAAGTTTTGAACTTGAAATTATCGCTTACTCAAATTTCAAAAATGAATTTTTATTATTTTTGTACTTTTTAGTTCTGCATCTAATCAGTAGCTGTTGAAAATCTTTAGATTCATGTTGCTTTTAGCCTCAGTGTCTAAAAGTTCACCAAATTCGATTGTTTCTTCACCTGCAGAAAATACAGTGTTGGACAGAATGGATTCATTACCACATGGAATTTTCCAAGTTTAGTAAACTTTTTTGAATTAGGAGACGAAAATCTTTATAGGCCTAAACGGTTTTAATGATTTCTGAATGTGATACTATTCTTGTAGAACATACTTATCAAAAATGTCAAGTGCATGATTAATTAGTGGATAGGAACTATGTGCATATTTTCAACATCCGTAAGCATCTGAATTATTTATGATGACGTAATTATATTAATGATGACGTCACAACGTGATGAGTGAAAAAGCTAAAATCCATTCATATCAGATAAAAACAAATGTTTGTTCTGACGGATATTTACAGTTCACACTGCAAAACGCCGTGAAACTAATTTTTGCTGTCAACGGATATTTACGGTTTACAGTTTACAGCGTAGTCACAGAAAGATTTCTGCTAACTCTTCGGTATCGTGAATTCACACGAATACTTGTTCGGATGTCAGCTGCAGATTTCATAGGAAGCCTTTGAGTGAGAATTATTTCTTCCGAAGCACCTCCTGATACATATTTTGCTGTCTGTGCGCAAAGACGCCACAAGATATTCGATGCTAGCGTAAATAGTAGCCTTCAATAACATCATGCGAATGATAATGGATCAAGAGTGTTCCATTCAACCGCTAAAAAAGTCACAATGTCAAGGAAGCAGATCTTGTACCTGTCCACAAAACAGGTTGTTACTTCTTATTTCCTGAATTTTGGAATTCAAATTTGTATCTTTTGGCTCCTATTATGTCATTCCTCTAATATCGAATCTCAAATATGTTCTTCAAAACAGGTATCTTCGCCAACTTTTGAGTAACTCGTCAGATATGGAAAAATCCGTGCGTGATGCATTCATTCTGCCCAATACTGAAAGTGCTAAAATGTGTGATTGCCGATTTTAGTGCTATTTGAGTTGAACAAAAAGTTTGAATTATTTGACCTTTGAACTCATCTAATACAATGATGCAATCTAATAACGATTATTAATCATCTAATTTATTAACCACCTTGACCAGATCCTTCGATTAGTGTATAGTTTATTAGTTTTTGCTGTCATTTTCCATTTCAAAGTGATCTAATGGAAAGTTGTTAAAAATTTACGTTTTTTGATCGTTGACCTTCACCTCAGCCGAGGGATAACCTTAAAAATAAATGGGATGTTGTTTTTCTGAATCACCTTTCAATGTCCTTTCGATTGATATGTGGTTTCGCAAAATTGATATAATAGTTTGGGACATCAGCAGAGGGGACGAAAATCCCCCCCCCCGGTTTGGCGCGTTTGGAAAAATACCCTAGTGAGGCGAGGGTTAATTCTACAATTAAAGCCGCCTACTTTAGCATTGGATATAAATAAATGACTTTCACCGGAATATGATAGTTGAACTATCGTCTAATAAACCTGCTTACTCAGTAACAGTATAATAGCTACTTGCGCAAATACGTATGCCTGATAGCTTCTTTTGTAGTACTATAACTTATAGCGCCTATAATATAACGCCTATAACTTCGTCAATTTCCATTCGATTGAACTGAACTTTTGCATACAAATGGAAAATGCCCATAAGATTTTGTCTGTAAAGTATGAAGCTTGAACATTGAGTACTTACTCTTAGAGAAAAACGGGAATAAACAATCTTGTGTATTTCCAATGGTAGAATTCAAGATGTCGGACATAATAATATGCGATTTTCATCCATCAATCTAGATCATAGCACGTCTATTGCTCATACTACTGGTGATCTTCGGAGAGCTGCTCAATTCACTGGTTGGAAGTCGTTTAACTTCATGGTTCTTTTCTTATCTTTTTTATTTATTTCTTATTTTCTATTCTGATATAAGCTTCATACTTTACAGACAAAAACTTATGGGTATTTTCCATTTGTATGCAAAAATTCAGCTCAATCGAATGGAAATTGACGAAGTTATAAGCGTTTAGTTTTCGTCACTTTTTTTGGGACACCCGGTATATCTTAAATGCCCGATCCTGTAGCGCGAGGGCCATTTAAATTTGATGATATAGGAAACTGTGATAAAGCAATCCTATGCAAGAGCTTTGCTGAGAATTTTGTTAAGCGACGTAATGGGATATCTACATTACATACATATACAATACACGGAGGCAAATAAAATCAATCATTTTGTTCATTCATTTTCTTTTGAATACCCAGTAGGCTACAGAGTGACCCTGGCCTTGAAATGGAAATCGGCACTGACATTAACAGATGTCTCAATATTAACAAAGCCGTGTAGAAGAGGCTTTACCCATCATCAAACCACGTGAACTACGAGTGAAAAGACTGAGATAGCATATAGAATATACAGACAGAGTCAGATGATGTTTTCTGTTTCAGGACATGATATATTTAGGCTAGTGCCGTAACTACTAGAAAACCAGCATTATGTATGTCTAACAATTATAATGTCAAATAGGGCTCAGATTGTTTAAAAACTGTTGGATCATTCATACGGAAAGAAATCATAGACATGGCTACATGGCGTGTTTATATTATCAAGTTCATATCCAACAACAAGATGACATACTCACACTTCTTGTCCCAACTAATATTATTCTTAGTTTATTGGTAAAATTTTGCGAAATGGCAACGATAACGACCATAAGACTTGAGTGTTAACTGCTGTCTTTGGGTGGGTTAACATGTGCAACTTTGTTTCTGACTTTTCGATTTATGATGAATCCGAAAGGAATGGACAAACAATGGAAATAAAGGCCTGCCTTCAATAATCGTACTTCGTGTGTCACCAGACAATATATTATATTGTCTACATATATATATATATATATATATATATATATATATATAATATATATAATAGATAATATAGATAATATATATAGATACAGAATTATAGCTATCTGTCGAGGGCATAAATTGGAAGATCTCCGAGGGCGCGCAGCGCACGACGATATCTTCGAATTTATGCCGAACGACAGATAGCTGTAATTTCTATTCATGCCTGAACTATCATGGATTGAAAACATTAATGACGTGGTCCATATATGCCGATGAACAAGTAATATAGCATTGAGATGATCAAGTTTAAGATAGATATGCGAAAACGAAGGGCATAAATGGGAAGTAACAGCTCCATTGAAAATACATTTAAATTGGCAGGCATAATTTCCAATTTATGCCCGGTAACCTTGATAGAATGCCATGACGTGAAGGCATGAAAAGCAATTTAATTAATGGTGATAAAGAGAAATGCTTGATCTCATCAGATTACTATCCTCTGATTGTCAGTGACAAGTGGCAGCTACAGTTAAACAAGGCACAACTTTAGCTGACACTTTTACTGACACTAAAAGTTGATGAGATCAATGCATTTCTCTCCACCTCCATTAATTTATGATCAATTAGATAATGAATCTAAAAATAACTTCTTTAGGTTGATAGAAGACACCTGTAGCGACTGCAGAGTGGATATCTCTGAGCGATTGCTTGTGGTTCGTGATGAACCGAGAACACCTTCCTTTCATATTCACACAGCCAATTTCGACGCGAATTGCCTGCAGACTGTCCGCATGAAGAGACTTCTAAAACATCCAAGCTACAAGTAGTGAAGTCATGAATTTGTGAGATGACGTCGACAGTGGGAACTGAGCCAATTTCTTTATTTTCAGTTTCTTTTTCAATTTCAAGGCCTGTTGCCCGCTTTATTTAATCAAGTTATTTTTAGCTACATTATATAAATATATATATATATATATATATATATATATATATATATGCTAATTGAATGATTAAGTATGCCAGTTGAAAATTGTGATTGAATGATCCATTCAGAGGATCCTTTCATTTTATCAAGCGCTACCTTTGGGTAGCGCTTTCTGATGTGACGACAGTATCCATTGGCAATAAATATTTGCGTAAGATAATTTCTGGAATCATTTAGAAGTTCAAAATAATAGCTAATGCCACCGAATATTCTTTGCTGCTTACCAATGAGGACACCAACTCTTTTAGATCGGAGAGCAGAAGAAGTTCATAACACTAGGTAAAGGCTTGATGTGTAATCAAATCTTGTAGCCTTGGACGAGATCAAGGAAACACAGTGTCTCGTGTTCATCAAAACCTTCAAATATGAATTTCATCACTATCGAAGTCGAGTTACAAAATATTTTTGTGCAAGGAATTTCAAAAATGCCATCACTGTATGGACCCTAAAACAGAATTAGTCACTCTATTACTTTTTTTGCATATTTGTTCATATATTTACTTATTCTACTGCATTGAATTGTATTTCATTGAATACTTATATTGCACTTATTTGTTTATAAATCTTTTTCTGTTTAACTGCATTTTATTCGTCACAGTGCGTTAGCTATTTGGTTATTTATCTTCGCAAAGTCACTGCTTTACAAATTTTTATTGTTTTTATACCCGCATGCGGCAGTATGCGCGCACAGTCCGCTTACCTAGAAGCTTGATCTTCGTCCTCATGCGTGCTCTCCTATCCACATATCTCTATTGTGCCATTGATATCTAATCGATGCGCTTCGTTCGGGCAAAGATGTTTCAATTTGTGATCAGCTTTGTATTCGCAATGATCGCTCAAATTTAAATTTATTTATAATCATAAAAAAAATTATGATAAAGGTCACTATTAAAACTATTAGAACAAAAGGCAATCAGATGCAGCACAAATAATATGTCTGCAAACTCTGTCTGTAAACATGTGAAAGTTCTGTTGTCTTGAATACTGAAAATAAAATTTACGTGGATATTCATGCAGAAAATATCTATTCGTGAAAATTGAAAGAATATGTTTAGTAAATGCGTTGAGCTGTTGCATCTGCAACAATCGGAATTTATGAAGCATGTTTTGAGCTGTTGAAACTGCTACATCACGTTGCGTTGATAAATAATATATGGTGACATGAATTACCTTCTAAGATTTCGCATCACAACTCTCAAATTACTGCATCCATTAGTTGTATTAATTGACCAATTTTTTGAATGAAAATGTCTTTTCCTGATTAATTGTCTCTAACTTGTCTCCTTCAATTGAGTTTCATAAAATTAGTTAGGCGTACATAGTCGTCGGATATTGCATGGTGCGGAAGATAGTGTTTGTCTTTAGAACCATTATCACGACATCTTATCAATTTGTCAGCATCAGTCTTGCTCCAATATGGTGCACATACAGTCCGTTTCATAAAAAGTGGATCATCCTAAAATTTGACTAAATAAAACATAAGTATGATACAGAAAGCATTTTTCATGTTATTTCATGTCCCTAATATATTTAAATGTCCTTATATAATATGATAAGCTATGATACAGTAACGGTTCTTAAGAAGCTAATATTTTGTGGTCCTACCCTTATTGTCAATGACATTACCAATTCGTCTAGGCATTGATTCGATGATATCGCTGATTTTTGACTGATCTAACTTTCTCCACTCTCTTTTTAACAGTGACGTAAGTTGTGATACGCCATCTGTAGGTAGCAGTGAACGACGAACGTTACGTTTTAGAATACTCCATACGTTTTCTATGGGATTCAGATCAGGAGAACGAGCTGGCCAAGACAATGTCCCAAGCCCTAATTGAGACTTGCATAAGTTGACTCTACTACTCCTGTGACACGTAGCATTATCATCCATAAATAACCAAGTCGATGGATCACCAAGTTGATCTGTCATTTGGCCAATGTTCATTCGTAAAACATTCACATAGCGTTCAGAATTCATGGTTCCTTGCTGTATGTGAAATTCAGAGCGGCCATTGGTCCAAATGCCAGCCCAAATCAGTAGAGTCGCACCACCTTGTGCCCGGAATTGTGTCTCGGAATTTCCTGATCAGATTTTATCCATAATCTCAATCGACCATCACTATCCTTCAGACGGACTGATGCCTCATCAGACCAGACAACCCGATCCCATTGATTTCGCCAGTGACAATGACTCATTGCCCATCTGAGACGTCCTTTGTATGCTGATCTGATAATTCGATCTGAGAGGGCCTCTTCCAGCTCTTGAAATTCGACTCAATAAGTCTTCTACGAATAGTGGACTTAGAAATAGACGAGTCTAGTGCAGCCGTCTCAGTTAACGAGAGACTTGGATCAACTTTAACAAATCTCAAAATTCGGCGGTCTCTACGTTTGGATGTTTTGCGTGGACGGCCAGAGCCTCTTTACGACAGAGTCGAAAATCATCATTATGCCATTGATGCACATTTGTGTAAGGGGCATTTAGTCGCTTGCTTGTAGCTCGCAAAGAAAACCCTAGTTCCAGCAAGGCTGACACTTTGCCTTTTGTGAATGCGATCTCGTTATTGTTCATTTGTGCTTTGTATTGTTTTCAACCGGTAAGAGATAGATTTCTAGCTGAAAGCAATCAGGAGTGCTGCCAACACCATCGCAACGAAGTCAGGAAGCTATGGAACATGAAGTCCAGTTAATCACATGTAGCAGTTACATTATTGTTGATGAATAATGGTGCTATACTGGCTCTGATTGACCGATTTTCTTTATCTTTGTTTTGCTTGATAGCTTTTGGCTTGTAGAACAACATATTACATAACAAAGGAAACAAATGTAATTTTATAAGAGTGAGGTATGATTTTGTGTAACATTGCTAAATGAAGATCAAATTATCTACTACTTTTTTATTTACAACAGGAAAACAACTCAATATTCATGCTTGAAATTTCCAACAATGATATTAGTAAGCACAATTGACAAATCTTCCAAATTTCAGAGAAATTCGTTCAAGTTTGGCGGAGTTAGACAAAGTTGAAGTTAAGGCGATGTTTAAGGGTGATCCATTTTTTATGAAACAATCTGTAGTTGTATTCTCTCTCACTTGGTAATTTATCATCTACCTTCATGTAGCAAACTGCCAGCCTCATAATTGTTTCAAGAAGATTCACGTCGCAGAGTCGTATCTTAACTCCATCCATTCAGCCGCTTGCTCGCATCTTTGATGTCCATGAAGTAGAAGATTGCGCTAAACTTTGCATGCACGAGGCTCAACGTGCGACATTCGTGTGAATCTCTATTGCGATTTATTGCCGCCTCTCCCGATGCTCTAACTAGAAATTACCAACCCTCCAATATCCACAGCGGAGATCTGGATCTACACCAAAGATCAACAATCAAGAAATGTCCATCAGAATATTTTTTTAAATGGGGAAGCTCGCGTTACAAGTTGAATCGCACTGCGGTGAACTTGTCGGAAGCGGAAAGGAGCTGTCGCAAAGATGGTGCAAAACTAGCTGAGTTGGCGACACCAAGTGAATTATATGCAGTATAGAAACTCACCTACAATCAAATGCCTCTTGAGTAATTGGAGTGTTAGAATCTTACTAAACACAATTTTTATTCACAAGCTGATGGCTTTCAGGACTATATTCAGGAACTACTTGATATTCATTCACTTGCTTCAATAACTGATTATCACTATAATATTGCAAGGCAAGAGCCTAAGTTTGCTTGTAAGTATGAGCAATAGTCACATCCAATTAAGAAAATGGTTAATGCATTTTATGAAATGAGTCTTTCAAGTCACTGTACAAATTCATGATGAGCTATTATGCACTTGTAATGTATGTAGGCTCATGTCGCCTAGTTCGTCAAAGTGAAACAGGAGAGTGAAAAAATTAAAAGCTAGAATTGGCCTATTCAAACGGTGATGATATTGCAACTGATTTCTGATAACCCCTGATTGTCAATAGTGGGATGATTTCCGATCTATCAATGCAAAAAGCGATGCAGCGGTCTTAGCAGATTTTTGAGAATCTTAGATTGGATTGATGACTTCCTTCAAGTGATAAGCATTATCGATTCTTAGTACCGTTGATGAGCAGCAAAGTGGGGAAGTCCGGTACCTGCATGTAATACTAAGACTAAATAAAGCTGCCAGCCGGCAATATGCTTTATATTATGTTCGAGTTCACAACGTTTGACCAAACGTCCTATTAATTTCATTTTCGAGATGCAGATGATTCAGGAGGTGCATGTGTTAGGAAGATGCAGACAGCGCACCAAACTCTGTCAATCGATAAAAAAGGGTTAGTCAGCCAATTAAAAAGTCATTGATTTCAAGCGATGCTAATAAATAGATAGACAAAGGTGGGTGCGATTCGAAAATTTAAAAATGCAATTATCCGATTCGCCCAAGGCCTACAAAAAGTGAACTTTTGGTTGTCAATTTTGAAAGCGGTTCAATTACATTTAGAAATGGAATTCAATTTATTTTTTTTCATTGGGTGATGTTCATTAATACTCTGTGAAAATTATTATTAATAACCTTGTTCTGTAATACAAATGTGTTAATACATACAACTCTTCAAACATCGAGTAGAAGGATTTAATTGACTAGTAACTCCCATCTAAAATAAATATTTCACATTCTAAGGGAACAATGAATAAGGGGAGGAAGAATAAGGGAAATAAATATTCTCATATCTCATGCTGCTGATTTATAATGTGAATCAACCAGTAGATGCATCTTCTTTGAATGTTGCTCTATTAAGACATAATTTTTATTTGTATTATAGTCACTTTTATATCAAAATTTTTCACTATGCCACATTACACATTAGGCCTTTCTCAGGTGACCTGAACTTCTGAGAAAGAAATTACAACATTACTTCAACAATATACCTTTCGCTTCATTACGAAAAGAAAATAATAGAAATATACGAGTCTCGTAGATAAGATTTTATGGGGAAATCCACCAAAAAGGTGCATTTTCGTGTGTCAAAAATGAAAGTTCAAGAATCTTTGATATCATAGTCTAAAACTATGTAAATCAACATGCTAACAACGAATTTTGATATGACAACCACACCATTTCACGCAATTTTGATATTTCGAGCATTTAAGTTTTTAGAAGCGTCTGTCTGATGACAAGATGCGTCGGTCTGATAACAATGTGCGTCGGTCTGATGACAATATGTTTCTGTTTGATGAACTCAACTCTAGATTGTTAGAAATTAAACTTGTGCCTCTATGTATCATTTTAGACTGCTCAATAAAGACTGTTTCGGGGAATCTTCACACCTACCAGCATATTATGATGTAAATAAACCCATTTTGTATTAATGGAAATCCTTTGAATAAAAAGAAGTCCGTGTGTCAACAAAAGATCATTCTGGATAAAAAAACATCTGTATCCAAAAAATACAGTTACAAAAACTTCCACTGCTTCTTGTTAAAGCAATCACAATCTGCATTAGGACTGCAGTGGCATGCTAGCTCGCGGTAAAATATTTGACCGTTGTTCCAGTTCACATGATGACTATTCATTATCCCACTCATCGGTTTGAGATTCCTGAGCAGATTCTTCCATTGGTTGATTTCTCGTTGATGCACCTACAAAATGATAATGTCAAAAATTTCAAGAATAAACAATAATGCACACTTTATGATAATTAGATATTGAATGAATAAATATTGAGACATGACCTTTTGCATTCCTTCACATGTAATTTTTCTTAATTCATTTAAACTGAATTGATTGACCAACTTTCCCCTTTTGAAGCCAATAAATGCAAGCTAGAAAATATACGCTATATTCTATACAACGCGCTATACAACATATATAGCGCTATCCAACTTCTGAAACGTTCAAAATGGCCTATGGCTTTTTTGCTTATTGCATACACGCACATGTGGACTGTGAAGTTTTGTCTTTGAAAGAGAACAGAAATTGTCTACATTGATCAAATAGACAATTAATGCAATTTTAATCAAATATCGGTTGACTGAATGTATTATAATCGTGCAAAAGTATATTTCAAGCGATAGCTGATGTATACTTTAAGACAAAAAAGTCTCACCGAAACACATATTGTTGAAGAATAATTGTTTTCATCGATAATTTTATCCCAACGAAAATATTTCACAACAGATGACCTGATCTTTGATGCATCTACCGCAGCCAACACTTGACAATTTTCACATTTGCCTTCACAGCATTTCAGGTCATTGATGGAACAAAGAACGTGTGATAATGTGATCGATATATCTCGGGAAGAAACCATGTTGTTGACGAAAAGGATACATATTTTGATTACAAATTCATCCACATGTAGGCCTACTGGCCCCAATATCTACGGAATATATCCTACACAAGCATATAAATATGTAGTATTAGTATGCATGCATGATCCAATAATTGACATAGGCTCTTGCACATACGACTCATTTCTCATAAAACTTACAGCATGTAATACAAACAGGCTCCTCCCTATTGAGTATGGATAAAATCAATTGAGAACTAGATATACGACATTTGATTAAGCTTATTGATTTTTATGAAATTTAATAGCCCGCAGAAGCAGATTGCCTGTATTTAACCTAATTAATAGTATAATAAGGTGAACATATTAAGATAGTTTAATATGTCTAAATGCATTTATGATATGATATGTAATATATGTATGAATTACCGATATACAAGACATATTATCAACAATAGACACATTGTGCTACAGCTTACCTGCAAATTCGAGCATTTGATACACATGCATTGTTCTCTATCGTTTATTCGAGGTCGCAATACCCAGAATGGTTTGTATTTGTAGAAAGTCGTCCTGCCAATCTGAAGATCATTAGACTCCGCAAAGAACTTTTCGTATAACAAATCTTGTGAAAAATGCATGTAACTCTTCTGCATTTTCAGTTTCTTTTTCGTTACAGTCTCTTTCTTGCCCGCTGTCATGCGACTATTGTCGTCTCGACAATAAAACTCGCTGATTCTTTTTTCTGTAATCTTCTGCTTTTTCTGTGCAGTGGAGCGGTGCTCACTTTCTTGGTGTGATTGACGATTCTGGTTGTGCGTTGAAAGTGTTTCTTCATACCTCGATACTTCTGAGAAACCCTCCTGGCAGTTTCGATTAGAATCTTCTTTCTTCCGTTATTCAAATCGTGCAACATGGATAAATGCGCTTGCAAACTGACTCGTGTTTGTAATCGGTTCTTCATGATATCACTGACAATTCTACTCGTAGAAGGCATTGCATCGTGTGTAGATTCGCGAGACTCATTGGAGAGATTGCAACCTTTGCATCTCTCCCTCAGATTTGCAAAGCGCTTCGAAAGTCGCCACAGAGCTTTCTTTTTCAGATGATTTTCTTTTCAAAGACTGCAGATCTGTGCTCTTCTTTTCTGCTTTTCCCTGATATTAGCTGCTTCTTTCTTTGAGCTGGATTGTGATGAATTCAATTGATCTTCTTCCCGATTCCTTCCCTGGTTGGTCTTTCTTTTTTCTCGGCACACTCGTTGACTTTTCCTCCACTTGCCTCTTTGCATTCTTTTATCTCTTGATGATAACTGCTAACCTTTCTTCTTGTATGAATTTCTACATATTTCTCTTCGCCTTGCCCTGTATCCTTCATCATCTTTCTTTTTGAGACGGTATTTTTGATCTCTTTCTCTCTTCTTCGCTAACGCGTCCATCGGTGTACAAGATATCACTCACAGTGATAAAAAAGCAATGGTTATCGACTTATGCAGCAGAAATTTGGTGTTGACCAATCAACAGGCATGCTACATGGGAAGATGCGTGGAAGACAGTAGCCCTGTATGCATCACCAGCACGACTGCGTGCTCTACCGGACCTTGAACCTCAGCTGTGATGTGAATACAATAAACTTCATGCATATTTCCGTAGGAGGTATTCGCTACTCGTCATGGTGTGATGCTTTAGTTAGGCTACTTGCTGAATATTGGAGCCCACACTAAGCTGTCTAATGTTTAAATGTGTGAGAAAGACATCGTTCAGGCGACATACTTAGCCTAGGCTCCTGAATTATTCTCAAGGCCTACACCATAAAATAGCGGAATTGATATTTAGGAGTTCCTGGCATGACAATATCGGTGCCAGCATGAACCAGACTGAAGTGGTACATCTGCATCCATTTCTATTTCTATAGCCATGAATTCATATTCACATTCTTCACATATTTTCATTGTATACATTCTATTGTCATCAGACCGACGCTTAGTGTCATCAGACCGACAACGTCGGTCTGATGACATATTGTGCTGTATGTTGCTCTAAAAATTGTTTTATCATATACTTATAGGTTCTACTTCAGTCACTGAACTTCAAAATCATGCAGGAATCATGCAAATCATAAGGTTTGCAAATATTCCTCCTATACTACCAAGCATACATTGACAAAGACGCGTCGGTCTGATGACATTTGTGGTGGATTTAATTGATACTTTTGCTTCCCTTTATTCTATGGATTTGTATCACTTAATCTCAGAATCCTGGGATTTTTACTGAATGATCTGTAACCTTGGGCGATGCTTATGACATATTTGGAACATGAATACATGTTTTTGATGTCCGAAAAAAATGCGTCGGTCTGATGACAAAAAACGCGTCGGTCTGATGACATCAGAATTTTTGGAAACATCAAAAACATCGGTTTAGTCAATTATATGACTTTCAGGCACAAAAGAATGTCATCAAAATAAAGTTCAGTGTCCTGATGATCAAACTCGGGCGCTCGCTTTGTCAAAAGTCCGTATTATACTGGACAATTCCTAGCATGATTAAAGGCGTATGAGCTGTGGAAATCTAAAAAATGTGTTTTTTTCCAATTTTAGCGGGTATATTCAATAGAAGATAGCACGAGATGGAGAATTAGATAATTGCCCAGTATACTACGATATACTATCTCAGTATAGAATGCAAAAGTTACAGGAATACGAGTTGAATATTCAGTCTAGAAGACGGTGGAACGAAAATTCTCAAAAATGCACCTTTCTGGCGGATTTCCCCTTATACAGTTTGGTTGATGAAGTGGTCTTTCTTCCTTAATGAATTTAATAAGCTTGAAATGAAATCTAACAGGAAATTAATCTTCTCAGTCTCAGTCCAAATAAGCCTATACTCGCCACCTGTAGGAGGCAATCGGGTTTCTAGTTAAACAGAGTGTATGTATCTATGAATCAACTTCTGATTTTCATCATCGAGGTTCAATGGAAGTTCGGAATTCGGATCTGACTTTAACTCATAGCGCAAAGTTATGATGCAAAATATTAATTACATCAGGATGCAGGGAACATTCCACTGTACACTACTCTGCGCTGTGGCAATCTCTGTTGTGGGAAAGTATGAGATGCACTTTCAATGATGGAATGTGTATAGAGATGGGATTGAAGAAACACTATGAGGTGCATATCAATCTGCGCGGCATGGTTAGAGCCGGCTGGGGCCGGGCCGGTGGACGGCGTCATCAAAACCGGTAATATTTTGTCCTTGATAGTGAGTGAAATGAAAAAATCTTTTCAAGAAATCGGTCTTCACTTACAACACTTGGTTGTTCTTGCTTCTTGCATTAGTGGGGCCGAGTGACGAGTCCTCAGGCTTTTTGCCTTACTTTTGAACAACTGTTATTTGTTCAAAAATGATAGCTTTTGATACATATGTCATTAGTAAAAGGTTTCTAATAAGGAAGTTGGTTTTGAAGTTTCGATAATCGATTATTAGAGTCATTTAAAATGGAGGCAGACACTTCGAAGGAAGTCAACTTAATTCCAATATTGGTTCACATTTGAAAGATTTAGTGATACAATTATTGATACATGGAGGTATGAATCTTACTGATGTGAGGCAAATATTCTTCTAACTTCTACGAATTTATTGCAAGGATCACGAAGTTTAAAAAATGATTGTTTGAATTTTGAAATACTATTTACATTAGCAAGAACCGTTTAAAATGCAAATTTAAAGAAATCGTAAGCTTAGCAATTTTTAAGTCAAAATGCACAACATTGAAATATTCATAGAGACTGCTTGATCATGAGCATTTCATTTTCCGAATGTCTATAGATTGTGCATGGATGCATTACATCTCAAGGTAATGCATTTGTGCCACGCATGATCTGTGCCATAGAAAAGTAATGCCCTGATATCCGATGATCAATTTGTATTAGCAAATGAACGCATAAATCTGAGAAATAAAACCCGCGGTGCAGCGTGGAATGCTCAGATTCCGCCTGAGGACAGGGTAAAAAACAAGGGGTCTAAAACAAGCCATGTAGTACAATATGTTGCAAGCAAGTATGTTGTAGGTAGAGTGTCGACTCAAAAATGGTCAGCATACGGTGAAAATTTAGATGTCAAAATATTCAGCGTTTGCGCTCCTGCGGTCCAAAAGAAGAAGCTTAAGTTTTGCAAAATATTCCTATGTTTATACTAGCAATTCGTTGCCTAATAAGTAGTATGAAACTTATTGGATATCAAAATGAATGGAAATTCGCTAATAGGTGTCTTAATTCATCGGAAATTAAGTTGATTCAAGGAAATTTCACGAACAACATTGTAATGAAAGTCTTCATGGAAAAGTTGAGATCTTAATGTGCTTCTTGACCGAAATTTCAAGTTTTTAATTCAATTCTCATCGGCATGATTTTATGATTCACTAAATTTATGTTTCATTTCTTAAATCTGAATAATATGGCGGACCTATTTATATCTTTTACAATGTAAAGTTAATTATGATCATTGTCTTTGATCTTGATATTTTGCTCTTTCAATGGCAGGTACACGAGTTTGTGATATGATCATGCTTAAGAAAATACTCTTATTTCCAGTACTGAGCATAGTAAAGTAGTCACCATAGAGAAAGTATATTAGGTAGAGTAGCAACTCAGCATTTATTAAATACCTAATGTGTACACAGTTTCGTTTTTAGTTTTTATTTCATGAACTCGAAGTGAACGCAGTTGGGTTTTGTTACCAAATGTGAGATATGCAAAGTTTTGCAGTTTTGAAGAAATTACCACGGAATTTACTGATCATGATAATAATGCAGAAGGAATGATAGTATTTTACAGATCCTCTGTGTCATGCCAGCCTTGCAGAGGTAATGTTTGTTAGATTAGCAGTTCGATAGGTTGCCATGCTCAACCTCTAGAGTGTTTTCTTAAGCGTGAAATCACGATTCCTGCCACTGGTAGAGTAAAATAACTTAATCAAAGAAAATGATCATAATTAACTTTAAAAGCTGTAAATGGGTCCACATTACTATTCAGATACAAGAAATCAAACATAAGTTTAGTGAATAATAAAAGCATGCCGATGAAAATTGAATTAAAAACTTGATCTCGACTTTTTTCATGAAGATTCCATTATAATGCGATTCATGAAATTCCTTTTGTAATGAGCTTAATGTCCGCGTAATTAAGATGCTTGTTAGCAGACTTATTCATTACTTTTTATATCCAACTTGCTTCATGCTACTTCATGGCGACAGTATATAAAATTGCAAGATTTTAGCTTTTTAATCGCCGTAAAAAACTTGAATCTTTTCACAAAAAAAATTTCACTGAATACAGATATTTTTGTGAGTCGACACTCTACCTACTGTATACTTACTCTATGATAGTTACCCATCGAATTGCTAATTTTATATCTTTGTCCTTTAATCCGCTGCCCACATTCCCCAAATGACTCTGCTGCTACAAAATTTCTGACAAAACACTACTTTGTTATCTCGCCAGCCTAGAAAAGAGACAGAGACTTCCGACCGATACTTCGCTGACGGTTCCCATCGATTGCTCTTTCAAAGATTGTGTGTTTATGATAGATGCATTTTTTTTAAAGAGAACCCACTTCGATCTTCATCTTTGAGAGAATTATTGAAAAGGTAATAAATAAGTGTCTATGTCTTTGGGATACTTCAATAACAGATAAACTAAAATCAGCACTTGTGAAGGTTTGTATCATTGTAGGAAGTCGTCGAGTTTTCTTTTCCTCAGTGTCATGCACATTGAGATTGTAGCATTGTCCGTCGCCACACCACAGCATCCAAACTTTGTGGCCAAATTGAACTGGCTTTCCTCCAAAAAAGTACTTCCAGCTATGATTGTCAAGGTACGGAATATAGAGTAAGTATATAGTAGGTAGAGCTCCGACTCAAAAACGTTTCTGTATACAGTGAAAATTTTTATATCAAAAGATTCAGTTTTGCGGAAATAACGTTTCTGCGGTCCAAAAAATTATTTGAGCAGTTTTTTAAAAGCTTAATTTTTGCATGTTATTATTCCCGTGTATACATATGCACGAGTAATGGAAGTCACATGCGTCAACCAAGATTGTACCATCTCTAACGGTCTACACTTCGGAGGTTAGAACAGCCCTTCAAAAGCTATAAAATGGCACCAGTTGACCGCAGTCAGATTTCATCCTTCCATATGTAGGCCTACTTTTCATAAGCATGTTAAATTGTTTTAATTTGTTAATCATCACATCATGTAGAATGCATTTCTTGTTGATGACAGCGCATTGTACAATCACTACATAATCACTTTTGGCTACCGCTGCCACAATGATTTTTTCATCGACTACAAGTAAGTATTTTTATTTTCATTATGTTAACCTAATTGTGGTTTCTAATAATCTAGGATATTTTATTTCTTGTTCGCAAATATTTTATTTATCAATTGATTGAAATGCATTATTCTAATAATTCTGCGAACATAGGACACTCAGCAAAGATATGCTAGAACAAACGATTCACCAATTTCAGCAAGCAAATTTCACTGTTTATTCTCATTTTTCTGAGACAAGCATATTTGAATGGGCTTTGGGAAATGTAATTGACTTTTTGCAACAGCTGTAAGCAAAATAGAAGCATTAGACTCTCCTTAACATCATCTTACCGTCCAATATTGACGAGATTTCAACATGGCATAAATTTTAGAAGACAGCAATTTTTCTCATATCTCCTCTGCATCTGCATTATAACACACTGATAAGCAGTGATCATTAGTGGTGATAAAATCTAAAAGCGCTATAGATCGAATCGCAGCCTTTTATCAACCACGCTGAGGATACAATTAGTGGTCTTGATGGAGTATTCAAACCCATAAATATTTTCCAAATGAACTTTTTCAATGAGTGCTACTACTCTATCCCGACCTTATGGTTCTTTCCATAGAAATCCCACTTTTCGCTTTGTTTAACCCTATCCGGACCGGGCGACTTTTAGCGTCAGGACCGGAGGTGGACACTGTTTCCCCCCTCAAATTTCCCATGTTGCGATGGATTGCACTATTAAAATCGAGAGTTACTCTATATTTCGAGTCTCTTCTTTCGAATGGTAGTGCTTATTTTGCATAATTGGATGACCATCATACCAAAAATTTGAATTTGAAATTTGTATTTGAAATTTGTATCTTCAATTTTTTTCATTTTTTATGAATCGATGTATATTTTATGACTCTTCAAAAATTGTTCATTATAACTAAAGCATTTCTGCAAACTTTTACTCAAGCAAATCTATGTGATGTTATAAGTATAGGCCTACTATTCTGCGTTAATTTTAGGACATTTGAATAGCAATTTGAAATTTGAGCGTTAATAATGTCTTTTCATGTAATATTGCATATTTCTATCTTCACAAATGTCTCGTTCCAATGACTGATTCATTAAAAGACAAGGTTTACGATACATGATACAAGCTTACATGTAGTTGTTTTGGTGTAGCTCAAAAATATCACGACAATTCATTTCCGGAATAGTATCTGCATGTACATGTGGGCCTATGCACGTGTATATTTCATATACATGTACATTACATGTTCAATTAGACATGTACAATGTTCATGTGCTCAATTTGAGAGATAAGAAGAATGTGTTTGTTAACAATATTGAATTGCACATGCATAAAATACTACAAGGTCAATTTAATATTATGTAAATATGATACAGAAACATTATATCAATTATCAATGCGACTCTAAATGAAAACCATCAATTTTCTAAAAAGTACTTTTAAAAATGACCTCTAAAGCTGCCCTTGTAGTACGTAAGTCAATTTTGCCCAAATGTTTTGCTGAAACTTTAACACACTGTACATACAAACCAGAAGTCACAAAAATGAAACTTCTATCTGACTTATTTCAGGAGATATAAAAAGAAGTTGATTGGGCTCCCGGTCCTTATAAGGTTAAGTTAGTGAGACTAGAAGGGATAACATCTATTTGTTGATGGTAATTTCATCCGATCGTGTATGCCCCGATTGCTAGATCTCTAGAAGAAAGGAAATGGCTGAAACATGCAACTGTTGTAGATTCCTGCCACAGACCGATCTGTTATATTATCAAAATGCTTTTATTTATGAAGAGAAATGTCAAGAATATTGTATCTTTGCAAAGTACGATAATAAGCTTCCAATATTTTCCCGCTGTCATTCACTAGAAGCCGCCATCATTTAAGTGCCGCTGTCAAGACAACACATGTCCACGACGATAGACATGTAGGTCCGTTCTAGTTCTTTATTACTATAGAGAGTCGGAGTCCCATGGTTCTTGCCTAGCATATCCGTCTTGAAGATAAAGTAAGGAAATGATGTGACGAAAAAGTATTAAAGAAGTCATGGATGAAAATCAGTTCGTATCGAATCATCTCAATCATATTTTATTTCACCTCATCTCGAAATTGTAAATATATATCATCACAAATTGTCATGTGCATCATAATCTGTATTCATCTATAATTTGTAATCATCATGATAATCAACGTGTTTTCATTTTTGAAAAATAAACGTTTCTGACTTCGATCGAAGCTAAGTTATGAACAAGCGCATAAATCATATGATCCAAGTTTACATGAAATAGTTAATGCTTGGTCAACAGGGAGAATCTAAATCTCCGTGCATTCACAAAGAAAAGACCATTTAAGGTTCAAATTGTCATTGAACACTTGAGAACCAACATTCCACATAACAAATTTTTCATCATTGTCATTATGATCGTTTGGCTCGCCGGTTTTCCACATGAATCCTGGAGTTGGAATACTTATTTTTGACATGTACCAATACCATCCCTCTTTGAAATTCATTCCCTTTTCTTGTGTGCCCCCGACGTAAAGGTCTTTAACATTCCATTTAGACGGTACATAAGATCCTACAAGATTCCTTACAGTCTGCAACTCCTCTTTTGTTGTCAATTCAGCTAGTTTTGTGCCATCTTCACGACAGCTCCTTTCCGCTTCCGGCCAATTCATCGCAGTACGACTGAGTTTGTAACGCGAGCTTCGCCATTTAAAAGTATATTCTGAAGGACATTTGTTGATTGTTGATCGTTTGGTGTAGATCCAGATCTCCGCTGTGGGCATTTGAGGGCTGGTGATTTCTAGTTGGAACATCGGGAGAGGTGGTAATAAATCGCAATAGAGATTCACATGAATGGTGGCACATTGAGGCTCAAGCATGCAAAGTTGAGCGCACTCTTTAGCTCCATGGACATCAAAGATGCGAGCAAGCGGTTGAATGGAATCAAAATACGACACGGCGACATGAATATTCTTGAAACAATTATGAGGTTGGCAATCTATACAGTGAAAGATGATAAATGGCCAGATGAGAGATAATACAACAATGTACACCATATTGGAGTAAGACTAATGCTAGAATGATTATCTCGTTTTGATAGGGAAAAGTAAATGGTTTGAGTACAAAGTCTAGTAACTAGCGCAACACACGTTTAGTGATGCTAATTGGTATCTAACCAAATACATCGTCTTCGTATCTCACCATACAACGTGTCATAATTCACAATTGCATCTATAATTGATGCTAAAAAGTGTTTCTGTCTTTGACTTGTGGGGATGTATTAATCGAAGTGGCAAAACAAGGGGAAACTTACGACTGAACTTTTAGTGCAACTGACGAAATTTCAATTCTATCATACATTGTTGACAGTTGCAAATCTTGCTTATACCAAGAGCATTATTGTATTCCTAATACAGTTACTACACTGCAAATTCAGAACTTCAATTGGATTGCGCAAATCTGTAGAGGACATTATGGATATGGGGTTTTAGAAGCGATTTAACGCCCTCATAGGATTTTAAGTTAGTAACACAGTTTTCCTGATATACAGAAAGACTTCCAAGTCAACCACGAGCATTGAATCCAAAATATCAAGCATTTGAGTAAGCCAAAATGTTTCAGAGTCAACAAACCTTAGACATATTTGAATAATGTCGGAGTGAATAAAAATATTTTGAATATCCCAAAAATTCAAAAACATCTAAAAAATATTTTTCTGAACCTATTAATAACCTATCATGCGAATCCTTACATAATTCTCTTCATCTTCTACTATAAAATTCTACGACATCTTTACCTTCTCTTCTATAAATCGCAACGCCAGTTATACAATCCGATTCTGAGAAATGTGCGGAGCAAACGAAGTCCAATCCTTTCTTCGGTTGAAAATGTTTGCGTCGCATCGTGGTAGTCCATTGCTGAAGCAGGGTGACATAGTACATTACTTTTACAAGGGGAAGCATGAAAGTACAAATGAGGTCCTTTGGTTGATTAAAGTCGACTGACAGGCTAGAATACACTTTCCAGTATACAGGGATAACGCGTGTGATGTGCTATCGGTTCTATCTTTGTCACTATTACACAAGCTGCTTGTGAATCACCAGGCTTCATTTCAGATGCACATAATGATAACAGAGTGAGTGATATTCCCCTTTTTTCTGCATTAATGACTTTGCCCGGCCTGGGTGGCAAAGTCTATGATCGCTTTGTGCTTTACCATCTTCAATGAAAATATCGCTGTCAATTGAATAGAAATGTTTCAAAAATCACTCTAAGTAACTCATGTAATTGATGACATGACTAAGTACATACTGCAAAGCATGTGCATCATCTGCTAGGCAATTAGATTGTTGTCATCAACTAAACACTGAATTGTAAATTTTCATTTGTTTTGAATATTGTGCATGTGTAGCACGTTTGTCCATTGATATTCGAATCTGTCTTGATATCGCTTTATATTCTTGCAACTTCTATTTTTGTTTATTGAAGTAATGAAAGCAATAAGACTGAATATACAGTAAGGCGAGCTGGGATATCACATGCTCAAAGTCGACCGGGAGAAACAGTGTTAATCCGTGCTCAGTGATGAATGTCTCGAATTAACTCAGATGAAGTCATGAAATTCCTTACATAGGATTTGGCTGCATTTGTCATCGGTCTACAGAGATGAGGATATTTTAATTCAAAATTAGTGATGAAGGTGTGTGTGGTATTATTTGTGGAATAGCAGTAAAAATGTACCAAGCGCCCTCCAATTAGACATTTCTATGACACCAAGCATCCTTGCATATTTTCATTATCAGACTTGATAAATCTTGTCCCCCATCCGTGAGATCTGAAGGACTGGGTTTTGCTACTTTGGTGATCACCATTTAAATATCTTATGGGCTGAGCGGCTATACTTTTAAACCGCATAGCAACGTAGTTGATGTGTGTTTGGAATGATTTTGGGTATCTGAAAGAAGAAGAAAGTCATCTCTTCATCATAGGATTATGTTACATGGTGCTGATTTGACTTTTTAAATGATTTTTATCAACCTTCAGTAATCACTATCTATTTTGGTCAAGGTTGATGCTTTCAAGCTTTTAGATCGTAGAGAAATGTAGATTTTTGAGATTGGGAACATGTTTGATATAAAATTGACGAGCGAAGTATCCATTTTATATCCGATTTTTTTTCTACTGATGTGGAAGTCTAAGACTCTGTGGGCTTCCATTGCATGAGAATTAAGTTGCTTAGTAGTCTGAAGATTTCTGCTTTTGTATACTAGGAAATATTTAACCTCGACTTCATTTACTCGACTTGTAACTAACTGCTCATGCAAGTCAACAGATGCTTGAGTCAAGGGGTCTCTGTAATGTGTGGTAGATGCTTGAGCTTGCATGAATAAATATACTGCATAAGCTTAGTGCTTTGCAAACTTGTTGTTGAATTTCTATTTCTGGTAATATTAATGAGAAGGGCATTTTCTGTGTTTTATTTATATTTAAATCACTGTTTTTTAGAATACAAAGCTTCGTGGTGGAAATTGAGCAGCTAAATTGGATGCGAGCAAATCATGCAGTGAGATAAAAGCGATAGTCGCGATAAATAAGCGAAAAGCAGTCAATTACTGAGGAATCATAGTAACTGTATAGTAACTGCATGGTACGCAAGGTAATTAGACGCATCCGCTTCCGATCGGCATCTGATAAATGCGCATATTTACATGCATTTAATGCGCACATGGTACCTTCAGACAAAATAATAAAGCCGATTTTCTCGAGTTATAAATTTATAATTGTCGACGTTTCGGAAGCTCGTTCTTTGTCAAGGCATACGCAAATTTACAAATTCGCACACGAACAAAATTAAGCTTATATGCAATTTTATGATGCAAGTAGTAAGCAAAACTCCACTTCTGGACCGCGCAAGATGGCCGCCATCGCTGCGTCCCCCCCCTCTGGCTCGGCAGAGTGTCGTGGTCGGCCGCCGTGGTGCTTCGTGTCTGAGCCCCCCCCCCTCTGGAACGGCAGAGGTTGTGGTCTGTCGTGGTGTGCCGGCCAGGTGGGTCCACGTTCACAACATGTTCGCTGACGTCCCCCCCCCTCTCTGCAACGACAGAGTGTGAGACTCGGGTGAGTTGGTCCGACCGCCTGGTTGACGTGGGCGACCGTCTAGGTTGACGTGGGCGACCGCCAGGATTAGTCTTGAGGCTATAGTGTGTGATGTTTTTGGTGTGTAGCGTCCAAACGAAGCATCGGATGAGAAAACGGAGGTCAGATTCGGATTCAGCGTGAAATTCTGCATCGGTAGGGTGAGTTTCAACTCAATCGGAGAGAAAAAATTTTCAACATTTTTCGAAAAACGACAGAGTTAGAATTTGGGACGTTTTGGTGTGTAGCGCCCAAACGAAGCATCGGATGAGAAAACGGAGACCAGATTCGGAATCTACGTGAAATTTTGGGTTAGGAAGGATGTTTCCAGCGAAATCGGAGAGAAAAAATTTTCGGCTGACGTCCCCCCCCCTGGACAGCTTGCTTCCAGTGGACGGATTTTGTCGTGCGATAGCTCGTTTGAAAGCTAAGAGTGAGACAAATTCAGTGAAAGAATCGGCTTGTTCCTATCTGTCTTCGTTCAAAAGTTAGAGCGGTTACAAGATTTTAGGTCGGAGCTCGCTCACCTGAAAAAATCCTAAGTGTCAGAGTGGCTTTGTATGGGTAAAATTTTGAAAATTTTCCAAAGTGTGGAATTTCGACCTGGGACCGCCACCAAAACATTTTTCATCAAATTTCACTGACCCCCCCCCCCGACAGCAATCTTCTAACTTTGGTTCTAGTGGACGGATTTTGTCTTACAGCTACTCGTTTGAAAGAGGAGAAAAAACTGCTCGACAACATTTTTTGTTGCGAGTCAATCGGACCAGCCGTTCACAAGTTAGAGCGGTTACAAGATTTTAGGTCGGAGCTCGCTCACCTGAAAAAATCCTAAGTGTCAGAGTGGCTTTGTATGGGTAAAATTTTGAAAATTTTCCAAAGTGTGGAATTTCGACCTGGGACCGCCACCAAAACATTTTTCATCAAATTTCACTGACCTCCCCCCCCCTCTGGACAGCTAGCTTCTATCTTGGCTTCTAGTGGACGGATTTTGTCGTGCAATAGCTCGTTTGAAAGCTAAGAGTGAGACAAATTCAGTGAAAGAATCGGCTTGTTCCTATCTGTCTTCGTTCAAAAGTTAGAGCGGTTACAAGATTTTAGGTCGGAGCTCGCTCACCTGAAAAAATCCTAAGTGTCAGAGTGGCTTTGTATGGGTAAAATTTTGAAAATTTTCCAAAGTGTGGAATTTCGACCTGGGACCGCCACCAAAACATTTTTCATCAAATTTCACTGACCTCCCCCCCCCTCTGGACAGCTAGCTTCTATCTTGGCTTCTAGTGGACGGATTTTGTCGTGCAATAGCTCGTTTGAAAGCTAAGAGTGAGACAAATTCAGTGAAAGAATCGGCTTGTTCCTATCTGTCTTCGTTCAAAAGTTAGAGCGGTTACAAGATTTTAGGTCGGAGCTCGCTCACCTGAAAAAATCCTAAGTGTCAGAGTGACTTTGTATGGGTAAAATTTTGAAAATTTTCCAAAGTGTGGAATTTCGACCTGGGACCGTCACCAAAACATTTTTCATCAAATTTCTCTGAACGAGGGGGGGGGAGGGGGGGAGGTCAGTGAAATTTGATGAAAAATGTTTTGGTTAAGGTCCCAGGTTGAAATTCGGAAGTTTTAAATTTTTCAAAATTTTCACCACACTGGAGCTCTCACACTTAGAAATTTTTTCACTTGTGGCATGTTACATGGACATGTGCTGGCGGACCGACTTCCCGTGGTCATATGAGAATGGTTCAGGTGTCATATTGTAAAGAATAATGAGACAAATCGTTTGCAACAAACCGCATGTCGCTACGATGAATACTTTCGGAGATAGAGCCATTTTAAGTTTTCTTCCGAGCATATATAAACCCCCGACAACGTAAGTCTGATCACTTCATCGAAAGACGAGGTAAGCGACGGTCGTCGCTCTGAGCTCCCGATATCGGGTGCAAAGGACTCTATCTTTTGAAGTAGGCAAGCTATCTTGCTACTTCAAAGTTTGTATGATAGAGTTTGATAGTGTCTTTACTACTGATAAAATTTTTTAAAAGTAGTATGAGTAGTAAAATACGGAATTTTTTAAAAATTCTTAATTTTCAGTTTTTTCAAAGTTTTAACATATAGACTAAGGTTTTCAAGTATCCTGAGTTCAAATCTGCTATCAGATTTGAAATTTAACTAAGTCTAAGGCAGCTTTGAGGGGTTAGATCCCAGCTACTGATCACTACCTTTGACTCGGCGTTCCTGTTACCACTTCGGGGCAGTGACAATGATGTCTTCAGCTGTAAAGAGCGGGTATCGGGGAAGATCTCTCACTTCCCTAGTGATCGGTACAAGGCCTTCGGGCTGTCGACGGGATCGAGTGCCACTCACTACACTCTTTAGGAATATGACTGTACTACATGATTCCAAACTTATACAAATTTCATTATCTTACAGCTAACGATAAATCTAACATGGCTAATGACAGGAACCGCAAATATCATATTAAAATGTGCTCATGTGGGCGAGTTAATCGCAGTGCGGACGCCAAAGCTCATGTTAAGAAGGCGGGCACCGGCCACATGATTATCTTGAATAGGGTTGCGTGCGTGAAGTGTAGAGTGCTGAAGGGTGATGAGGATGAGGCGCGTTTTTACAGAGTGCATGCTGACTGTAGTGGTGGTTTAGTGACTGATTTGAGATTTACGCAGTTGATTGTGGAAGAGAGGGAGCGAATGTTGGCGATCGAGCGAGAGGGTAAGGTTGAGAATGTTGTTGAGAATGTTGTTGAGAATGTTGTTGAGAATGATGAGTTGGCGAGAGCGGTTGCGTCGTTGGAGGGTGAGATTGGGCGAAAGAGAGTGCTTGAGAGTGATGATGAGGATGATGTGGATTTAGATAGGGAGCGTGTGAGGAAGCGTGTGAGGAAGTTGAGCTCTTCGTCATCGGAGGTGTCAAACATCGTCATCACCGACCCCCCGAAGAGCTCATCTTCCCCAAAAGTGAAGAGTGGTGGGATTCGTGTGCAGTCGGCGAGGTGGTTGAAGGATGAAGAGAAGAGGCATGTTTCGCAGCAGATGGCGCATGATTTGTTGGTGAATAAGTATGAGAGTTTGAAGAAAGTGAAGGATGAAGTTGTGAAGGAGTTGGATGAGTTAAAAAAGAAGGAACTGAAGTCGAAGGAGGTGGCGGATGAAAACATTAGAATGAGGCGTTGTGTGACTGATTTGAAGAATAAGACGCGAGAGTTGGAAGAGAAGAATGATGAGTGTGTGAAGAGGGCGAGTGCTGCGGAGAGAAGAATGAGAGATGCAGAGGCGAAGTTTGAGGAGATGATGAAGGAGATGAGTGTGTTGAGAGCGAGGAATGTTGAGTTGGAGAGGACTGTGGCTCGGCGGGGTGATGAGAGGCAGGCGTGTGAGAAGTTGGAGCGCATGAGGGATGAGTGGGAACGTGTGAATGAGGATCGTTTGTTTGAATTTCACATCCCTATTCGGGATAATCATTTGGCCGGCGAAGTACTCGTAAACCAGAATTTAGACGAATCCATCCTATGCTACAATGGTCATCCCACGAAAAAATGCCTCCACGCCAGCTTACGAATGCGCGGCCATCTCCACAAATTTTCGATTCGGAAACGCGCGAGACTGCCAAAGGATGACTAACTTGGTAAGTGAAAAAGTAAATAAGATAGTATATCCTATTCTAATACATATCATTTTCATTGCAGATCTTTGCCCGCCTTCACCACCCCATCACGTCACTCCCGAGAACGAACCATCGGCTCTCTTAAGGGCCACCTAGGGGCAAGACATGATAGAACCTCCACGCGGTTTGCCCTGGGCAGTCTTCGGACTGGCGAATACTATCATTTAGTTGAATCTGCTATCAGTCAACTTGAACGTTGCGTCGCGTTAGAGGGGTATATAAACCACTGCCTCTCATTTCATTTCATTTCATTTCAATCATGCAGACGCCGAACAGTCAAGTCAGCTCTCCTCGCGGACCGCAGTTAAGGCCGCGAAATTTATTTGAGGAGTTCGTCAGGCTAGAGGAGCAAGACAGAGTGTTTAATAATCTTGCTCGGATTGGCAATCCGATGACAGCAACTGCTGTCAATCCAACGGAATGGCGCTACATTCCAATTTTTAGTCATGTGTCAGTTAGTGTGGAAGTCGACAGTGCTACCAAAGAGAGAGTCTTTGACTCTCTCAGCAGAATTGGTAGGGTGTAAGATGACGCTACTCCCGAGAACGAACCATCGGCTCTCTTAAGGGCCACCATGGGGCAAGACATGATAGAACCTCCTCGCGGTTTGCCCTGGGCAGTCTTCGGACTGGCGAATACTATCATTAAGTTGAATCTGCTATCAGTCAACTTGAACATTATGCAGTCGATTGCTATCCCTGAAGCATTCTGATTCGCTGTTGAGCAATTCATTGTTGAAAACCCTATATAAGCTAGAAGATTGTAGCGCTTCTCATTCAATTTGAAGTCACGATGGAAGCGACATCTGCCGACAATATTCCCGTCTTCACTGATGAAGACAACGGCATTCCCGAGTTCGTCATCCTCGACGAGTGGGTTGGGGATGAGAAGAAGGGGAAGATCAAGAGGATCATTTGGACGGATGAGGTGTGGACTCCGAATACCACTCGCATCCGAAAGGTGCCAGATGCACCACCACGGCTTAGGCGGTATAGGGTATACGACAACCTAAGCGTCATACCCATTGACTATTCCAGTCAATAGTCAAATTCACGTCCCCGAGAACGAACCATCGGCTCTCTTAAGGGCCACCATGGGGCAAGACATGATAGAACCTCCTCGCGGTTTGCCCTGGGCAGTCTTCGGACTGGCGAATACTATCATTTAGTTGAATCTGCTATCAGTCAACTTGAACGTTGCAAATGAAGTTCGGTGTAATACTTCCTTTCGACGGGCGTTCCTGTAAAGGGCGGCGGTGAAACCCGTAGCTATGTATACCGCAAGGGACATTCGGCAATGGTCAATCTTGTTAAACCTCTCTGCGTCATGTTTGCAAGTGATTGCCTCTGTCTCAACGTAGTATGCATTCGCGCCAGGGCGACATTTAGCCAACTGTCGAAGGTTGCCTAAAACTTTCCATTGCATACGTTATGAGAACCATGAGTTCTACCTGTCTCTATCAATGAGACGAATTGATGAATGGAATGAAATGGGAGGACACTCACGCGCCACACGCAACATAACACACTTCTCTCTTCCGTAGTCTAACAAGCTCTTTACACATGGATCGCAGTCGATTGCTATCCCTGTATCAGAAGTGTAAGCTATCTTAATTTATTTGACACTATTTTATCTACCATCATCGTCCATATGAAATGTTTTAAGATTTACAAGTTAGACTAAGCGTGCTACTATTTCCAAATGAAAAAGTATACATGGTTAAATCATCCACTTAAGCCCATCCGTAGTCTAACAAGCTCTTTACACATGGATCGCAGTCGATTGCTATCCCTGTATCAGAAGTGTAAGCTATCTTAATTTATTTGACACTATTTTATCTACCATCATCGTCCATATGAAATGGTTTTAGATTTACAAGTTAGACTAAGCGTGCTACTATTTCCAAATGAAAAAGTATACATGGTTAAATTATTCACTAAAACCCCATTCAAGTAAGTCAGTATGAAAGCAAAGATAATACGAAATAAACATTTATTATGGCATGTATTTCAAAAGGTCTTCATCGTCAATATCGTCCCAGAGTCTGGCTTCACATAGATCACAAAAACAGTTGAGCTGCTTTAAACGTTCTTCTGCAGCGTCCCTCACTTTCTCAATGTACGCCCACTCCGCCACGGTTCGCGGTTGGGAGTTAGGGGTGTACCACTCCCATATTTGATGCAAGTGCGACTTGCTGGTCATCTCCATCACCCCTTCGGCATCATATTGTAAATATTTCCACCGTATGCCTGTTAGGTCGGGCAACTCCTCTTCATCCTCCTCCGATAATGATAACTTTCGTATATTGTCGAGATTGTATGTCTTCTCCACCTTCGCCTTTCTTGGTGCATTTGGTGTAACGAGCACCTTTGCTGATGTATATGGAGAGGAGAACTCCAATGCGGTATTTGGTGTTGTTGGAGGACTTGTCATGTTGTCTTTGAAATGCTGACTTTGAATAATGATAACTTTAACATTTTTCCTATTCTTAAGTATACACAAGCAGCCAATCAGAATGAACATCCAATGAATGAAGAGGATGAAAGTATATAAGCAAAGTGACATTCAGGTCATTTCATTTAATCTGTGAATCATACAAGTGACGAACGCACGATCTCTCTCTTTGACTATTATTTGAGGTGTACAAGTGAACTGCTATCTCGTGAATTCCAAATTTGAGTGAAGTCTCTATCTTGTAGAAGTATCAACCTTAAACTTGATTTCGTTGAAATGGTAAGTTGAAAATTTCCTCTCATCTCCCTCAAACGTGTGACTAATAGCATCTTCCTCAATTTCAGGCATCAACTTCATCACCAACGCCCTCTCTTCTCGAGGAAAGTTTAGAGTTATTGAGTCAAGGTAGGTTGTAACACTACACTGAGGCTTGAACAGAGATGAAAGAATGATTTCTCTTTCAGGTGATGTGAGTTCCAGCTCAGGACTCTCGCGGCAAGGCAACGAGTGGGAATGTGCCGACTGCGGACATATGTTTACAAGGAAGCACAGTCTCCTTCGACACATCAAACAACGTGTGTGTCAACGCAAAGCGGCGTCAATCTCCGGAGGTGAAGTTGATTCTGACGATGACATCTCCTTTCCTTGCGATTTGTGCCCTCTTTCTTTTGATAGTCACTTTCAGCGATCTTCGCACAGACTTCAACACACGCATGCAAATGATCACTACACCAACGGTACCTCTACCATCTCCCTCATTAATGTTTCACATAATAATTTAGTACGCGACTACTGCATGGAGTCCAATACTCAAATTGTAGATTTTCCTGAGTGGCTCCTTCAAAATTCTAACATTATCGAAGCGCTCTTCAATAATTTTGACAATTTTAGAATGAAGGCGCTCATCTACCTTAAACTAAAATATATTAAAATAGATTTTCAAACGGGTCAAGTGACGGAGAGAATACAGTTTCATGTTCCTTCCTCTTCCGCAACCGAAGTTGTAGACTGCGAGTCTTGGCTAAATTTTCACATTCAATGTTTAAAATCAAATGTAGATAAATTCAATCAACGCGACAGCGCTCTCATTTTTGATGGTGTGGACTCAGCCATATTCAAAATTTCCCTATTAGAAAGTCATGCAGCTCGAGGCACATTTAAACTTCCAAAAACGTTGTATAATAAGAAAGCTGTCATCAATGTTGATTGTAAATCACAGTGTTTCAAATATGCAGTCCTATCCATCCTTCACTATAATGATATCAACGCGCATCGAGATCGCACCTATAGCTATAGACAGTGGGAGGATGAACTAGACTTTGAAGGTTGTGATAGTAACAACATGAAAATCAAAGATGTAGAAACGTTCGAAAAACATAATAAGATTAAAATTGTCGTTCACGTGTAGGAGAAGGGGTTGAAGGGTGCCCGCTATAATTCACGTTCAACTTGTTATGAACGTGTAGTCAACCTCTTATTAGTAAAACAGGATGATAGCGAGGAATGGCACTACTGTGGTATTCCCAAAATCTCTCGCTTGTACACTCACTTGGGGCACTCTAAAAGAGGTGAACATTTTGTATGCGACCGCTGCATCCGCTCATTTTGGAGTAAAGATAAATTTGAAACTCACTATGAATGGTGCAAGCGAGGTAAATTACAAATGGAACGCATGCCCAAAGATAAAATATTTTCACATAGGGATAATGGTGACGAATTAAGTCCCCTGCGTGTCATTTACGCAGACATAGAATGCTACATTGATGATATCATCCACAAGCCAGCAGCCATATCCTGCTATGAAGTATGGCATGACCACTTTAGGAATAGACAAAACAAAATGCATACTTGGCAAGGTGAAGATTGCATTTCAAAATTTCTAGAATTTCTCGATAAAGCTGCAAAATTTCAACAATCATATGATTCCCAATTGCAGCGTAAGTCACTACATATGTCAGATGAAGACAAACAAAAATTTGAAAGTTGCACATCCTGTCCTAAATGTCATAAAACGTTTGATGACGATAAAATTAAGAAAGTGCGTGATCATGATCACATCACTGGTAAATTTAGAAACGCACTCTGCTCCAAATGTAACTTTTCACTTAGGTTGAGACGTCGTGTACTACCCGTCATTTTTCATAACTTTAAGGGCTATGACAGTCATATGCTCATAAAAGGAGGGTTGAGCCAGATGAAATCGTGGCAGTTTAATGTAATAGCACAAACGAGAGAAAAATTCATGGCAATGACAGCAAAAGTACCAGTAGATAAAACTAAAGAAAATAAGACAGTCTTCTTCGAAATAAAATTTTTAGATTCATTTCAATTCATGTCAGCGTCACTAGCTTCTCTCGTTCGTAATCTCAAGTTTCTTCCCCATAGTCAAACTTTGAAGAAACACTATCCAAACTTAACGGATGAAATAATCACTCGCAAAGGAGTCTTTCCTTATGCGTATTTTAGCTCAATGTCTAAACTAAATGAAACAACCCTTCCTTCCATTGACAAATTCAAAAACGATTTGACGGGTGAAGATTGTCCAGTAGAGGACTATGAACATGCTCAAGAGGCATGGTTAAAATTTAATTGTAAAACGTTTGGCGATTATATGATCGCTTACTTAGAATTAGATGTCATTTTGCTGGCTGATGTCTTTCAGGAGTTTCGACGAGTGGCATTAGAAGAAGACAAATTAGATCCTATCCACTTTGTCAGTCTACCAGCCATGTCCTTTAAATCAGCCTTTAAAATGACTGGTGAGACCATTCATCTCTTACAAGACCCGGAGATGTATAATATATTTGAGCGCGGAATACGCGGTGGTCTCACATTTGTAAATAAACATCATATAAAATCTGAAACAGTAGGTGATGATCATATCCACCTAAAGTACTATGACCAAAATAATTTATATGGCAGTTCACTGTCTAAACCACTACCTCATTCCGAGTTTAGTTGGTTAAATCAAAATGAGCTTGAGTATTACTCCAACCCTTCAAACATACTGAATATTCCAGATGAAGGTGATTGGGGATATTATTTTGAAGTGGATTTGATTTATCCAAATAGTATTAAAAATAAAACTGCTGATTTCCCACTCGCACCTGAATCTGGCGAAGTGACTGAAGATATGTTTTCACCATTCATGTCACAATTTCATAATAACTTAACAGAGTGTGGACAGCCAAGGTACAAACCATGCCGCAAACTTTTACTCACCCAATATGATAAGAAAAATTATCTCGTACACTTCTGCATATTAAAATTCTATTTAGAAATGGGCATGCTTCTAAAGTCAGTTCACCGCATTATCAAATTTAGACAGAAAGCCTTCCTCAAACCCTACATAGATAGTAACAGTCAAAAACGTGCACTCGCCCAAAATAATTTTGAAAAGGATTTTTATAAATATAAGAATAATAGTCTATTCGGAAAGACCATGGAGGATGTTAGAAAACGTATGAATTACAAACTAGTCGTTGATGAACAAAAATATCACAAATTGACCTCATCACCTCTTTTCATTGATAGAGACATCATCGATGAGGATCTTGTAGGTGTTAAAATGATTAAATCAGAAGTTGAGTTGTGCAAACCCATCTATATTGGGCAAGCCGTTTTAGATTATTCCAAGCTTGAAATGTATCAACTCTTCTACAAAATATTAAAACCATGCCCTCTCGTAAAAGAGGTTCGCTTGCTGGGTGGTGATACAGATAGTTTCTTTTTAGGAATTACCACTCAAAAAGATTTAAATTTTAATGAAGTAGGTAAGTCATTAGAAAAATATTTCGATACATCTAACTACAATCCCACTCATCCACTCTATTCCATACAGAATAAAGCCAAACTTGGTTGTTTTAAGGATGAAACAGCAGGAAAGGAAATAGATGAAATGATTCTCCTCCGTCCTAAAGTGTATTCCATGAAACTAAAAGAATGTGCAGATAGTATTAAGCGTGCTAAAGGTATATCAAAATCCATTGTTCATAAAATGAAACATCGGTCCTATAAGAAGGCCTATAAAAATAAAACTATAACGTTTGTCAATATGACAATCTTAAAATCTCAAGTTCATACTGTGAAAACGTACACGTTCAAGAAACGAGCACTTTCAGCATGGGAGGATAAGAGGTGTTGGATAGGACATAACACATCTCTTCCACATGGACATCCTGACACAAACATACCTCCACCCAAAAGAATAAAACTCACGCTACCACATTCAGGAGATGTATTGACATAATCAACTTTAACTCAGTATTTTGATGTTGCTTTTTGTAGATATACATGGTTGTTTTATGTATCGCATGAGATCGTTTCTTCCTTGTGAATATATGCCTACAGTCAGCCCATTCCCCCTATATCTGTGAAAAGACTTTTTCATATACATATTTTTATTTCAATAAACATATCACAATGACTTCACTTTGTTTTCCGAAACACTAAAGTTACGAGGGATTTAGTATCTTTCACATGGATACACTCTTGTAAACCATTGGTAATTTTGATAGCAATAGAGGGTATAGTTTGTTTGACGACGGGATGATAGAAAATAGATTCAAACATCTTCTCGACTATTCCATATGAAGCGTCTTTATCATGAATGAAATCACGTAAAATGTATTCTTTTTTCTCGCCAACAGAAATAGGTAAAATCAAATCACTTTGAATGTAAAGGTGTTGTTCATGTTTATCAAGTGTCATTGGTGTTTCTATACCAATCGTATGCGCAGCAGCAGACACAGTTTGTAGCATTGAAAAACCAAAGAGTTTTTTCAAATTTTTACTCAATTGACATTGAATGTCATCACCCAGTTTCAGAACAACGCGTTGATTATCAATTGAAAACGAAATGTGGTGTGTCTTTGCATCATATTTACTTTTCATCACATGCTTCAACTTCTGTTGTATATAAGGATTTACTACATGAATGAAGCTTTCAACTGTATGATATAGACGCGGCATTATATTGATAGCAACTTTAGATTCTTCATAAGACTGGTAAATTTTCTTGATGCGATCACCATAGATGTCCACCCACCATTCATCATTAACTGAATCAGCTTTAGTGTGATATTCATGAGAACCATACACCACACCGCTTCCAATAATAGGCGTATAATGTCTTACAAAATGACGCAAGGTTGGAGAGAAATAAACTGTAAGTTTGTCATTATATTTCTGAATAACCAACTTATTTTTGTCCGCCATAATTTTCTCTCCATACTTCTTACCCACAGTCTCATTCCATCGTTTTACTAACTCAATAAGTGATAAAGGTTGAACACCACGCTTTTTCAAAATGATGCGTTCTTCGCATTCTAAAACATCTTCATCAAATATTTTAAATCTATAATGAAATTTGTTGATTCGAGTTGAATAAACTTTTTTAACATTTGCAGTAGCAATTGACGTTAGATGTAGTCCATGACCAAAACCAAGATGTGGATAGAATTCACTATCCAACCTCAGCGTAAGACCTTTAGTAAAAGAATGAAAGCGGAGGAACTGTCTCCCACTCCAATGATAGATAGTAAACTCATAAGCTTTCTGATTTTTATTCTTCATGATGGAAGTATTACCACTGTTGAATGCCTTAATAATTTTCTCATTCCCAAATGGCTCATAAGAATCTGATTTTATCTGAATCCATTCATAGTTCCACTTTCCATCTGATGTTAAATTGTATGGGAACTGAAATGCATTATTCATCGTTATTCCATCATGGGTGCGAGGAGTCAATATCATTTCTTCCAAATCATTCACATTCTGAATATTGCTATCATAGCAAATACTAGAAACGCCAACTTCCCATTCACCTTCTAAATGCAGTGGCCGATTTAATTCTACTCGATAGTCTGATGGTTTATTTTTGGGAAATTTATTCATAGAAGCATTACTGGGCAAGTAGATTAGAAACGAGTCCTTATTTTCACTTTCCATATTATTCACATTGGAAAAAATATATTAGCATACTTTTGCATTAACTCTTCATTCGGAAATGGAGTGTAATACTTGTCACAGCATCTTTATGAAAAGGAATCAACGCACCAGCATCATCATAAATGGCAATATCAATTTGTGGGATGTAGTTTGATTTCAGCTTTGTATAATGCACTTTCTTGAAAGTATGCTCAGATAAAATACTGCAGCTTTTTGGCTGGTATGGTATCATTGCTAGCAATGGAGCTTCAACATCTCCCACACGTACATCTTCACCAATATTGGAATATATCTGAAAATAGTTAATACGACGCGATAGCGACATGTCTGCGCTAGCTTTGGTTACAGTACCACTTTTAAAGATATTTTGATCAAAACCCAAAATGTCCATTAGAGTTTTATCCATAATTAGTTCAATACCTTTTCCATTTATAGTGAGAGACAAAGTACCTTCTTTTTCAGAAAATGAAATATGTTGCTCATTAATCACTTCATTTAAATAATCTACAACAATCTACAACCAATTTAACCGAAGTAATAATGCGAGGCATCAACACTCTTGTTTCATGTAAGAAACCACCAAAAGGCTCTACACACTTTCTGTATAAAGATACGGCCTATTCTGTATCAAATTGATTTGACCTTTCACATGGTAAATGTTGCATATCAGATTTTCCATGAACAGCTGCAGAACGATGTTGTAAGAACTGATGAAAATCTTTTGAACAAACTAATACTAGATCATCATCATTTAATTTGCTTATTGCAATATGATTAGATGATTTAATATAAGTCAATGTTGCCACTTGTTTGTCATCAACTCGAAGGAGATAATTAAATTTCTTCAATAATGTTTCAGGAGTCATGTTTGTCTTTCTTGGCTTAATCACAATCTTCTTCACCAACGTCTTCTCATTTCTTGGAATAAGATCTACATAATAAGCTTCCTCTCGATATATTAACTGTTTATGACCACTTATGTGGTAATTAACGTTAAAATTATCATAGCTTGTTAAGGCGCTAGCGAGGTAGCCTAAATCATTTCTTAAACTTGGACTTAAACCAACAATCCAATCTTTCTCAACTACATGATGTACATAATTATAATCATCATTGTGCGGAGTAAATTGGACAATATGTTTACACGCTTTATTCAAGAAATCATATATAAACTTTTTACATGATAAGAGATCTTTCTTTGGCCACTGTGGAATGTATACTCGGCACCCCTTTTCACATTGATAAGCAGCTGTACGCCTCATATTAATAGTCATCACCTCATGATCAAAAGTATAGACACAGTTGCTATAAACAAGTTGAGTGACACCCACTTCCCAATTCCCATTTAGCTGTTGTGCATGATCAATGGGAGTAGAAAAGAGTGCGGCTCGATTGCTAGTAAATCTCTTTGTAGCCGCATTGCTAAGCAAAATATGATAAAACGACATTTTTATATTGCTAATCTGCAACTTTGCATAACATCATGAAGACGTGGATTTTGGACTCTCTACAATATATCAGAGTTGATCGTGATGGAAACGTACATTTCAAAAATTCTCATGGTCATACATCAAGAGGAATTACATTAACATGGCGACAATTTGTCAACCTCAATGATATCATGAGGGATTTGGAATATTTTGAAACATTAAGATTCATCTCCTTGGGTGATCAAGTTTGGCTTCAACATTACAGAAATGAAATTCAAATCTACCATTCTCATTCCGCAAACTGTTTCTCATTTCGCAAATACAATTGGGAGAAGTATAGAAGATACATACATCGCTCCATCATGACATTTATTCGTCGTGAGTTCATCGCCCTACTATGCAAATCTTAATCAGATATGATTACCACGCACCATGAGTTGGAAATTAGATTCCCTACAACGTATTGAAACGGATCATGATCGGAACGTCTATTTCAAAGATTCAACTGGAAATGTGAGAAGAGAGTTTGTTTTATCTTATCATCATTTTCAATCTCTACATCATATCATGAAGGACTTGAAATACTTCTATATGAAAAGACATTCACGTATTGGAAATCGCATCTGGCTGCGCGTCAACAATCGGCGAATTCAACTCTATCATTCCCAACTTCATACTAACTTCACATTTCATCAAGGTAGTTGGGAAAAGTATAAAAGGAAGGTACATCGCTCAATTTACTCATTCTTTCATCATGAAGCACCATCGCTACACCATCGTCAACATTCTCCGTCGCTTCAGACTCTACACCAAAATCGATCTCACAACATTACGCCAACAGCTTCCAAACAGCAAGTATTACCCGGGCCGTCCTCAAATGTTAGTGGTGAAGATGAACAATTCACGGAATCTTCAACTCTTCCCAAATGGGACTGTACAGATTCTCGGCGCCCTTTCTCATTCATCGGCGCAGTCAATGCGCTTAGAGCTACAAAGACTACTACGTCGGATATGGAAGAGGGAGAGGTGTGTGATGTCGAATCTGACTGTGGACAATATGGTGATCTCTACTCAATTGAGTGACAGTCTATCATTTTTGAAGATTCGTACCAGCAGTTACAGTTTGTGTTATGAACCCGAACTTTTTCCTGCAGCTCTCATTAGTTGTTGGTTGCCTGTGCATGTGGCAATCTTTCATAATAGTAAAGTGATCATTACTGGACTAAAATCTCATGAACAAGCAAATATGATCCTAGACTATCTCATTGAGTATGTACGTACCCAGCGGATTGTAAAATAAAAAACAATTTTTCCAACATGATGTTTTTATTTCAAATCATGATAGAACTTACAAATCATTTTTTCATTAGAGGATGGATTACATGAAAAGTTTTGAATAACAGATGCAAATCGAGATACATGTAAACGTTTTAAGATGAAGTACAGTACAAAAGCACCACACGTTGATGAAAGTGGATGTTGTAGTATGCGTTCATTTCGCTGATATTGACGCGTATGTTTTCTCAACCACTGCTGTGTTGGTATATTTGGAGGTTGAGCAAGAGAGTCAAATAGTTCACCACGTCGGTCTTCTCCAATAAAGATCGCTTTCCAATGCTCACCGCCTAAATTCTGTGAATGAGTGTTTAGCACAATAAAGATGGGATAGTGATTTACTGCAGGTGGTAAGGTATCGAGTGAATAGACATTATCGAAAGCTTTCAACGTCGCTTCGTCTGCATTACGCTGCACTTTAGTCTTAATATCGTCAGCAGTCAACCAACTCATTAACGATTATACTGAAGAATCACGTCACGATACTTTGTAATTTCAATATTTGAATCGAAGACTGCATAAATTAATACATTGATCGTCTCAGGTAGTGTTCTTTTGAACGTCAAATCCAAACGAATATTATGAGGCACGTTCGCTTGACGATAGGGTGCACTAATATCGCTGTCAGCAGTCAAATCAAATGCATAAATAGTATATCCACTCTTAAACTCTTTCATAGTCAGTCCGTTGGTATCATCCGTATTGTAAAAGCCAAAGACATCCATAAAATCAACATAGCTGCGCATAAATTGATCCGAAGCAAAATCTGGTTTGTAGGGTGGACCAGGATGACTCACACCATTAACACGTAAAGCAATTTCACTTAACTGATTGTGTTTAAATTGAAAGGATTCTTCTTTATATTACCATTAAATGCATCATTTTCAACCATTGCCACCATGAGGAGCTTCGGTGCTTCCGATGGAAAGAGGCCATCTTTCATGAAACTCTTTTGATCTTTCGGAATTGTAAAGGTGAGAAGCTTTGTATGCTGAACGGGGTAAATGGCATTTTGGCGGTTAAGACCTTCAGCATGCCCTCTAATGACACTTGGATTCGGTACTACTCGACGAATGTAAAGTGCAATATCTTCCACATGAATTCTAAAATTGTCAACTTTAGCAAATGCATTTAGCGCAAATTCAGGCTTATTCAATGTCAGCTTGAGTCGCATGCTGGTATTACAGAGTAAAAACTTTGACTGTCTAAAGAAGTCTAAATTCAGCGGACCATATAGCTGACATACTCTACTATCTTTAATCATAGCAGATCGCTTTACAAAGCCACTGTTTGTTTCAACATCAAATTTTCCTGCTTCATCTCTGTACCATCCCATGGCTTCCATATGACTTTTTTGTGCTGCTGGATGAAACTGTGATACATGATTGAAATATGATTTATAGGGATAATCGCTTTGACCACCTTCCACCTGCTGCTCTCCAATCGTTAGAGAAACATCGCGAAGTAATGTAGTCAATGGTAAATTGTTCAGTCCAACTTTATGTGCATCGTCAATAGCAGTTCCATCTGCTTGCTGAATTCTAAACCTCAAATCAAGCATCGCATAACTCAAATCTATGTAGTCATCACTACCACCAGGAATAACAAATTCAATGGGGCCAGCATTCTCAGCTGTTCGAGGATGATAATCTACAATACTTGAACTAAGAATATCTGTCTGTATGGCTTGTTGATCGAACAAACAAAAACCGGAAGTTTTACACTCCATGATTAGAAGTTATAGCAGCGTCGTCGTTTAGCGCCTGATGAATGATTAGAGCCTCTGCGACGTTTGCGTGAATGCCTTTTGACTGAAGATCGCACCTTACCAGCTCCGCGATGTTTCCTCCTTCCTTTTCTCATTCGTTTAGGTGATTTCTTTCCTTGAGTAACACCAGCAATGGTCTGCTTCAATGTTTTTAAACCGCGTTCCTTCCCACGATTCAACAAACTGCTCTTAAAACTTCTACCTCTGGAAAGATCACTAGCAACATCACCAGCAAAGCCAACGGCATTACTTAAAACATTTCGTTTTAAAGATCTACCGACATTGGATATGAGAGGTGCTACAACAGATTTCAGTGCACCAAGTATGCTACCTCCACGTTGGCGGCGAGCACCGATGTAAATTTGTCCTCCACCACTTACGTAGGAGGGTCGTGAATAAAATGAGGCAGTTGGATTCATAGCTCAAACCCTAAACATTGTTAGTTACAACTTTGCATGAATCACTGTCGATCACTTAGATGAAAGATGTCGGCATGACGCATCCAAGAGTTCATACTTGAAGGATAACCAGTCCATTTAACAAGACACCATTCTTCACCTTGCCGTTTTTTACATCGAATGATTTTCTCTACCAAATATGTTTCACTTTCAGTGACTACCTCAATCTCATCGCGGTAAAAGCTACCCTCAATTTCTTCATTATCGTAATCTTTCAACTTGTAGGTGGTCGGAGAGTCTTTTTGATTAATCCTTGATACTGTAAATACCTCCTCTGTCCAATTCGGGAGGTACCTTTAGCAAAAACACTTTTCACTTTTGAGATACGAACTTTATCGCCAATTTTCACATCACTTTTCACATGAGTGCGTTTACGTTGGAATGATTCGCGCACTTTATCTACATTGTCAGCATTTACATCTACTGGTCTGAGTCCAATAGAACGATGGATAGAGTGATTGTAGGCATGGAGTGTATCTTGTAGAACCTTTGTCCAATTTTGTGTCAAGTTGGCAGTAAAATGTCGCCACAAGCGATTTTTTAATGTGCGATTAAAACGTTCAACGAGTGCAGCTTTATAAGCGCTCTTTACACTAAACAACTCAATGTCATGCCTCTCAAATAATCTTGTCACATGCTGATTTTCAAACTCTTTTCCTTGATCACTCTGAATTCTTTTTGGAATGCGACCTTCTCGAAAAATTGTTTGGAATGCTTTTGCTACTCCTTTCCCTTCTTTAGTTTTTAAAGGTTGAGCCCACGCATAACGCGAGAAAATATCAATGACGGTTAAAATAAAATTATTGCCCGAGTTATGTTTTGAAATGGAGGCAACATCGCACAAATCTGCTTGCCACTGTTCATCGATGTCATGAACAATATAATGGCGGGTGCGGTACTTCTTTTTCGCTTGTTTGTGGAGTGTATAGGTAGCCTGACCCTTTAACCATCGTTTCACTTGTGATTGTGGAAGACCACTCGCTTTTGATAATTTCTTGATAGATGCAAATCCTGCCGGATGTTTTACATCATAATAGATTGACTTCAAACGTTCAGTCGATGACGACTGACTCTTTTTCCTCCTTCTCATCTTTTTGTTTTCTTCCCTTTCTACATTTACAACAACTGCAGCATTTAGCTTTAGCGGTTTTGCGATCGTGTTCACATTGCTTAGGGGTTTCATTATGAGAGCTGGCGCAGCAAGTGCAAGTGACAACGACATTCACCTCTGGTGGCTCATTACATGGCAAGCAACACATCTGCTTCATATTAATAATCTGAGAACATGTATTTCCTGGGAGGAGCTGTTTTACGTTTTCCTTTTACCAGTTTTAGTGGCGATGTAGATCTACGTCGAGTTCTTCCTCTTGTTTGCTTAGTGAGTGTGGGAGGGGATGTAGCAGGTGACGCCTTAAACCAATTTGTTGGCATTTTCATCGTCTGAAGCATTGGAGTAGTAGCCACTGTTGAATCAAGTTCTTTCAATGTCTCATTATTCAAAGCAAATTTTGGCACATTATGCTTTTTCAATAGTTTAAGAAAGTATGACCAACCAGGTGGAACATAGCCCTGACGGCGCTTTCTACGTGTCGCATACTGAATCAAGTCTTCATAACGTGAAGCATCAATCACTTTATTTTCATCTGTAATGATTTCTCCTCTATCATTTACATTGAGATGGGGCTCAATACTATTGAAAAGAGATATGGCATGTGCGCGAGATGCTAAAGGTGTAGCAGTCGATACAGAGTCACGCATCTTATTCTTCAAGTTTTTCAATTGCTCAACAGTTTCCGATTGTAATAATACAGCACGATGTGGATCTTTGATGTGAACATTTTGCTGATAATCTATTTCTTTTCTATACATTTGATTTGCAAGAGGTTGCTTTACTTGCTGCATGGCAGTCAATTGTACATATTCATCCTGAGGAATAACAATCATGCGAGAATAAGAACTCATAGTTTGTAGATAATCATGGGAGTTTTCAAAATATCACTTCGAAATCTAAATTCTTCCGGACACTCTTGCGTAAAGTCAATGAATAAGTAACCGTATGGTTTTTCAGTAGCTGCTTGAAAAATTTCAATTAAGGCTTTTGATCCTCTGGGTGCAACTTGTCGCGCTAAAATTTCAAATTGACTTTTATCTCGCGGATTCTTGAAAATAGCATAATAGTGTGTATTCAGGTTTCGTGTACGAGCTTCTTTTCCTTCAGGAAACAAATTTTGTGTGATATAGATGATAAAGCACCTTTTATGATGATATATGATATTTATGATAAATTCAGTGTGAAAACAGTTTTACCTGCATGAGATGGACCTGATACAGTCAGAACTTTATCACATTGAAGTCTGAAATTCATTTTATTACTTTGAGACTCAACATTTGCATAATTAACGCTTAGAGCCAAAGATATTTCCCAATAGGTTGCCCACGGCAGGAGCTATCATTGGAAGTATTGCTGAAAGGAAACCGCCCTTTTGTGTTAGAGTTTTCCTCTTTCTTTGAAGGGCGACTTTAGGATTGGAGATGAAACGCAATTTTGTAGCATATCGCTTAAGTAACTTTCGTTGTTTTGGTGCTAATTTCTTCGTCCTCAACTTCCTCACATGAGAAATAATTTCACAAATGAATTTATCGTTAGCATGTCGTATAGCATTGTATCGCTGATTTGCTTTCATTCGTCGGAGAGCTTGAATGGCTGAAGAAAACTTTTGACTTTTACGTTTCGTCATTTTACGTTTCGCCATTTTCCGTGTTAGTCTTTGCTAAAACCTATCTTTACCACATTTGCATAGGTACTAACTATTGCGACATAAGTGACACTCGAAATGAGCAATATCACAGTGGTAACATTGGCAAAGTTGAATGCAATTACGTATGAAACAGCGTTGACAAAAAGCATGCTTACATCTCTTGAAGATGCGCTTTTCATTTCCATCCTTTCGCTTACATACATCGCAACACATAGTTTCACCGTTACTGATGTCTATAGCAAGTCTTTTTGAAGATATGAATTTGCTAGCCTTTTCTAAATAATAGACGCATGTACAGAAGGAATATACTTCGAGAGTGAGCAGACATAGCTCGAAAACCAGTTGTGCTACAATCAAGTACCACTGCATTTTCAATTTTTCTTTATGGAAAGTTGAATGTGAATATCTGAAATCGCTTCAATCACTAGACTGCTACCATGATGGTTAAATGCGTTAAGACGTTCAGCAATTTTTATCATATGTCTTTTAAAAAATTCTTCGGGGTGATCTACCACTTCCATTGAATAAGAAGCAAAATGGAAAGAGCGACTTTCCACCTCTTCCTTTCCAAAATGACTAAACTTAATTTTCGCAACTAATCGCGCCATGATAATGCTATCAGAGAATGTATTCATTAACTCTAGAAATAGAGTGCTAGCATCATCGACCACTGCTTCGATGTCGGTCTCATCTTTATGAAATTTTATCACATAATCTTGAACAGCTCCTTTTAAACTTTGCCTATGAAAACGTAATGTTCCGCAGTCGTTTGAGAAAGACATGATCGCCCTTTATCTAACCCATCCATTGCATGAAAACAACAACTCTTCTCATAGTAACATTTATTGAATAATGGTAACAAGCATGCATTATAAATCAATGGTTTGAAAGAGATAAAATAGATACAGCTGGTAACTATCATACAGCGAGCAATGATAACCATACAGGACTTTGGCAGTGTTGAGGTAAGGAGGAAAGAAGCATTGGTTATGAACGTAGCTACTACAACGAACAGACAAAATAGGAACACACAAATCCTTAAAACGTTTCGTGACTTCATGATAATGTTGATTCACTCTACTATCCCAAGGTGGGAGCAAAATATCATCAATGATTAGATTGGGAAATACTTTCCTCTCCTTACCAGGATTATTACAAAAGATGCGTATAACATTGAAAGCAGCTAACCATCGTTTAAAGTCAATAAGAAGAGCACTCTCACAAGAAAAGCCATAGTCTTGCAAATATTTCAGATTAAGTCCATGAATGTGTTTTCTCGCCCATTGATCAACATTGGGATCGCAGTTGGCATGTTGATGATAGACACTAACAATCTGATATGTCCAATTGTTCATAGCAATAGCACTGAGCTCCTGTACAGGTTCACCCTCACAATCCATAAAAATGATGATAGAAGCCTAAAACGGAAATTTACACATCTAAGGAAACGTTCTATAACATATTACAAAATGAAGAATTACATCGATGCTTTTCACGACAAAATACACAAATGATATGATGGCAACGAAGAAGTAAAATGTATCTAATAAGACCACGTCTACGACACTCAAAGCACATAAGCGAATTGTCATAGGGAAGAGTTAGGAAAGGACTAGCAATTCTCCTTCTTTGATTTGCGTTTTGATGTAGCATTCTTCTCCGACTTGCGCTTCGTACCACTGCTGTTAAGGATTTGATCAATTATGTCGTCCACGTTGGGTGGTTTCGGAATATATAGGATGGATTCCATATGCATGGAGAGAGAGGCTATTTTATTATCCTTGTGTCGACCATAATATAGCCCATTCACTTTGAAAAGGATATCCCAAGTACCTTCTCCGAGCTCATCACATCTGATGGGTATTGAATGATCTCCATCCTTCTTATAGTAAGTACACCAATGTGATACCGGTAGGCAAATGTGATTACCATCCCAAATCTTTCTATAGGGAGTATCCTTGTCATCTCTAGCCTTCCACTCTTGAGCAAGAGGAGTAGGAATGTCCATATTTAATGTCACGTACTCCTCAATAGTATCAAGTTGGTGGCGAATGTACGGACTCACGGGGATCAGTATGTAGTCCCCATACTGATTGTGCATTATCTTGACATCCGTGGAAGGGAGCATTCCCGTTTGGAGTACTACGCTATGATCATCATAACGCAAGGCTTGTTTAAATTTACGCTGTAGCGGTGTAGGATTATGTACCTTGGTTGTTTCTTCCACTGGCCTCAGTTGTAGATGATCTGACCGTAGCGAACCTTGTAACGTTTGACCGCCATTTTGTCCTACTAGTGCAGTAGATGGAGTAGATGCCTGAAAATGAAAAAAGATTGTATTAAGTTTACGTTCAAGGGAGGAGAGGGAGGGAAGTAGCGACTTACCATTTTAGTTGGATAATAGAACAGGGAACTAGGGAGAGAGAAAATGTGCGTCCGTCACTCGTGTGATTCAACGATGGAATGATTCTCGCTGTGGAAGGCTCGCTATTTATAAAGAAATGCTTGATTCTCATTGGATGATGATCCTCATTGGACAATAACATCAAGTTGATTCCAAATCTGGCATCCGTTTACCAATCCGATAGTTCGTTTTGAAGCTACAGCCCAAAACGTCCCAAATTCTAACTCTGTCGTTTTTCACCAATGTCCCAAAATCTTAAATGGCGTCTCACATCTAAACGAAGGCAGATACGAACAAGCCGATTCTTTCACTGAATTTGTCTCACTCTTAGCTTTCAAACGAGCTATCGCACGACAAAATCCGTCCACTGGAAGCCAAAATCGAAGCAAGCTGTCCAGGGGGGTGGGGACGTCAGCCGAAAATTTTTTCTCTCCGACTTCGCTGGAAACATCCTTCCTAACCCAAAATTTCACGTAGATTCCGAATCTGGCCTCCGTTTTCTCATCCGATGCTTCGTTTGGACGCTACACACCAAAATCATCACACACTATAGCCTCAAGACTAATCCTGGCGGTCGCCCACGTCAACCTAGACGGTCGCCCACGTCAACCAGGCGGTCGGACCAACTCACCCGAGTCTCACACTCTGTCGTTGCAGGGGGGGGGGGACGTCAGCGAACATGTTGTGAACGTGGACCCACCTGGCCGGCACACCACGACAGACCACAACCTCTGTCGTTCCAGAGGGGGGGGGACGTCAGCGAACATGTTGTGAACGTGGACCCACCTGGCCGGCACACCACGACAGACCACAACCTCTGTCGTTCCAGAGGGGGGGGGGACTCAGACACGAAGCACCACGGCGGCCGACCACGACACTCTGCCGAGCCAGAGGGGGGGGGACGCAGCGATGGCGGCCATCTTGCGCGGTCCAGAAGTGGAGTTTTGCTTACTACTGATGCAGTTGACACAAATCGATTAGAAAGCAGTCATTTCGATGTTTCTGTTCAGTTTAGGTTGCAAAGACCTGATTTGTCGAGATTCGGACATTGTAGTATCAACAGGATCTCTACAGTTCTCAATAATTTGTATATCACAATAATCAGAAGAACCGCTGTGACATTGATGTTTCTGCAACAAGTGGTCAGAAGGGGCATTGACTTTGTTGCCAGCGTTAGTGCTGTTACGATGCTCAGCATAACGCAAATAAAAAGGACGGCTACTTTTGCCGAAGTAAAATTCTGGACATAGTTTGCAGGTGTACTTATAGACGATTAAACGGTCATTCCACCTATATTTATAATTCAGCAAGCTACGGAGATGGCAGTTTTCCTGCCTCTCAATTTCAGATTTATTAGTTAGGGCACTGGAGAGTGACTTATTTGTTTCGCTAATTAGGCTAGCTTTTGTGTCATATTTGTCCATAAGCTTGTGGATTTGCTTGTTAGTCCGATCTTTTACAGAAACTAATGTTAACTTTGTTTTGTACTAAGTACATTGTTTTTTCTTATTTTTTTGTTTACGAGAAAATTCTTTTCACTGAAAAAAACGTGCTGTTGTACAATAAAAATGCGGATGACTTGATAGGTAAATTGAACAGTATAGATCAATGCGATGCTGGGAAAGTCTTCGTTTCTTTAGATATAAAGAATTTATACTATAATAAACCTATTCAAGAAGGTATAGATAAGGTCAGCCAATTGATAGAAAATCATTGGGAATAATTAGATACTTACGGCTTGACTCTGGATGCCACAAAAAAGTTTTATCGTTTGCCTCACAACTGCGAAATAGAATATGTTGATAAGCATTATATACAAAAGAAAAAGGTTGCCTTATGGGAGCACATTATAGTTAATTTTCATATCGTTTATAGAGCAAGAGGTGCTGCTCTAAAAGCTTTTCCTTCAGAGATACAATCTGAACCCACTTATATAGGCGCATTGATACCGTCAACAATCAATTCCGTTGTAATTTCTTCAACACTGCATAAATGTGCATATCTCACATTTGGAAGCAATTCCGACTGCATCTCCCTTGAGTTCATTTGATAAACTCGAAATTTGGGGATTTAATAAATGCGGAGTTACCAATCTACCTAATATACTTACTGTATGTGTAGAAGCCTTGTCAACCGGTCAACCGGGAAAATTCAACAAGTTGAATGCAGTCATTCACTAGAAGCGTAACACAATAATTCGATCGAATATTATTCAGAATCATCAAAATTAATACATAGAGGTATAAAAGATTATGCTCGAGTCGTATAATGATGATTGATACTAATTTTATTGCTCAAATACTGCTACTATGCCAATTTTATCCTCAGTACTAATAATACTTCAGGTGGCAAAAGTTTGGTAGGCGGAATCATATGAAATTACATTCAAATTTGTCTAAATCAACAAAATCAGTTGGAAATACTCATGGCAAATGCTAGCAACCTGAGTCAATTGGACATGAAATTTTATTGAAATTGGAGTTGAACTTCCAGATTTACATTGAAATGAAAATCGCAAAGCTACACATGTAGTCTGTTGGGCTGATGAGTGTTCAAGAATCGTACGAAACATCATAATGATGTCATAAAAGGTTAGTATTGACAGAGCCCTCTTTGTTCTTTAATGCTGTAATATTGACTTAAATTCTTAAATATGCATAACTCTTTAATGTACATTGCTTTCCTTAAATTGAGATTCATGGATCGATGCATTGTTCAAGATAGTTATGGGAATCTTATCTGCAGCGCCAGTTGGCTCACACGTTTAGATGTTTGTAGATGGATGTATCTGCTCACCGCTATGTCAAGAGTATTGTCATGAAAATTGACTTTACATGTTATGTAAATTGTATGAAATTCAACTGGAAATTGTATAGATCGCATAATCGCGTTATAATAATAGCGAGTACATGTATGTTTATCTGCTTTGGTATCAAATAATTAAGTGAGGTAGGGGATTCATAGCTGCAAGGAATGAAATCAAATATCTGATTAACTGCTTTCAAATATCTATTTGATTATTTTGCATCAAGTCTCAAATATACTTATCATTAGGGTATACGCTGGCTATGCTGCCAGCAATATGGCGTAGTGATGAAAGCTCATTCAACAAACACTTGGTAAAACTTAAATTCATATTTTTTACAAACTGGTCAATATTCATCACATGTGTGTAATTCGTGGGCGTTCATCTATGTAATATTATTATATTTTCTGAATGAAAATAGCTATTATTGGATGATCATATCGATTATGTAAGTCAGAATGCCAGCAGAAGGATGATGTAAATCTGATTTGATAAATCCTTCGTTCCTTTATAAGATCGGTTAACTCGCCCCTATTTATTGAAATGATGAAGAAGAATAACAGCAGTTTGTGCAAAATTGTCTCGTATGTGCCATCGCATTACATCCGGCAATGACTGTAAGTATGCGTCTTGCAATGTTGTTGGTCCTTGGACCTTGGGTTGAATCTTGGCCTTGGGTAACCTTGGATGCCCCAGGGTTCCAAAAACTTGGGTCGTAAAAACAAACTTGGCCCAAGTTTTGAATATTCTTTCGAGTGATTTTTCAAAAGCTTTAACCAGGCATTTGAAGAAAACAATAATAATATTTTTGAATTCATATCGTCAACGAAACTTCTATATGATACTACGCGATAATGAATCGCTGCTTAATTAATATTAATCCCAGCGATGATGCCTGGACCCAAATGAATCTGCCAGTAAGGACGGCTGGTCTCGGAATTTACCCTGCCCAAACCCTCGCACTTTCTGATTTCTTTTAGCCTCTGCGGCCGGGAGCCTTTCCTTGTCTATCACACTTTCGACCGAAAATTCGAGCTTCCAGGATGTTGAAGATACAAACACCACTGCTGAGTGGACAGGAATCACTGATGAGAATTTGCCTTCAAAGAATACCAGCCTACCGCATGAACCCATTTCATTCACGTGCTCTAACTTCCTTGTTGTCTTCTACCAAACAAAACGCTTCTTGAAACACTGAGTTCTTAAAGGAACTTGAAACCAGAGTTGCCATGGCAACTTCGGACACAAGTTTGTTCTCCCATTTGATCCAACGGATTCAGTTTGCATTTCTTGTCGATAACACCGCTTCTGTTAGAGGCACGATGCCGGTGTAGGATTTCGCCATTTGCATTTATTCATTTTTTTATTCATTTTGCAGTATTCATTTTTTGAAAATACCCGATTTCTGCATGTCACCGGAGATGATCTACTTCTTATCTTTGAAACATATTCATCAAACAACTGACCAAAGGTCTTTTATGCTGTATATATCATTCACCCAAGTTACCTGTGGGATATCGCAGTTGTCTTGAAAGTCATTATTTGAAGTTTTATGTACTAAAAACCGATGTCACCAAAATTTTGCGCCATCTCTTCGACGGCGTTTTCGTCATTTCTTCGACGCCATGTACTCGGAGGTAAAGTAATGACAGAGACTCGAGATTTCATGGAAACCTCTGTTGTATAAACTTCTGCGATACAGAGGAAGCATTTTAGTCATACTTCCAGCATAGTTCTTCTGAGAAATAAAAAAATTGTTCGGCAATTGATGATGAACTTGAGGACCTACATCATAAGTTTTTACTGGTTGTTCAACCGGTTTTGTTAGATCTATACCGGTAATTCGGAAGAAGAAATAGAAACAGCGCATTATTATCGATGTTGATGCAATGCTGCATGCCTGAAAATGGGGTGAAGAAAAGTGGTAGCATCACAGCTATGATATTGGAAACTAGTTTCTTATAGCTTAAGCAGCCTATTGTCTTACAGGTTTCGACGAAAGATCAGCCCATGACCATTTCCAATATACTACAGTAAGTGTCACAGATGACTGCAAGAGTTCATATTAAATCAGACAAAGGGTGCTTTCTATTATTAGCTCGCTCTATTTCATTATTTGAATAATATTGTTGCAAGTTACCACATAAAACACTAAAATATATGCCTATTATGATCATGGTCTTCTTATTTCATCGAGGAGCAGTGCTGGTGGCTATAATCTGACCTCTATACGCTCTTAGAAAGTTAATTTTATAGCCACTCTATGTGGTGTACAAAAATTAATTGAGTTAACTAACTAGTGCATCAATTAAAATTAATACCCTACCAACAACGAGAAAAGCAAACTTATCTTGACACCAAGCCATTAATTGCTGTAAGAATGAATAAACTCAGAATCTATGTCACAAATAAAAAGTTGTATAAAAAATTGCCTCAGAAATCAAGAAAAACAATAAAGAAAACAAATTTACCGAGAAGCTATGACGGCTATAATGTAAGCATCTAGAATTTCGTGGTCTGCGCAGTAAGTGTTGCGGAAGTCATGAAATTACATTTGACAATGAAGAGCCATCGAATAGGGCAACTTTTGCACTGATTGCAGATTCTAGGATAATTCTCTGCAAAATAATATTACGCAAAATCTGAGTTGGATCATGGTAGGCCTATATTCAATTATTTTTTCTTGGACCGTGCACACGTGCACACGGACAAGTGCGAAGGTAGTGTTGCACAAATGCTGCTTAATTTAGGCAATTTAGGCAGATTAATATTCATCATGGAATTTATGATAATCTAATCAAAATCTAAACAACATGATAACAACAAAATCAAATTCACTATGAAAATTTTCATAAATAGATAAGTTATATGCCAATCACACACATGCATGCAGATGATTGCTACTCAAAGTTATATCATCATGTCATGAAACGCAATAAGTCTGTCGGTAGCGTAAACTTTCTCTATTATCATGAGGAATGATCTTGTATTGTGACCAACATTTGATCCTTAGGTTGCCATAAATACTTGTTGGCACGTTTATGTCTTACATAGGGTTAAATACAATGTTTTTTGAAATGTTTCAAAATAAAGAAAACATGATCCTCTTTTGTTTTCAGTGTTTTTATTGATTTTTTAAATGGCATCATTCTCTGACGTTTCTTATGATGTCCAACCTATTGAACGAGTTGCCAACCTCATGGGTGGCTTCAATAGACATAATAAAAGATCCCTGAACTGTAATTTCTGGTACTTCTATTCTTCCCCCCCCACATTGCTGTTGTTGACACGCGAAAGTGTTGCATCTTCTCTTGCTTACGGGCAGTTTCAAGAGCGTCGCATAACGTTGAGTGTGTAAAACTCCTCCTATCTGACTTGCAGAACATTTACAGCCTCAGAATTAGACAAATGCCCGTCATTTGTATGTAGAAAACAATCACACCAAGTTCGAAGATCACAGCTGTACCTTGTATTCTAACCACAGAATTAAAGATTTTGTTTATCTACTTCGGTTTGCTAGAAGTGTGATTAATACGAAATGGACGGCACATCGAGGAGGAAAAAAGGAGGCAAAAAGGAATTCCTAATACCTTACAGAGATAGGAAAAAAGTCGTGCGTCGCTTGCGGATTAATGTGAGCCCCAGCAAAGTGATTCGATTGCCAAAATTCCTTCAGATTCGAAGGATGCAGATCATTGCGCACAAGTTCTCTCCATAATGTTGGCCCTTCCGATCATTATTAAAAGAAGTAGCAAGCGTACGAAAATTAGTTCACTTGATGTTTTCACATCCTCTCCTCAGCATTTCTCACTGTATAATGCATGCGCTGAATCGAAGCCAGGCATCGATGCGTGTTTTGGTGTGGGCGAAGTGATATCACAGCCCGCACGCATCTCTCACTTGCTCTGGTGTCCTCTGCTGACAGATTATTGTTTGCCATTTCCAATGGCAAGCGATACACGAATTATCCATTCGAGAAGGATCAAGTTGTCTAATTCTGTGATGTGTTATTTCGGTATTAAGGTTGCATACAATTCTTCCTTTCTTGTTTCTAGGAAACCGAAGCGCGAAGATGAATCTAATTCTGTGATTCTAACTGGTGAGCATCCAAGAGACCAATCCTTCATCCCAGGGTTCAATTCAAGTAAGACTTCTCATTCGTGTTGTAATGTCACTCAGTGACAGATCAAGTCTATTCTAAACTCAATGTGACTAACATTGGTGAAATTTGATGATTTTGGAAAATTTGAAAAATGTGGGGGGGGGAGAATAGAAGTACATAATTTCGTATGCACAAGAACTAAATATAGTATATCAACGAGCCACACTTGTTTTCATAGGACTTATTAGTGTCTCTTCGGTCGTCTACACGTCAGATTTCTACACTATCAGATTTCCTCCTGTCTGCTTCCCTTTTGTTGTCATGCTGACGTTTCATTTAGAAAGTATTCTAAAAATTAAAGGAATGTTCAGTTGCAACTCGCGCCCGCACTTGCCCCTAAAACAAAAACTACAGTTGTCCCGCTTCTATTGAATTGCCCAAAACTTCAGTCAGAGTTAATGCGCAGTTAATGGACAATATAACATACATATTGAGTGGATCATTGTTGCTTCTTATGTTTGCTAGATTGTTACTTCTTTCGCTCTTTCAAACAGGTGCTGTGGTATATAAAAATTGACTTTTATAGAAAATGGCAAAATGTTTAAGGGCATACATAGGAGAAAGAGTTTAAAATAAGTCAAGATGTATTTTGGAGAACAAATGGGATGTCTTCACCTTTAAAATGACACGTGTTGCATTATAATACGAGGTTTGTTCTACTCGAGGCTACACGCTTTTAAAACTAGTAAGCTATATCTGGGCCACCTTGTATATCCGGTGTTGCTGCATTGCACTGACGTAGGATGTCCATCTCGATCTCTGACCTTGATCTCTTTGATGATCAAAAAATGAAATCCTTTTTACTAAAGGTAGCGAGCACAGTTAGTCCGCTGTCACACATGTCTTCCATCTTCCATTTTGGGATTTCCCTTTAATTGCATGTAGAAAAGAATGCAATCTATCACACAGAAAAGGTCATCAGCCATAAGTCATCTTCCATCTTCCATCGTCCGTCACGCTGTCACACAGGAAAAGTCATAAGGCGCCTTCCATCGGACATAAGGCATGAAATTATGCGGCTGATAGAGTTCATTTCCATCAGGCGTCTTCCATCAGCCGCGAGACTGCTCTAAAATTAGAACAACATGAATCGACGTCCTACGGAAGATATAGGAAAATGTGATTTGCAAATAGAAGCACTCAAGACAGTAGTCATAGCAACGATAAATAGTGAAAAATAGCGCTGACTGTTTCGGAAATGTGACTGCGGCACAGATCTGTGGACTGCGGTCGGTGGAAGATGGAAGATGGACGATTGAAGGCGGAAGACGTCAGATGAAAATCGTGTCATCACGCCTTATGGAAGACGCCTTTGTGAAGAATGCGCAATGAGGCGAGTGACATGGAAGATGGAAGACGCCTTTTCCTGTGACAGCGGCCTTACCCGCTACCCGGTTTATGAAGACTCCTGCCAGTGGACCAGCACTGACCGGCGAAACTCGCACATTTCTATCACTGTCTTTTTTCGACTGCTTTTTCGTAGAAACAACAGGCAGTCTTGACTTCTACTAATTTTGGCTTAACGCCTATTTACTTTCGAGCAACGACTATATTGCCAGGATGCATCACACTCTCAATCGATCACATTCCCATATTCCACTGGAACGTTGGGTTCATGAGACACAAAAATGTCCATGCATGGAACGATTCGTTGCCATGCGCAGCAAGTCGATATTTATGATGTCCAGGTCCTTTGCCAATGCGGTGACGTATGTCTCCCGTTGACGTCCCCGAGCTCGTTTGCCCTCGATCATCCCGGTGATTGCCAACTTCTCCATTGCAACCTTCCTCAGTACGTGTCCCATCAACCAAAGTTGCCTTTCCTTTATTTCTCGAAGCAAACTTGTCGATGTTTGCGCCATTACCAAAACCTGCTCGTTGCTGCGATGTTCCGTCCAGGAGATTTTGAACATTCGACGAAGGAACCACATTTCCGCCGCTTCGAGTTTCTGTCTATCGGCGCGACTCACCGTCCAAGTCTCACAGCCATACAACAGCGTTGACCAGACATAGCACTTCAGCAGTCTCATCCTTATCGACAATAGTAGTGAGCGCGATGTTAGAATTTTACTTAGAGAAGTGAACGAAGCCTTAGCGATGGCTATTCTTCTTCGTATCTCAGTGTGGCATCGGCCATCCTGAGTTAACATACTACCTAAGTAGACGAAAGCTTCAATTTGCTTCAATGTCTCTCCATGAACCATTATTCGGCAAGGAGGCGCATTATGTGTTTCGCTGAAGACCATGGTGACAGATTTTCTTATATTTAAATACAAACTTTTGCTTTCACTTTCAGCGGCAACAACGTCTATGAGCTCTATCACACTTTACGACTTACGTAATACCAAATGCTTCATATAAAAATATATAATGAGATAATGCAAAAATGTTGCTTATACATCATGAGTTCTGAAATCTTGGTTTAACAGATTTCGGAATAGACTTCGGCTCCCATTCTGTTAACACAAATATTTTCTCATCTTCTGATGTGTAAATTACGATAGATTGTAGAATCCTGAAATTACTCTGTTAACTTCATGATGAGAAAGTTTTGACAAAATGTGACAGGGTCCAACATAATAAGCGACCTTTAGAGAGAGCATTGTGCTAACATTCTTAACCATCAACAATGATCTTGAGATTAATAATTCAGAACTAATTAATGAATTATAAATTCATCCTCAGTTTCATCCAAATTCCTTCTCCACCTTTTTAATGAGCTGTCTATCAAGGCATCTCACTCTATGTTAGATTGCTGTTTATTATAAGCATTACAGAAATCTCCAATTGTACTGAATTTGATGGAGTACAAAGTAGATTGAGTCAACAAATTTACTTGCACGCTGTTTTACCTAACGAACGATTGCTTTCAAAATGGCGTACATTCAAAAATTCACATCGTCATTTTTCATATTCTTCTTTCATGTAATAAATTGCAAGCCTGATAACTGTTTCAAGAAGATTCACATCGACGAGTCACACATTGATTCCATTCAACCGCTTGCTCGTATCTTTGATGTCCATGAAGCTGAAGATTGCGCTCAACTTTGCATGCTTGAGCCTCAATGTGCGACCATTCATGTAAATCTCTATTGCGACATATTACCGCCTCTCCCGATATTCCAACTAGAAATCACCAACCCTGCAATATCCACAGCGGAGATCTGGATCTACACCAAAAGATCAACAATCAGCAAATGTCCTTCAGAATATTCTTTTAAATGGCGAAGTTCGCGGTACCAGTTAAATCTTACTGCGGTGACATGGCCGGAAGCGCAAAGGAGCTGTCGTGAAGATGGCACAAAACTAGCTGAATTGACAACAAAAGAGGAGTTGCAGGCCGTAAGGAATTTTGTAAGATCTTATGTACCGTTTAACGGGGGTGCTAAATGCCTCTACGTCGGTGGCACACAAGAAAAGGGAATGAATGTCAATGAAGGATGGTATTGGTACATGTCAAAAATAAGTATTCCAACACCAGGATTCATGTGGAAAACCGGCGAGCCAAACGATCATAATGGCCAAGATGAAATATTCGTTGTGTGGAATGTTGATTCTCAAGAGTTCAACGATAGTTTGAGAGATGAATGGTCTTTCCTTTGCGAATGCACGGAGAACTAGATTCTCGCTACTACACAAGTGCTAACTGATAGCCTATCATATATTAGCGCTTATCTCTTGTCTCGATTGAGATGATTTGATGTGAACTAATTTTTATCCATAGAAATCCAACTTTTCGCTTTGTATAAGTTAGTGAGACTAGAATAGATACAGCTGCTTGTTTATGGAAATTTCAGCTAGGCGCCGATTGCAAGATCTTTAGAAGAATCAAATCACTGAAACATGCAGCCATAGAATCAGGTAGTTTAATCATGTCACTTTGTTAGAAGTGCATACTGATTCCAGACGATGGGACATGCAGAAACTTGCCAAGTGGGCAAAAACAAATTTTTGATCCTTTACAGAGATAAGAAAAATAGCCGTGCGTCGCTTGCGGATTGCTGTGAATTCCCTCAAAATGCTCCGATCGCCAAAATTCCTTCAGATTCGAGGAATTCAGATAATTGCGCAAAAGTTTTTTCGATAATGTTGGTCTTTACGATCATTATTTAAAAAGAAAGCAGGCTCACGATAAAACGTTCACAAACTTCTTTGTAAAACATGACATCGTCTGTGTCTTTTTGTTTTTTTGCTGTGTGATCCGGTTGATAACAGTCACTGAAGCTTCTCACAATTTTGCGTGTTCAATGTTGAACTGGCTGCACATTGTTCGATTGTTATGGTATTATGTCAGCAGATTGTGCCATTTCATTAACGCTACATGTTCCCATGTTTCCTTTTAATCAAACAGGAGAAGAGACGACCTGTCTAATTCTGTGCGTGCAACAGTTGTAGATACTTGCCGCAAGCCGATTTCTCGTCAAAATGCTTTCATATGTAAAGAGAAGTGAAAATAACTGTGACTATTTTTACAAAGTACGCAGAAAAGCTGCCGGTGCCTTCCTATTGTCAGCTGGAAGCCGCCATTGTTTAGGTACCGCTGTCATGACGACACATATCCACGACCATAGAAATAGATTGCTTATCTGAAGTTGACTGGAATGGAAATTGACTCAAGGTCGCGGCACATCCGAGGGAACTAAGTTGGGGCATGAAGAACCAATTAAAAGCTTCGATTTACTCATGTGACTGATTCTAACCCAATGATACAGACGTTTGGCAGGTGCATCTAAGTGAAAATGCGCGCGATTTATGTGCCGTTATTGTGCATTGCATGAAGCTTAATTTCCATTCTAGAGGTTTAATTGTTGTCAATTTCTATGTCCACGACGTTCTATTGTTTTCAATATCCATGGTTGTTCAAGTCCTTTATTATTATTAAGTGTCGGATTGCTATGCTTTTATCCATGGCTTCTTTCATGCCTTTATGTCACATACATTTTCTTGATTTTGTCCTCAATAAAGATGTAATTGGTGGAAGAGTTAGAAGTTTTGCATTGTTCTTTGAATCTTTGTTGGAATGGGAATTCATCCGAACTGCAGTGGTGCTTTTTCATTTTATTGATGGAGTTGTATTGAATTTGAGATTTTCATCTATGTTATCAGCCATGCATGAATTGGGGAGACACATGTTTAGGTGAAAGAGTACAACACTTTAATCTACGGCTATCTTATAATTAGACTTCAAATAACTATTCACATATGAAAATGCATATTTCTAAGACTTTCAACTGAAAATGCGTGCTTCATGCTATAAAATGCCTAGCTACGGTGGAAAAACCACCCAGCCTTTATAGACACACTAACTTGTATTAAAGATGGGTCCACTTTTGAAGTCTATAATTTGAAATGTACACTGCTGATAACTGCGCACAACTAAATTGCAGCCACAAATAGCAACCGTTTTGAACAGCCAATTGCCACATACTGGCATTAGTTAGCCTGTTGAGCCCCGTGGACGTGCAGTGCACGTCCTTAATTACACACTCCAAGCCGCCTAGTTAAGCATTGAGCTATTGACATTCATTCTTTTTTCTTGTGTGCCACCGACGTAGAGGCATTTAGCACCCCGGTTAAACGGTACATAAGATCTTACAAGATTCCTTACGGCCTGCAATTCCTCTTTTGTTATCAATTCAGCTAGTTTTGCACAATCATCACGGCAGCTCCTTTCCGCTTCCGGCCATGTCACCGCAGTAAGATTTAACTTGTTCCGCGAGCTTCGCTATTTAAAAGTATATTCTGAAGGACATTTGTTGATTGTTGATCTTTTAGTGTAGATCCAGATCTCCGCTGTGGGTATTGCAGGGTTGGTGATTTCTAGTTGGAATATCGGGAGAGGCGGTAATAAATCGCAATAGACATTCACATGGATGGTCGCACATTGAGGCTCAAGCATGCAAAGTTGAGCGCACTCTTTAGCTTCATGGACATCATACGACACGGCGACGTGAATCTTCTTGAAACAGTTATCAGGCCGGCAATTTGATATATGAATAAAGATGGCAAATGAGCAAATGAGATCGATAGCTTCAACGTGCACCATATTAAAAACAAGGATGAGATAGAATGATAAATTCTTCGTCAGATAGTTGAAAGAATATCAGTTTCCACAACAAATACTTTGCAGTGTTCTTCCTCAAGAGGAAATGACGATGAAGCAGAATAATTACAATTCTCTTGACTACATTGAATTTGAATTAATACAGCAACAACCAATCAGAAAACTTCCATGTTGGAGGTTTCTTTATTGTTCATAGCTAATTTTGAATTGGCATCGCATTACATAAGTCATTGCATATCATGCTTTTCATCAATTGTTATCGTTCTGTCGATAACAGGAAAAATTGAAAAAGTTTGATTTCCAAGTATTGGAATGCTAACCTTGAATGGAGATTTGAAAGTTGCTTTGTCTTGATACAACAGCTCTGGTTTTGTCCAAAGTTAAGTGTGCTGTTTTCGAGGAATAAGTTGATAAATTGATTGGCAATCAAGAGGATGTCAAGTCACTTCGACCCCATAAATTTAGTCATTTTGACCCGATAAAATGGGGTTGTCAAATTTGCGCTTCTGCATGGTGCGTTGACTACATATATAGATAAATTGATGTGCTGTATTCAATTTCCTGCCTAATAGCTGGCTGTTACAAGCTTCATCTGTCTGTTTCATCGATTTCAACCTCTACTGGTCAATTTATGGCGTCGAAGTGACTAGGAATCTAGAGTGATGCCAAGGCGTCCCCCAAGTCATGCAATTGTCTGGCCTTGCTGCTATTATTGTCTTGCAAAGTAAAATTAATCCCGCAATGACGCCCTCCCCACTAGAGCTACAAACATCTCCGGCCCATAACTAGACCCGAAATATAATACAAACAAAGGAGGCGAGGAGCCAAGTCGTATGCATCCAACTTAAAGCCACATTTGATAAACTTTCATCGAAAATGATTGATAATTGATACAGCAGTGATCACTAGAGATAGGTTCAAGTAAGCCTATAATGATCTATGATGTAGGTTACTAGCTTATTTCCAATAAACTAGGCTTTACATACTTGCCACCCGGAGTCGGAGTCCTATCAAAATGATAGGACTCCGCATCCCTGAGTAGAACGTCTAAGGACTGTTAAAGCTGCAATTCATCACTTATCTATGAAGCAATCGATGAAAATGTTTGAAAAGCTTATAGGTAAAACTTGCCTATAAAAAAATTGTTACGGGAATGGCTTTCATGAGCTTTTAATATTCTTTCAGACATGCAATTTGTTGCTTTACAATAAAATCAGAACTATAGGAGCAGTTTTGCAATATATTCCAAATGCTTCCAATTTTTATGTAGGTCATCAGGTGGAATAAATGTATCCGAAAAGAGCGATTCGCGTATGTTGGTGATTTGCTGGTTGGCTCAAACAGACACTATATAGGACTCCACAGTTTCGCGAACGCGACAATCATCAGATGTGTGGCAAAAGGAAGTGAGCTGAGAAGCGCCACAGCCACAGAATTAGATAGTTTAAGTGTGTCACTGTACTGGAAGTGCAAACTGATTCAAAACGGTGGCACTTGCAGGAATTTACAAAGTGGACAAAATGAAATTTTTTTAATGCCTTGCACAAATAGGAAAATAGTCGTGCGCCGCTTACGGATTGCTGTGAATTCCTTCAAAATGCTTCAGTAGCTACGATTCCTTCAGATTCAAAGAATTCAGATCATTGCGCAAAATTTTTCTCTATAATATTGGGTCTTCCGATCATTGCCAAAAAATATAGCGGGCCCACGAAGAAACGGTCGCAAACTACTCTGTAAAACTCGTCTGTGTCTCTTTGCTGTGTGATCCGATTGATAATAATCACTGAAACTTAGCACAATTTGGCGTGCTTAGTGTTGAACTGGCTGCTCATTATTCGATTGATATGGCATTATAATAATAATAATTTGCAAATGCTCAATAATAGAAATCGTGAGGCTACAGAATGACATACTCGTACATAATGAGAATATTAAACACATACAGAGATAACAAAGAACAAAATATAACAAAAAAACAAGAAAAAACTTATGTCAGCAGATTGTACCATTTCATTAACATTACATGTTCTAATGCTTCCTTTCTAGTCAAACAGAAGAAGAGACGCCGCTCCATTCTGTAATAAAATCTTCTTCAGGTGCTTTTCAATTTACCTTTTAATAAAATTCAAAGATAGCCAGAATTTTCGCATTTGGGCTTTCTCCATGGCAGATAGCGACTTGTCGCTCCAATTTGTCTACTACTTCTGTGAAATTCAGTTGACTGTACAAAGATTCAAAATATTATCAAATTTCCTTAAATGTAAAACCATTCTGATGAAATAACTTCTTTTACTATATCACCTGACGACGAGAATTTGCAGCTATGACGGATTTCAACAACGTCATTCTTCTCAAGATTTAGTGACATATCGGTGTCTGACCAAGCCATAGAGTAGGTATATTAGGTAGAGTGGTGACTCCGCATTTATTAAATCCCCAATGCAATGTGTATACACTTTCGATTTTATTAAATGTACTCAAGGGTGATACAGGTGGTATTGTCACCAAAAATAAGATATGCAAATTTTTTTCATTTTTGCAGAAATTACAGCGGAATTGAGTGATCATGATTGTAATGCAGAAGGATATGATGGTATTTCACAGAATCTCATGACAGCCTTGGAGATTTAATGTTTGTTAAATTAGCAATTCGATGGGTTCCTATTTCCTTCATGCTCAACGTCAAGAGTATTTTCTTACGGTAATCATATCACAGGCAACCTGCCACTTGCAGAGCAAAATCACATAATCAAAGACAATGATTTCAATTAACTTTGAAAGATGTAAATGCTTCCACATTACTATTCAGATTCTAGAAATGAAGCATGAATTTAGTGATCGAATCTTAAAATCATGCCGGTGAAAATTGAATTAAAAACTTGAAATTTCAGCCAAGCAAACACGAATAATATCGCGACTTTTTCATGGAGACCTTCATTATAATACAATTCATGAAATTCCCTTGATAATCAGCTTGATTTCTTCTTAGTTGGGATGATTATTAGTAAATATTCATTCCTTTTGATATCCAACTTGTTTCATACTACTTATATAGGAGAGTCATCTCGGTAGTATATAAATTGGCAAAATTATGACTTTTTTTCAAAAGTGCTCAAATAATTATTTGAACCACGGGAACGTGATCTCCGCAAAAAAACTGAATATTTTGATATAAAATTTTCACTGTATACAGATGCTTTTTTGAGTCGACACTCTATGTATATATCCCTACTCTATGGACCAAGCAGTTGAAATTATCATCAACAAACAGGTGTTGTCTCACTAACATTACTCAAACAAGCGAAAAGCTGGATTTCCGTGGTCCACATCATTATGCGAGCTTCACGTTTTCTGTGAAGATATTAACGAATTAGTTCTGAGAATGAAAAAGACTAGATAGATCATTTCAATAATAAAATCTTGCAAACACCTTTCATTCACAACACGGAATCCTAACTCAAATCTTAATCACATGATCATCTAGGCCTAATTGCAATTAGCCATACCTGCTTGCAGGGCTGTGGAGCCGATGCGTTATCTCATCGGCTCCGGCTCCAGCTCCACGACACTGATGTGAAAGGCTCCGGCTCGGCTCCGGCTCCGGCTCCAGCTCCGGCTCCGGCTCCGGCTCCGGCTCCGACTTCAAATTCAGGTTCTATCTATGCTGGTTATCCTGGATCCGTTGAACGGGTTTTTGGATAACGGTGTGGCCTTTAGAGGCTGGCTACAATCATCAAATTAGTTTTCATTAACAAGCAACGACTTAAGTTAATAACAAAAATGATAATAGCCTAATATAATGACAAATAACATACTTGTCATATATTTTTGCATGAATTGACTATCTCTGAAAGATAAAATAAAGTTATAGCCAGGATTGGTTAAATTAGATAAAGATCTCCCGCACTGGCTAAATATAAATTGGCCTAGCCTGCAACCAGTCTACTACGAGGCTACATTAAATAAGACCACATGAGTGATGATATACCTAATTAGCCGTCACAGGGGCCGAATAGTAGTATAAGTTTTTTTACAAAGCTTGAATATGAAACTGGATAGCGTATGCCTCTAAATAGCTTATAGGGCCTGTATCTACTCGAACATGAAACGGTATCGGCTATATAGCCAAATATACCTTATCAATAAAGATATCAATTGCTTTATTGAATATTAAAGTGTATATAGGCTAGCTTAGATTGTTATCGTTATTTGTTATTGCCTTTATTCAATAGTCTGTTAGTCCATGAATAATATGATCGGTGGGTAGCCCACGACTCATCATCTGTAGAAATTGTAATTTAGATAGCCTCATTGCAGTGTAGGCTAGAAATGTAAAATTGAAAATTATACTTAAAAAAATTAAAAATATCTAATTTAGGACAAGTTTTGTAATTCTATGCAGCATACTTAATAAGTTAAGGCCTAACTTACATTATATTAATTTCGTATTTTTCATTATGGCGTAAAGTTGCACTAAATAATTCATCAATGATTCATGTATATTATTATATTCAATTTATATATAACACATTGCCACTATTCCTCTGATGATGGTTAGGCTGATGAAACTGAACTCGGAGTATCACACAGTATGTTGCAGGGTGCTATGCATAATAAAAATTTGACTGCGAGCACCGAGCAGAAATCCCATCTACTTTGCTAGCTTTCGAATGCGAGTGCGGTTTAATGTCACAGACAATAGAAAAGGGAGGTCAAAAGGCGCCTTTATTGAGAGCGTCTCAGTCTTTTTTTATTGTTTACATATAAGTCAGCATGATATCAGCATAAGGTGTTGACAGACGGAAAAAATAATAATGAAAATTCTTGAAATCTGGGGGAATGACATTTGGTGAAATATTATTACACGATACGGCTCTTGTGCAGTCCTCCCCCCCCCATTTTTTCTCTGGTCAAAAGATGCAGCACCATTGGATGTCCGTTTCAGCATCACCGGTTTGAGTGAAGCATTCCGTGCTGTTGTAAAAATCTACGTGGGTAATTGCGATGTCATGCTGGTCGCAAACTTCGTCAGCAAGTCAACATTGTAATTTGCCTTCGGGTTTTTCGCATTGAAATATACCCTTTGAATTTTGAAGTCAAAGTAAATTCATTGTGAATGAGATACCTTTAATTAAAATAATAGGGCGCTACTAGAAGTGGCTCCGGATCGCTTATTGCTATAGCCATGTGAGGACTTGTAGTCAGGTCATTCGTGTGAGTGTGAAGAGTTATCCCTCCAATCAAAATTGATCAAATTGAATAACCGATTGTTTTGAAAAATGTAGGTGGGGGGACTGCACAAGAGCCTACAATACAATCTAAGGAAATTGGCATTGTCACAGATACCAGTAGCTTCTGCCAGTAGCCATACCGATAGATGATAGCCTAAGTAATATAATTTTGGACGGAGCTCGCTCACCTGAAAAAATCCTAAGTGTCAGAGTGGCTTTGTATGGGTAAAATTTTGAAAATTTTCCAAAGTGTGGAATTTCGACCTGGGACCGTCACCAAAACATTTTTCATCAAATTTCACTGACCTCCCCCCCCCGACAGCAATCTTCTAACTTTGGTTCTAGTGGACGGATTTTGTCTTACAGCTACTCGTTTGAAAGAGGAGAAAAAACTGCTCGTCGACATTTTTTGTTGCGAGTCAATCGGACCAGCCGTTCAAAAGTTAGAGCGGTTACAAGATTTTAGGTCGGAGCTCGCTCACCTGAAAAAATCCTAAGTGTCAGAGTGGCTTTGTATGGGTAAAATTTTGAAAATTTTCCAAAGTGTGGAATTTCGACCTGGGACCGTCACCAAAACATTTTTCATCAAATTTCACTGACCTCCCCCCCCTCTGGACAGCTAGCTTCGATCTTGGCTTCCAGTGGACGGATTTTGTCGTGCATAGCTCGTTTGAAAGCTAAGAGTGAGACAAATTCAGTGAAAGAAACGGCTTGTTCCTATCTGTCTTCGTTCAAAAGTTAGAGCGGTTACAAGATTTTAGGTCGGAGCTCGCTCACCTGAAAAAATCCTAAGTGTCAGAGTGGCTTTGTATGGGTAAAATTTTGAAAATTTTCCAAAGTGTGGAATTTCGACCTGGGACCGTCACCAAAACATTTTTCATCAAATTTCACTGACCTCCCCCCCCCTCTGGACAGCTAGCTTCGATCTTGGCTTCTAGTGGACGGATTTTGTCGTGCAATAGCTCGTTTGAAAGCTAAGAGTGAGACAAATTCAGTGAAAGAAACGGCTTGTTCATATCTGTCTTCGTTCAAAAGTTAGAGCGGTTACAAGATTTTAGGTCGGAGCTCGCTCACCTGAAAAAATCCTAAGTGTCAGAGTGGCTTTGTATGGGTAAAATTTTGAAAATTTTCCAAAGTGTGGAATTTCGACCTGGGACCGTCACCAAAACATTTTTCATCAAATTTCACTGACCTCCCCCCCCCTCTGGACAGCTAGCTTCGATCTTGGCTTCTAGTGGACGGATTTTGTCGTGCAATAGCTCGTTTGAAAGCTAAGAGTGAGACAAATTCAGTGAAAGAAACGGCTTGTTCATATCTGTCTTCGTTCAAAAGTTAGAGCGGTTACAAGATTTTAGGTCGGAGCTCGCTCACCTGAAAAAATCCTAAGTGTCAGAGTGGCTTTGTATGGGTAAAATTTTGAAAATTTTCCAAAGTGTGGAATTTCGACCTGGGACCGTCACCAAAACATTTTTCATCAAATTTCTCTGAACGAGGGGGGAGGGGGGGTCAGTGAAATTTGATGAAAAATGTTTTGGTAAAGGTCCCAGGTCGAAATTCGGAAGTTTTAAATTTTTCAAAATTTTCACCACACTGGAGCTCTCACACTTAGGAATTTTTTCACTTGTGGCATGTTACATGGACATGTGCTGACGGACCAACTTCCCGTGGTCATATGAGAATGGTTCAGGTGTCATATGATAGAGAATGATGAGACGAATCGTTTGCAACAAACCGCATGTCGCTACGATGAATACTTTCGGAGATAGAGCCATTTTAAGTTTTCTTCCGAGCATATATAAACCCCCGACAACGTAAGTCTGATCACTTCATCGAAAGACGAGGTAAGCGACGGTCGTCGCTCTGAGCTCCCGATATCGGGTGTTTCAAAGGACTCTATCTTTTGAAGTAGGCAAGCTATCTTCTTACTTCAAAGTTTGTATGATAGAGTTTGATAGTGTCTTTACTACTGATAAAATTTTTTAAAAGTAGTATGAGTAGTAAAATGCGGAATTTTTTAAAAATTCTTAATTTTCAGTTTTTTCAAAGTTTTAACATATAGACTAAGGTTTTCAAGTATCCTGAGTTCAAATCTGCTATCAGATTTGAAATTTAACTAAGTCTAAGGCAGCTTTGAGGGGTTAGATCCCAGCTACTGATCACTACCTTTGACTCGGCGTTCCTGTTACCACTTCGGGGCAGTGACAATGATGTCTTCAGCTGTAAAGAGCGGGTATCGGGGAAGATCTCTCACTTCCCTAGTGATCAGTACAAGGCCTTCGGGCTGTCGACGGGATCGAGTGCCACTCACTACACTCTTTAGGAATATGACTGTACTACATGATTCCAAACTTATACAAATTTCATTATCTTACAGCTAACGATAAATCAGGCATGGCAAACGATAAGAATCGCAAATATCATATCAAAATGTGTGTGTGCGGTCGAATAAATCGCAGTGCGGACGCCAAGGCTCATGTCAAGAAGGCGGGCACCGGCCACATGATTATCTTGAATAGGGTTGCGTGTGTGAAGTGTAGAGTGCTGAAGGGTGATGAGGATGAGGCGCGTTTCTACAGAGTGCATGCTGACTGTAGTGGTGGTTTAGTGACTGATTTGAGATTTACGCAGTTGATTGTGGAAGAGAGGGAGCGAATGTTGGCGATCGAGCGAGAGGGTAAGGTTGAGAATGTTGTTGAGAATGATGAGTTGGCGAGAGCGGTTGCGTCGTTGGAGGGTGAGATTGAGCGAAAGAGAGTGCTTGAGAGTGATGATGAGGATGATGTGGATTTAGATAGGGAGCGTGTGAGGAAGCGTGTGAGGAAGTTGAGCTCTTCGTCGTCGGAGGTGTCAAACATTGTCATCACCGACCCCCCGAAGAGCTCATCTTCCCCAAAAGTGAAGAGTGGTGGGATTCGTGTGCAGTCGGCGAGGTGGTTGAAGGATGAAGAGAAGAGGCATGTTTCGCAGCAGATGGCGCATGATTTGTTGGTGAATAAGTATGAGAGTTTGAAGAAAGTGAAGGATGAAGTTGTGAAGGAGTTGGATGAGTTGAAAAAGAAGGAACTGAAGTCGAAGGAGGTAGCGGATGAAAATATTAGAATGAGGCGTAGTGTGACTGATTTGAAGAATAAGACGCGAGAGTTGGAAGAGAAGAATGATGAGTGTGAGAAGAGGGCGAGTGCTGCGGAGAGAAGAATGAGAGATGCAGAAGCGAAGTTTGAGGAGATGATGAAGGAGATGAGTGTGTTGAGAGCGAGGAATGTTGAGTTGGAGAGGACTGTGGCTCGGCGGGGTGATGAGAGGCAGGCGTATGAGAAGTTGGAGCGCATGAGGGATGAGTGGGAACGTGTGAATGAGGATCGTTTGTTTGAGTTTCACATCCCTATTCGGGATAATCATTTGGCCGGCGAAGTACTCGTAAATCAAAATCTGGACGAGTCCATCCTATGTTACAATGGTCATCCGACGAAAAAATGTCTCCATGCCAGCCTGAGAATGCGCGGCCATCTGCACAAATTTTCGATTCGGAAGCGCGCGAGACTGCCAAAGGATGACTAACTTGGTAAGTGAAAAAGTAAATAAGATAGTATATCCTATTCTAATACATATCATTTTCATTGCAGATCTTTGCCCGCCTTCACCACCCCATCACGTCACTCCCGAGAACGAACATCGGCTCTCTTAAGGGCCACCTAGGGGCAAGACATGATAGAACCTCCACGCGGTTTGCCCTGGGCAGTCTTCGGACTGGCGAATACTATCATTAAGTTGAATCTGCTATCAGTCAACTTGAACGTTGCGTCGCGTTAGAGGGGTATATAAACCACTGCCTCTCATTTCATTTCAATCATGCAGACGCCGAACAGTCAAGTCAGCTCTCCTCGCGGACCGCAGTTAAGGCCGCGAAATTTATTTGAGGAGTTTGTCAGGCTAGAGGAGCAAGACAGAGTTTTTAATAATCTTGCTCGGATTGGCAATCCGATGACAGCAACTGCTGTCAATCCAACGGAATGGCGCTACATTCCACTTTTTAGCCATGTGCCAGTTAGTGTGGAAGTCGACAGTGCTACCAAAGAGAGAGTCAAAGACTCTCTCAGCAGAATTGGTAGGGTGTAAGATGACGTTACTCCCGAGAACGAACCATCGGCTCTCTTAAGGGCCACCATGGGGCAAGACATGATAGAACCTCCTCGCGGTTTGCCCTGGGCAGTCTTCGGACTGGCGAATACTATCATTAAGTTGAATCTGCTATCAGTCAACTTGAACATTATGCAGTCGATTGCTATCCCTGAAGCATTCTGATTCGCTGTTGAGCAATTCATTGTTGAAAACCCTATATAAGCCAGAAGATTGTAGCGCTTCTCATTCAATTTGAAGTCACGATGGAAGCGACATCTGCCGACAACATTCCCGTCTTCATCGATGAAGACAACGCATTCCCGAGTTCGATCCTCGACGAGTGGGATGAGGAGGATGAGAAGAAGGGGAAGATCAATGAGGATCGTTTGGACGGATGAGGTGTGGACTCCAAATACCACCCGCATCCGAAAGGTGCCAGATGCACCAGTACGACCTCGGCGGTATAGGGTCTATGACAACCTAACGTCATACCCATAGACAATTCCAGTCAATAGTCAAATTCACGACCCGAGAACGAACCATCGGCTCTCTTAAGGGCCACCATGGGGCAAGACATGATAGAACCTCCACGCGGTTTGCCCTGGGCAGTCTTCGGACTGGCGAATACTATCATTAAGTTGAATCTGCTATCAGTCAACTTGAACGTTGCA
>CAJQUW010005131.1:0-81377 GCA_907163375.1 Prostheceraeus crozeri | reverse complement strand
CACTAGAAGACCTGAAATTTCAATCTTACTAGAAAGCCTGAACGATGCGTCAATTGACGCATTTCTAAAATCATAATCATAATACTTCGGTCAAAAACTTACGAGTATTGATATAAGTAGGCTATATGAGATACTTTTGCAATAAATAATGAAGTAATTAATGATTTCTATATGGTAGGGATCTATATTCCAAATTAGTTTAGAAATGTTGTAAACACTACTGAGTTAGAAATATTAAAAACCCATAAACATTCCCAATTCGCAAGTAACACTTAGCATTATTTCCCAATTTGAAAAATAAAAGTCCATTATCAATAATTTGAATTGCAAATGGCTTCATATTTCACAAACAGAACTAATAGAGAATCTTATGAACATCGGGATTACTTACTTGCATTCATTGCACATTCGAATTGTACAACGTCCGCAAAACTGGGCGGTTACAAAGCGGACACCGATCTAAGGTACGATTGCGGTTACATTCACCAGATGAGATGTCAATCTTTACCGTACATTTCTTTGATTGTTGTCAAAGGACACATGATCGTTTTCGAGTTTTTTTCCTCGACTTGCTTGCTTTTGAGAAGTTGCTCTACCACTTCTTGAATGTATGAGCGTCGAGTCATGTTGGTCTTAGTCACCTCTTTGTACAATACCCAAGAATTGACTAAAGCGATAATCCATAATATTTGAGAACACATGAACTGGCCATCTTCGACAACGCTGTGCTTCAACCGAATACAGGCGTCAACATTTGATCTAAAGACATCGGACTCCCGATTTTGTTGCGTTGTATAGTAAAACTGTCTCAGGCTTGCACTTCTGATTGTCAGCAGTAGGGGATAGTCACTGTATGGATGAAGAGCTGCTTAGTATTGTAACTTTTTTGATCTTTTTGCCACTGATAAACAGTCAATGTTGCTGATGAATCGGCATTCTTGAGTACATCGGTATGATGCAAAGATGATTTTTCATGGACCAATGGAGGCAGCTCTCGTCGATTTGATCGGACAGTACCGATAAATCGAAGTTAATGTTTGCTTGCAAGTTGTTTAGCCAATGAATAGAAGGCTAGTGAAAAAGTTATCAGTTGTAATGGTTGAGTAGTCCATTTCCTTCTACCGGTTTTAGTAACTTCATCACAACATCAGTAGAAATACTGTCACACGTGTTGAGTCTCTCTCCCAAGTATGGGAAACCGTTATATAGATATTTGGTCTGAAGATCCACCATAAACCAAAATTTGATTCCCAAATTTATCTGGCTTATTGGCCATGTATCCTGAAAGAAATCCACACCTGGCTTTGCAAGGGAGAAGCTGTTCATTCAATAGTTAGATACTCAGATGGATAGAAAGAAATCTGGCATCTATCTGATGAAAATCATACCAAAGATCAGAAATCAAGCAAATTTGTTGTTCTCTGTCCTTGATTTTCTCGTAGTCTTATCATCGAAGCGAAGAAAGCGTTTGAATCTCCATGAACCGATCTCTGCTCATATGGTCGGTAAAACAAATACATTTTCCCCACTGTTTGGACCAAAATTCGTTCGAGAGGAAGATTCTTGCATCCCAAAAATGCCGCGAGCAATCCAAAGTCCAAAAAAAGTGTCTAATTCAGATGGGTCAATTTTCCAATCGGATTTGAATCTCTGACCTTTCTGAATGTTGTGTATTTACAAATTTTTCGTACGCATCGGCTCATTGATCAATAAGCGGAAAGCCGACAAGGTGATCACTAATACGTGAAGTTGCATTCTGACGTTGGACTGGTATTTGACGTCGTAAATAAGATTTTGGGGCATCACTGTTCGACCTGTGCTTGAAGGAGAATTAGCAAGTTTGTTCCAGACAGTGCCGTCTTTTCCAACGAGGACTGGCTGCGGACGTAGGCCTGTCAGTATCACCTTCACTATCGGATTTCTGTTATCCGGGTATTCGCTGAGATAACGGCGGAATATCATCAATGGAGTCATCTGTCACTACTGCAGGATTCATCGACGTCATGTTGGTCAACAATGTTTTCAGCTGGGAATTGGCTTCATTCTCTCGTCTCCGTTGTCACTTATCGTCTGTATTGAGATCTTGCAGCAATTGTAAAGCTCTCAAAGGGAATGTTTTGTGCTCGTCTAGCCATTTGTTTTCCTTGTATGTCAAATGACGCTTTAAAGTGCTTGAAATGAACATTTTATTATTGATCGATCTATTTTCAAAATCCTGACACAGATAGAGGACAATTATATATTGCCGCAAGCAATTCATTCATAAACACCGGTGGAAACAAGGAATTGCTCTCAATATATCTATGGCGGATGCTTGTTGCCGCTCTGACATTAGATATCTATTGAATCTATTGTGTTTTAAGTTGACTGATGACGCCTAAAGGATTGCTTTGGAGTTTAATTTAACGCTTTGCATAGCTATAAGAAAACTTGATACTGTGTTATCCGACTGTAGGAATACAATGCGTCAATTGACGCACTCAGGCTTTCTAGGAAGTCAAGAGATTTCTATGTCAAATAGATGTCCGAGAGGGCTGTTACTTTTAGAATAGTAAGAACTAAGGAAAATATTAAAAGTCAGGAAGTTTCATTGGATAAATGTCACAGAGTAACTTAAAAACATGAAAAATGACCTGACTTTGCGTCAATTGACGCGCTTCGGTCTTCTAGTGTTAAATTCAATCTCGTAATTAAAAGCTACCAACTTGAGGAATTGTTCTATGCAATTAATGTCTAGGTTGTAGTTGTCAATTAAATGCCAGTTTTCTTTTGCGAAATTAGAAACTATCTCTATTCCTTCTAAAAGAGGGATAGAAGTATAGAATTTTTTCTACATCCAATGAGATGAACATTACAGTATTTGTTGTTAAGTTCTTAATCGCTGATAAATTTTCTATCAAAGCGCTTGTGTTAGGTAAATGTGACGGCACGAACTATACTAAACCGTTATTTAGTAAATGTCCTTCTAACAATCCACTCTTTCAGTGGGAGTATTTGAACACGACACCGCGGCTATCCGGTCCTTAAAGGGTAAAACCGCGATCGTCCTTATCCTTGTGATTCCTTCACTCGAACCTGGAACTTCGCCGGCTTCGCTCCAGTTGATATTAATTTTCCTATATCTAAGCGATCGTTATTTTTTACAGTAGGTTCTAATATTTTATTCGCTTGAATTTCTATGCCGTTGTTACGAGATTTTACAAGTTTACTATATGTTATACATTACTTAGTATATCTTCTATGCGATTTACCATGGACTGCTCGTCGGAGATAACCAGGCGATTAGTTTTGTCAGAAGGGATAACTACAAGAGCCTTCTCCCTCAAAAATGTTTTAGTTTTTCTAATCATTTGATTATTTAATTGTACTTAGTGGTTGGCTTACTTTTTTCGTATTTTCATTTTCTGTATTGATTATTTTCATGGCTTCTGTCTCGAACATTTTCAGTTTTAAGTTCTTACATTTTCATCTAATTTAGGTGGAAATTTAACTGTATTCTTATTGCGAAGGGATAATTAATCTTATTGTAAGGAACCGAATCTCGTATTATCATATAGAGCTTTCCAACGATAATTTTGGACAAGTAGTGAGGATAGACAGTTGATTATTCTTCAAGAAGTGTTCATTATGAAGGTGGGGCAAGCGAAACCTAGGGCCGCCTACGCAGAAAGCACTGAGAATGTCATTTGGAATGCTGATATCAGTTTCCCACACGAATCTTACTGGTCGCACTAATATTACTGATGAACTGATGTGAGCGATCATAATCATCAAACCAGAATGAATCATGGAAATCAAAACCATATAGCTTGGTCTATAATTCACTTCCTAACAGTGTATCTGTCAATGATATAAATTCTTACCCAGTCCAATTACTCAACTTTCGTTGGTGTCGTTCAAATGAGAGTTCCATTTGGGAGCTTTCACTGTTCCCTCAATCTTTGTTAGGATAGTACTACACAACTCCGTTGAGCAACTTCTGGTGAAATTAAGGTATTATATAAGAAAACCATCTATTGATATCATCCTTTTCCATTTTAGACTGACGAATCGCGCTCGCAAAAGCTCCAATTTCAATGATTGGGACTTTCTGTAGATAGCCTTTGTAATGCCAATGTCACTTGAAATCTTGACTTGGTTATCAATGAAATTGGGAATGAATCCATAATTCAATTAATTAATTAGGCATTTAATTGACAACTACAACCTAGACATTTAATTGCATAGAACAATTCCTCAAGTTGGTAGCTTTTTAATTACGAGATTGAATTTAACAATATGTGTATATCTTCAAAAGAAAGGTTGTTCCTATGGGTTCGCACTTTGGGCCACCATTTACGATTATTTTTATGAAATACATTAGAAGAATTGGCTTTGAAAAAACTAGAGACTAATGACATAAAACCCAAATTATAACGTAGATATATTGATGACCATAATTTCTTGGCCCGTTTGCCAATGAACCGTCTTTGTTCGATAGCATATTAGAAATTTTTAATTCTATTCACCAGACATAAAATTTACCATAGAAGCACCAGAAAATGGCGTCTTAAATTTTCTGGATTTATCTATATCAATAGAAAGGGAAGTTTACTTCCAGCCTTACAATAAAGAAAATCATTCTGGGATATGTCTCGATAAATTTAGCTATGTTCCAGATTTCGTTAAGCAAAACTTCATTAAAAACACGATAAATAAAATAGGTGTACGTTGCTCTGATAGCGATGATGTTGGGCGTCATGTAAACGACTTTAAGAAAAAATAATTATCATTGGAGGGATGTTCAAGAAAAACGCCCTAAGCAACATAGCAGGGACGAAAATAATACAAATAGCATCCTACAACTGGATTTTGTAAATGACGCTGCACACAGAAAACTAAATAAGTTAGTGAAAAAATATGACGTGCCATTTAGAATAGTTCAAAAACCTGGAAAACAAATACGAAGCACTTTCAATAAGTTCAATTCTCTAAATTCGTCTACTAATTGTAGGTGTAAAATCTGCGAATCTTTAAATAATGATCAGGCTTGTGAGAAATGGTATGTTGTTTATAAATTCACGTGTTCTTTGTGTGGTGACTTCTACGTAGGTTCTACGAACCGTCCTTTTAGATATCGTTTCCAAGAACATTGTCGTAGCATTGACAATAGAGATAGTAAAAGTGCTCTATCGGTTCGTATGTCTTCGGTACACTTTGACCACACCAATACTTCTTCCATAGATGCCTTCACCTTTGTCATTCATAGATATTCAGAATAATCCAATAAAAACTCGGTTAGCTGAGAGTGAATTGATACGCAAATTGAAGCCTAAAATCAATCGGAAAGATGAACTGATGTGAGTGATATAATCATGTCTTCGTATTTAAATGTAATGCATGATCCATTGCAAGTTTTTAAGTGTTGGGTCTTGAGAAAGGCACTGAGTGCAGAAACCGGTCGACCCGTCTCATCTGTATTTTAAATCAATAAATATAACTTCGGCTTAAAAAGAAAGGGAGCGCAGTTTTAATTTTGTGAAACAAAACTTGAAATTCGGGTTTAGTAGCAATTCTTATTTGCACCATTGATGAAATCGTTCGAGTATTGTAACATGTTGACCACCTGCGAACGAGAAGTATTTGTGCACCGTGCCCTTCCCTTCGGGCGATTCAGATTTAATTGAGATAAAACCATTGATACCCTTAACAGATGTTATCTGAGGTAGCTGGTGTGCAGACTAAGTCAAGAGCCTCTGGTCAAGAGCGTGTTGCGATCATCAGTTGCATTGATAACTCACATCCCATCCCTCTCGATTCAAGCGCAAGTTAAGCATTGATGTAGGAGTTAGCAGGATAGTGGACTTCCCTAACTTTCTCGCTGCCGCGGTGAACCTGATGACCGTTTGTGCGAGACGAGGGATTGTGCCCCGCGCCCCGCGCCGTGCATGTGATCACATTTTGACAATTGATAAGATGCTAATTCGAATTTGACTGATAATGATCTAAGAAAGAGCCTCTCTGAACACACATGGGATGTTACTTTATAAAGTGTGAATGATAATTGTTTGCACGATGGATCAGATAAGTGTCAGAGACTCCAAAATCTTGCTGTGTACTTGATGAAACCTCATCAATGAATTTAACAGGCGCGGATCCAGCTTTTTGTTGAGGGGGGGGGTTTGGCACTATAAAACGTCGTATACTGAAAATTTTTTGGAACAGCTTATTTTCCTGTAATAAATATAATGTACTTACAAATCGGTCTTTATTAAATTCTTGATACAATGCAAAAATGATGTGAAGTATGCAATAATATTGACCTGTATTACTTCATGTACTTAATACATGTATACCAAAAATCAATAATATGAATTTCCCTTGATACGGAAGTATTAAATGAGAACATAATCTGTTGGTTTTTAATCAATGATTTTTTTCAATCAAACAAGATCGATTGGCAAAAAAGTTTTCGTGGGTGCTGTTTTAATAAAGCGTTCAATTAATTGTTCAGCACGAGAGACCGGACGCTTCAGGATAGTGCACTGCCATCATTGTCAGTCCCGCCAATCTTTCCTCTGACATGGTGCTTCTGAGATGATTTTTCAGACGTCTGAGAACAGAAAACGATCTCTCTGCCTCTGAAGAACCAATTGGAGAGACGCATCCTACTAGGATAAGCTGTCGGATGTTGGGGTAGACGTCAGCATCAGCATGGTTCAGACAGTCAACAAAGTTTGCAGGAATTGGAGTCGCTGAAGTCGAGTTCTCGATCCATGATGATTTCCAGCGACGTAGTTCTCTCTACAAAGCAAGGAAGACAAACTTTTTCTACGATTGTACGAAATGATTGATCCTTGCAATCATTGTCGGTTTAATCAACCAAAATTTGATAAAGCAAAAATAAATCAATCTAAGCTGCTGAATGTATTTTGTTATAATTTATAAAGTTTCGCCAGTATAACGGCCTGTTCACACATCAGAGAATCTAGGACACAAATTTAAAATATCATCAAAACATGAAGATATCAAGGAAATCAAAATTCAATGGCACTAAAATATCAAACATGCACAATCAAGATATCGGAATATCAACGATTGATAAGCTTTACATTTATCCTTGTTGCTCGGCAGGTTTCATGGATTTCATTAACATATAGCTTCCCTGAACCTCAAATTGATGGCATTGATATCGGAGCCAAATTATGTTACTCAAGAATAATTACATGTAGCTAAAATATGAATAATGTGCAGTTGTGTACGTACAGATTATGCATATGCTTACTTTAAGACTGTCTGGAGAGGGATATCTTCGTCCAGAATTGTAATTGAGTTTCCAATAGTTCCATATCAGCATCACTCAATTCGCAGATCACACGGGGAACCAGTGACATTATTGCGGTCACCCTTCTATTCTCAGTCGAAAATCGACTTTTCATCTGTTGAACCAGATTATCCATGAACGGTATCCCGATTGTTCGTCTGTAGTATGTGCTGAAACATTGAATAATAATCATAGATATGTGAAGTTTGCACAATATTATACATGTAGCCCTATGTGAGAGGCATAGTGTCTGTATGTTGAGTACCGATGCGACTTATTTTCATGCAAAATGTTTTGTATTAAGAGTGAAGAAAATAGCTATTATCAATCAATTTTCTTAAACATTGATTAAATTAATTACATTTTATCACTTAATAGCTATTAATAGTTGAAACACTAATTTGAATTAGTTAGCACTGAGTAGATTACCTGGGATTATCAGCAGGCGTGTTTGGTCGATGTTTCTGGAATTTTGCAGTTCTAGGAAGATCAAATTTTGCTCCAATGTCTGCACCAATCTTCGCAGCATCTTCGAACCAATCTATCCATAGCGTATCAATGTTCGCTCTTTGACCAGAGACTTCGTTGATGGCTTTATCAATGCTGCCATACGCAGTCACTACATCTGCATCACGCTTTTTGTAGTTTTGCACTGAGCCCTTTAAGTGGATCTAGACCGTTTGAGGAGAACTATTAGTGCAACTATGTTGCAACCAGACATCATTGAGCATTTCAGTCCCTCTGCTGTGATTCGAGTTGCTCCGTCCCACTTCCATCTTTCACCACTCTCTCTTGCCTCCTCGAGGTCTGGATACTGATCAGCATCATGAATTGCATGTAAGGTGGTGTAGATATATACATAGAGAGCATGAAAAGTTTCTAGGCAGTCGTGTCTTTCTGTCCACCTGGTTTTACAAAGACCTTGAGCTTATTTACTCTGCTGTTAGGAGAGTAGACATCAATGGACAAATTCGAAGAAGCGCTTGTCTCTTTGGAGAATGGTCAAAAAATAAGAATACTTCATTGATGACCTCAACCATATGATTGATTGGTTGAACAGAGCATGAATTTCCAATGGCAAGACTTAGTACATGTGAGCGGCAGTGTGTGTAGAGCGCGAGAGGATTTCTTTCTTTAATGATCGCTTGAACGCCATTTTTCTCACCGGACATAGAAGAAGCTCCATCATAAGCTTGGCCACGCATATTACCTATATCAAGCTCATGCTTTTTAAGCAGTTCAAAAATGGCTGACGATACAGCTTGACCAGTCGCTCTTTCTAGGTAGCAGAAGTCGATAAATGCTTCTCTGATATGGGCCGGATGTCGGTTGTCATCAGATGTTTCGATGAATCTCAAACAAAATGACAATATCTGTTGATTGCCATGAGGGTCGGTGACTTCGTCTGCAATGATGCTGTAGTATGGTACTTTCTTCAGAGGCTGCATGACGTTTTCTCTGATGTTGTTGGAAATAATTGAAATAATTTACATTTTGAATTGTTTTGGATGTGTATCGCTGGTTTTTCTGTCCATATTCGAGATGGTTTTGCAAGATCTCGTCTCTCCTGGCAGAGTAATCCAAAACAGCAAGGAAAGTAACCTCTATTGGTGTTGGGATCCGCCGTGGAATCGTCTCTGTGTCCTCTCAAAGGCAGGCCCTGCATGCCACAAAGTCTGATGTCATCTACTATACAAGACAGTATGTGCTTGTTTTTGTCTGACAGCTCCTTACGTTGTTGGTCGATGCGGTTGTCTATCTGGACTCTGGTTTATTGTAGGCTTCCAAAAACGACTTGCCTAAGACAATTGATCATGATGAAAATGAGCGCTGTCATGATTTGTCAGGTAGCCATCTTTTCCTTTAGCCTTGCTAAATGTTTTGAAGGGGGTTTTTACTAGAACACCCAGAGTGACCCTGGCCGATGGTTTCGCAAAGAAAACGCAATACTTGCAATATCCGCCACCTTGAGACGGCGAGTATGTCAACCAACTGTATTCTTGAGCCATGATGATTGAAAACGTGAGGGGCACTGCTTTCCTTTTTTGCTAACATAGTATGTCGCATAATTACTTCCCTCGTAGGCATACATCAAATAGTGATATTTTTCGGTATCTGTAACGGCACTGACTGAGGTCTGTCTTGAGGCAACAATTCCGATGTCCCATAGTGGAATATGAACTTCAGCAGATGGACTAAGTATGTTCATGCTGGTCGAGGCTTGAGGGGAACGCGAATTCTCAGCACATCCACTGACAGATGCGGAATCACTCATGCTCAACTCTTGACTTGTCACTTTTTCAGATGTTCCATCATTGTACGTTTCGTCAGCGGTTGTCTTAGGTCTGAAAAATAAGCAATATTTGAATAATTAAGATTAGCAGAACGGGAAATACATCTAATGTGCAAAATGCTAACGGCTAAAAATCTAAGGTCTAAATGTGGGTCTGTTACGAAATTGGTCATCATCCATATCAAAAAAATATTTTAGTTTTCTAAAAATTTTATTGTCAGAAATTACAAGGTAATACCCAAAATCATCGGGAGCAGTTATTTATTCGACCTCTTGATTCTCATTGGCTTTGGAAATTTGCTTTGAAGTTCAATTTTTTCAAAAAGTCATCTGTCGGACGTACAAACACATTTTCGTTCCTAGTTCACTGAAAAATTAGAATGATTATGGAAAAGCATCTTAATATGAGAATGTGGTACCCACGCAATCTTTCTATGCAAAAAGTTTGATGAAGTGATCAACTCAGATAATATACCAGCCTTTCGAACGCGTCGCTGTACGTCCGACAGATTTTCGGCTCTATTTATTAATGCCACTATGTGAAAATTAAGTCTGCAATCGTGAAAGCTTCCAAAGTATCAATCATTTATATTTGCAATAATATTATTTCAATTTGACTCTTGTTTGGAAGATATTCTTCAAGAAATCCTGTGCTAAAGTTTTCCACCAAAATCTGTCGGACGTACACAAAATGTGTTTTTCTCAAATTATTTCAGCTGTATCTTCTTTAGATTGTCAACGCAGGTCATTCCAGTGCAACATTTGACATAGTTACCTAAATCTATGTACATTGCTAAATAACAACTAATAAGTTTCGTCTAACAACTAATAAGATTTGACTAGAGACTCGATCACACCTCAGCCGTTGTTTGTTATTATTAGTTTTCCTCTGATCTCTGAAAGGAGAATTATTCTTTTTAATAAACCTCATTTATGGGATCATTCAATTACCTGAAGAAAGACGTTATTTGTACTTGATTCGCAGATTTCAATTTCTTTCTAGGTGGTTCATGGATACGAATAATTATCACCAGCAGGTTCTGAAATTAGGTATGATTGATAGACGTACAAGTCAATATTAGGCTACTATCAATTTATTTCTTTTAATACACCCATAAGTGCTTAAAGCACCACGGCAAAGTAAGATACAGAAATAGGTGTAACAAAGTAAGCGTGAACACATTAATTACGTTTATCAGCATAAATAATTGTATAAGATCCTTTTGAAGGTCAGAGTGTTTAAAAATTGCTGTCTTACATTTGTCCTGAATGGAGATCCTGTCAATTGTTAAAATCATTTATATATCTGTTTCTCTCGGCTTCCAATACATGCATACATCTGCACTTTCAGCCATCTTACTAAATTCATATCTACTTGATGCAGTGTAGACTGCATAACTATAAAATGCAAATTAAATTAATATTCAGTTGGAATACAAGTAATAAGCGAAGACATATCAAAACAAGGTTCTTATCTTGAGTTTTCGTGTGTGTGTGTCATGGAGATTTATTGGTCCTAATTCTTAACCTAACTACCTCCCAAGATGAGACGAGACCATCATCCCACGATCGGAGCTGCTGGCGAATTGATTGCAGCATTAAACTTCCGTCTCCTCTATCAGGCCGGTCCTAGCAGATGGTCAATCTGATCAGGGTGCCTGTTAGATTCACTGACTGTCGAAGTCGCTGCATTCAACACTACCCAGACAGGTATCCGAACAAGGTAGGGGTGGAGAAGTCATACTAAGTTATTAAGGTGGCCAATTAACTAAGGGGCATCCTATGTCTAGTGGCCGAGTCGGTGATACATCTAAGCCCATGAGTTTTTCTTCCTTCGACTGCTTCATTAGCGTTACTCTAACGCATTCCCACCAAAGACAACCACCCAGGAATTATTCCCGGGGCCGAGGGTTGTCACGTCGAAGTAAGTCGAATCTGCTGTCAGAAACGACGCAGCGACAGGGCTCTGGTGCCGCTGTGGAGGTTACTCCATACCGTATATTGTATCACCGACCTTGAATGAGATTTCATCATTTCATTGAATTGAACATTCAAGTCATTCATGTTGAGGCCTGTACTTACTGATCAATTAAATTGCACGTTTTCAAAATAGGTCAGAAAGTTTCGTGTAATGTAACGAGTCACAAATTACTGAGGCTGATAAATTGATAAACTCGGTTACATTTTATATTACATTGGCGAACAAATGAAATGCAAGAAACCACATTTAAAATGTGTTGATTGGAAAAAGTGCAGTTATAAACATGTACGCACGGATCAAACTCACCTGGGGGGCGACACTGCTTCGGTTTAATGGAAACAGCCCACGGGCTTTGTTTCATAAAATCTCCCAGCGCGTTATCCCTCAGCAGGAAGTCCACAACGATGACCGCCGCAACACATGAATTGCTTCAGGCTATGTGCGAAATATTATCAGCAAATGCGTTAAACATTTTATGCACAGGCAATAAAAGCAGAACTGAAGATGCATACGACGCTGATAACCCATTAAATTAATACCATCAGCAAAGAATCGTTAAAATTCAGACCAAAGAAAATTGTGTTGATGGCGAGTTTCAATTACTTTGCTTGTTAGTGGAATGACATAATCAGCTTCGCCCTATGCCTTGCGGAATCGTTTTCCCATGTGTTAAGAAATGTGCTTGGTCAGAATAGAAGAATGCCAAGTCCAATGGATTTGAGTTTTGTTTTACACTTAAACTTCCAGTTCACTGTAGATCATCTGATATAAATTTGTATGAATGCAGGAAAAGTAGCAATTATATTAAAAGTCCTTCAACTCCGAGGGGGGGGTTTGAACCCCATGAACCCCCCCCCTTGGATCCGCTACTGAATTTAAGATCTATCACCGGCTTTTAATCAAACCCGAAGGAAACACATCATCACAACCTTAGTCTGTCTAATATTGTGTGCACGCATCATGTCTCCACCTACGAACAAGCGGTCTTTCCGATTGAGTAATTCGATGCTTTATGCGTATTTTTCACATACTAATCGGTGCTCTGTTGTAAAACGATGTGAGCATCGGTTTGAAAATGGAAAAATCTTGTTTTCCAATTGGAAACTGTAAGCTTTATGCGTCATTATAGTGATGTTACTATAGTTTATAGACAGCTTGATTATACGAGCAAGGTTAAATAAGTTAAAAGTCAGATATCTTGGAAACATATACATAAATAGAAATTTGGAGTTTTTGCCATCAATTCGATGTTATTGCATTTTTTTGGTCATAGGCAGGCGGGTTTTCCTTACTTTCAGCGTGAAAAACTTAATATCTGTATGCCCTTATTATGGGAAATTAAAGCTAACTTTGTAGTGATTACCAAATTAATAATAGGCCTTTTTTGTCATGCATAGAGTAAATACAGGAAATATTTTTTTACGTTACTATCATAACTTTCTGTCATTGCATTTTACTTAAATTTGAGATAAACGTAAACTCCATAGGTGAGATAATACAAACTTTAAAATTCCCCATTTCTTCGAGGATATTTATTTTCAAAAGCAATTCAAAAGTATCAAATTTGATGAATTTCTCCATGTCAAGTTTAAGCATTTTTATTAATGTGGTTTTTATTTAAATGAACTTTGATAACTTTATAAATCAACCAATAAGGTTTAAGCTACACAAGTCTTGTTTTATATCGCCTACAATTCAGTCACTTAGAAATTGCGGATTACTCTGTTATCCTAAGAAAGCTTGGCTTACTTTTACTTTAGAATTTTCACAGTGTCAGAGAACATTTCATCCATAAAGCATTTTAACCTTAAAACTAAACGTTATGTTAATTGCTGCTAAGGCTGTAGCACCAGTATTCACCGAACACGAGAAGAATTCTTGGACCATAGACTATCATTCAACCAAGAAATTACAAGATAAGTGTCATTTTTCGAGCGCATTTCTTTTTAATAACTCGGGTAGAAATTTGAAACGATATTGTCTCCACATATCTGTCTAACAAAATTCAAGTCACTGGGTGGCTTTATGAGTTACGTAATAAGGATTGTTTTTTTCTAGTGTTGGCTGATTTTTCTTTCGGTAGACCCATGTTTCAAATTTTGACTGACTCTGCAAGAATGGTGATCGGTGCATTCTATATATATATATATAGTGAAAAAATGTATTAAAAGCAAATGTTGAATATATAAATAACTAAAATCCCAACACTAGAATCCCAAATTAAAAATGAACCACCTTATGAGTGCTGATGCATTTCGTTGACTTTAGTCAACTTGTCAAAGCACTAAAATGAATGTTTATTGAAATCATGGAGTATACAAATTCAAAGCACACAAAATACCAAGACATAGGACAAATCATTAACTCAAGAGGAATTCAATGAAGGATGAAATATCTTAATAAAATGAGATTCTTTAGCCTCTCTCTGTACTCGAGACATCTCAGGTGCTAAAAGAAAAAATGGCATAGCACCGAAAACCTTTGCCACAGTTATTGATGTGGCGGCTTACTTTTATGATGGAATATCTCTCATTACGAACTTGTTGTCTATGGAACTGTCATTCGGGTTTTGAAAAGATCACCTGTTTGTCCCACATAAAACTGATTGCATTTATTGCAGGTGAGCTTGTAAATTATGTTGGAAGAATAACAATTCATGTTTTGTTTTATTTCAAATGTTTTTCCGTTAAAATTCACTGTTTTTCCACATTCTATAATTTCACAGCATTTACATCGTTTCTCCCCACATTTTTGAACGCCAGTTATCGTTGTTCGATTTGCTGATCTTAGATGAGATAAAATAGATTTCGGCTGTCTATATGCAGTCATAAATTTGCAGTTTTGAACTTTTCCAGAACGTTGATACTAGACGATAATGGTTGGATGATTTTTCCAAAAATGTCAGGATTTTGTTTGTTGTAATCTTGTATGAAGGGAATGATTTTTTTGTTCTCATATTTATTCATGTTAGTTACAAATATATTCGCTCGATAAATCGCGTCGTCAACTAGACAAGAGGGATATTTTAAGTCAAGTAAACGTCTTTTCAATTCTTCATATCTGTATTGTCTTTTTTCTTCATTCGACACAATAATTCTTATTCGTCGTGCTAAATTGTAAGGGATATTTCGTATAATATGCTTGGGGTGCGAAGAGTGAAAAGGTACATAGCTCGATGTGTCCGTGGGCTTTTTGTAGATATCGTTTCAATGTATTGTCTTCATTGATCGTTACTTGTACATCCAAAAAATGCAATGATTTATTACTCATTTCTCTCGTAAAATTTTATTGAGGAATGTAATTCATTAATCATGTCGAAAAACCATTAGGGGTCTCCATAGTCCGCATTCCAAATAATAAAACAATCATCTAAGAATCTTTTCCATGATTTTGTGATGTCATCGATGTTAGTTGGAAACAATTCTTGAATTTGACTCTGCATTCGATCTTCTAAGAATCCATTACTAAAGTGGCATATGTTGGGGCCACTTTGGTCCCCATTGCTGTTCCGGAAACTTGATCAAAAAAATCGTCTTCAAACGAAAAATAGTTGTTCTCTAATATAAGTCTCATGCCCTCCATTACAAAAGTCTTTTCAAAGCGGTTCATAATTTTGCCATCAACTTTGCTCAACCAAAAGTCCAGAGCTTGGTACCCTAAGTTGTGGGGGATGTTGGTATACAGAGAGATGACGTCAAAACTAATCAAAAGAGAATTTTGTTCAACTGAAACAGGCAAGCTTTCAAGGAAGTGAAACGTATCCTTGCAATAGCTTTTCAGAGATGGCACCATTTGCTTTAAAATTTCGTCTAGAAATGCGCTAAGCCGACTGGTAGGTGCATATCTACTGGACACAATAGGTCTGAATTTTAAATCGTTTGGAGGAGTTTGCATAATGTATCTATAATTATCTATAATGTATCTATATATATATATATATATATATATATATATATTTATAGAGAGAGAGAGAGAGAGAGAGAGAGGGGGGGGTTGTAAAAAAATCATGCCGGAAGTTAGTCGAAAAAAAATCACGACCTCACCACTTAAGAAATAATCCGATTTCAACTCAACTTCCATGGATGGTAAGGGTATATATACACGTATATATATATATATATATATCAGAGAATTATCACGTAAAAGAAATTTGGGGTCAGCCATATTTATCTATGAATAATGCTCACATAACAAAAACATGCAAAAAATCATCCGAAAAAGTCGACACTATCTTTTGCAAAGTTTCGTTGCCTGAAGCCACTTTAGCGAGTTGGACAGTAAATGTTGCACTGTTATTTGCAAGTACACTCTACGTACTTGACCACTATACTGGCTGTGTTCAGCCAAATTGATAAATAGCGATTTTTCAGATGATTTTTTTTCAACAACTTTTTTCACAGCCAAATCACGTGATATTTTGATCTTTCGTATATAAATTAACTCACCCAGAAACACACGGCACACATGCTATTTGTAGGAAATCTGCCAACACCTGGTCTCAGGTATGACCTACTTATTGTGTGCAAGAACTTCAATCTTAAGTTTTGAACTTGTGTTTTTTTGCAATAGGCATTAATTTTTACATTAATTTTTCGTTACATCATACCGGTAGGCATATGAAAGGCCTAGTCAATCTTTTAAATCATAAATTCATTCATGTCAAAAGAAATACGGGTGTTATTTCTTGTTGGCCTACCTATATATATAATTTAATAGCCTAAACCTATCGTAGTTGCCTTTGCGGTTTATAGCTTATTTATGAAAACCTTTCTGCAGGGCATGTGTAGACCTAAGATCTGTAACTTAGTTAGCCTTACAACCATGAAGTATTCTTAAGATTTCCTGTTCCAAAGGTTCCAGAGCAAGTTGATAGTAGACACACATAAGTACGAAAAGTAATAAGTTGATCTTGGTAATGCGGTAGGCTCTTGATTGAATATTGTGTTGAACTTTGTCGCTCGCGATACACATAGTTAACATTTTTATTTTTCGATTATATTTCGATAGGCCTAAATCATAGGCATATGAAAGCTACACATTCTTGAAAATCATGAATGTATGCATATCAAAGAAATAAGGGTGTTATTTATTGTTTATAATTCATTAAACCTATCATAGTTTCTGTTTCAGTATATGAAACCTTAGGCCTACTGCAGGACATATGTATGCCTAAGATCTAAAACTTAGACTTACAATCAGGAAGTATACTTAAGGTTTCCATATAAATGTATTCGAGGGCCCGGGGAAGGTAGTCCCACATCGGCACAAAAATAAAAAGTTGATATTGGTAATTCGATAGGCCTATATTACTTCGTTTCTTAAATTTTTATTTTGTTTGAAATTGAATGTAAACATATGCCTACTCAGTTATTCAATGATTATCTTCATGCTAGGCTACCCGGTTAAGAGGCGTTCTTTTACTAAATAACGAGTATTTTACTTTTATCATCATAAGCATTAGCAGTACTGATATTAGAGTTTGTGAAGTATGAATAGATGGAATGATTTTTTTTCGACGATCGTGATTTTTTTTCTAAAATTGGTTGTCGAAAAAACTCGATGAGGATAAAACAACTATTGGTATAGTAACTTAGAGGGTTATATTTGATAACCGTGGTAGAAGATTTTAGGTTGAAGCAATTTTCTGGGTATGAGAACAAAAAAACTTAAAATTGATTTTTTTTTCGACAACTTACCTATATAGGCCTACATGCGTTTGCATTAATTCACACTGCACTCCTCGATTTGCAATAGCCATATACGGAATCTATTCAAGCAACGTATATTCTTGAATTTGGAAAAATGATACCGGTAGTAGGCCTACGCTAATTTCGGTAAATTCTTGGTTGGATGAATAGCCCAGACCCATTAATTCTTCCCACCTGGTGGGGTGAATAGCCACTGCCTACCGTAAATTACGGTGTATAACCCCACCTTTTTTATGAAAAAATTACAAGAAAAATTCGGATGGCAGTGGCTATTGCACTGAAAGTTTGGGTACCCGGTACTTTTTTTTGTACATTTTTTCCGACTGCATCGCATCGGATAGCACAAAAAATGTATTTTATAAAAATGTTCGCTTACTTACTTGTGATAAGGTTCTCGCACAGGAGAACGATTCAATCGTGTCTCGTTTTCTTGATGGGACGATTCCAAACTTTCAGTGCAATAGCCACTGCCAATTTTGGATCCTGAAGTTTTTAAAGAATTTTGAATATAGTAGGCATATATATACGGTATTTATATATATGTAGGGCCTATATATAAGAGGTTTGTAAATAGCAACTAGCCTGTATAAGCTTAATTTAAATTACCACGTTCACGAAAGTATTATATTCTAATAGTACAGGAAAAGTAGAGTTTGACCCGGACAAAATTCGGGGCAAGTTGGGAATTCACATACATATACTATCGATCATGCTTAACAACATATCAAAAGTCCCCAAAAATCCACCGAGTGCTTCAAAAGTTATAGGCCTGAGAAGTTGGGCAATTTAATGATCATAATTTCGTTCTGTAATATGACGATGCCATCCTTCAAGCGGATTAGGGATTGCTACAACCAATGAGAGCGCTGCTTTACGAGTTATTTGATCATGAATAGATGCGTCGCCATGACAACATCACCCTAGCAGTGACGATGTCGGCCGAATTCTAGAGGCAAGGGAATTTCATGTAAGAGTCGGTGATCGTTTTTACGCTTTGTTATCACTGTGTAGGGCCATACATACGTACATGTATGTCTGCTTATCGCAGCATGTGCAGTATTCATCTCTAATGGTTGTTCCGCTAATCGTTGTATTCGTTCATCTGCTCATTGTTTGCTGTATAAGTTCATCTGCTCATCGCTGTACAACTACAATAGGCCTATAAGCCTACAATATTCATCTGCTAACTGTTTGTTTCTCTTCTCATCACTGCATGTTGGTCGATGATAATAATAATGCTTTATTTGTTGTTTAAACGAACCGAATATAACAAATACCTGACTTAGGATTCTCAATTTCGGACATTCTCAGCATGGAAATCCGAAAATCAGACATTTGGTTTCCCATTCAGAAGGTATGATTGATGATGAACTTTATTGCGAACATGAAAAGAACAACAGACAAAAAAATAAATATCATGTGTAAAAAAAGAGAAATTCGAAGTATAAAAAGCAAGTCACAAAAATTAGAAGTCATTTAACCGCTAACTGACGTAATGTTGTTCAATAAAGGATTGGAGCCCCGCACCATCTTCAGTCCCCAATCCGCATTATGTACCGGGTATATTAACTGGAAAATGCAAACAAATTTCGGGTCAGGTTAATGTGGGACTTAACGTGTATCTTACAGATCTGGACTACGCCGACGACATTGTCATCTTGGGTAACAGCCACAATGAATTGCAAAATTGCAACTAATGCTCAACAAAGTCAACGAGCAAGCCCTAGCCGTCGGAATAAACACTGCTAAGACCAAGATTCTCTCATCCCTAATTTCCCCAGCAACAAGAACACCAATAACACTGCAAGGGACTGTGATCGAGGAAGTCGGCTCCTTCAAGTACCTTGGAGCGACTTGTGTTTATAAAACAAGTCTAGGTTTATTAATTATCTACAACAGTTTCATTTTGCTGAGACAATCAAAGTTTGATGCTGTTTAATTCAAACATAATCCCAAACTCAACACAAATAAACACAATGACGTCTGTTGGAATGTCTCTTAACAGGAATAATGAGGTATCTGATGTCACCGTATGATATTGTATAGCGCAAAGCAGTTGACGCGATTAACAAGAATTTATCGATAGAGTTGATTATGGGGGAATTGTAACTGTTGCTGCACATCATTTAATCGCAACGTAGTACGGTACAGAGATCACAAGCGGAACCTTCACGGCATGAAGGAACCTTCAAACCTTAACGGCATCATGCAATATTGGGAAGTTTCCATTGTAAAGATAGAAAAATAGAAGATAGAAAGATAGAAAAGATAGAATTCAACTGACAATTTGGAGGTCTATGGCCTCAAGGAGACATTATTAAGTTTGCACTTATAGTATCCGTTAAGATTTCAATCAATAATTTCAAATTTAACGACCTATAAAAAGATGATTTGTTAATTTTTTGTGATGGGGAGGAATGAGCCATAACTAGTATCTGAATCTATGTTTTCCCCGGAAACTGAAAGTAAAGGGTAATTCAATATCATAATACTGGCTTGTACTTAGTTCATCTGAAAAAGCGGATACCAGTGGATTAGTGAGCATTTGACTAATTATTATTTTTCAAACCCTGTTTCTCAGCATGCATACCTCTTAACGCTGTTTTCACTCTTGTTGCCAGTTACTATTACATTCTTGTGGCCAGTTACTGCAGCTCGGTAATTACAAATTGTTTACAACGGTTACACATAAACAGTGAAGTCTATGCAATATTTATATTAAACTATGATAATTTACCACTGGTTTCCATGATAGCTTTCCAGGATATAATTTAAAACATCCCGGAAATTTAAGAAAATTATCCACCTTGTTATTCATCAACGTATTAATTATACGCTCGTATACCGCAGTTATGATATGTTCAACGTTGGTGCATATTAACGTTTATGAGATGACCGAGTTTATAATTGACTACTAACAAAAAGAATGTGATCACATTACAAAACTAAACTGAAAACAAGGATAACAGATGTAATACTTTTGTAGACGAATATGGTTCCGATTCCATGGGTGAAATGCATTGAAGTTTTTTGCTTAATCATGTTTTTAAAATCGCATTAGTGGTTAATGAATGAAAAGTTTTAACAAAATACATGTAGATTATTGTGTGAACTAGTTGCATCATAAATAGCTTTAAATGCATAAATTACAGCAGAAAATGTCATAATATTTACATGTAATATTAAGTTATAATAGTTACATCGTCATAGAAAGTTGACATCGTGTAATAAAATAACACTTTATAAAAATCACCCAAATAGTCGTTCTCGTTTGAAAGTAGAAAAAGTGTACACGCATTATCGAAGACACTCTTTCCCTGCACGCAACTGCACGCAGTTCGCCTGTCCCCTCACCCCTCTCTACATGCGTGCGCACTATATGGATGGCCCCTTAAATAATCACTTTTCTTTGCTAATGATGTGTAATTACTTTCAAATGAAGGAATAACTGAGATAACCAGGTACATGATTTCTCTACTGCACTTTCGGATAATGACTGTTTCATTCCTATTATTCATTCTGAAAATGCCTTTTCTTGAATTTGTTAGTGACTGTCTATGTCTAAAATTCTAGGAAACCTACTTATGTTCTGGTCATATGATAATGTTGACATTCCTTTTACTTCAAAATTTCTTTATTATTATTTCTGACGTTTGTATTTTGCAGGTAAAGATGGATCTGAATGATATCGAGGGCGAGAGGAGTGATGAGGATGATGGCATCGAATGGATACCAGATTCGGAAGACGACGATAGCAGAGTTACTAGCACAACTGTCCTGGTCTGCGACTCCGACTGCGATTCTGATAAGGATTTATTTTCAGACACTGGGTCAGGTGCAAAATGTGATGAGATAATTCCGTCTGTCAAACCGTTTGGACTGTACCGCTCAGGAAATGTTATCCACGAAAGAGACTTTGTTCAATCAAAATCATCGGAAAGTAAGATGAAAAGAAAGAAAAATATAATGAAATCGAATGATAAAAATAGCGATGAAGCATTACAAGATGATATTTCCTCTACTTGTAATAACTCTTCACTAAACAATACTACGAAAACTGAAAAGAAGATGATATACATTGCGGGAACGAAAAACATTAATAATAAACGAGTTTGGGATAAGAGTGATGTTTGCTATTATTGCAAAATGAAATTACGCACGACATCACTAGGTGCGCATCTGACAAGTAAGCACAAAGATGAGGTAAATGTGAAAAGCATTCTGAGTTCACCCATAGGTTCAGCAACGCGACGAGACGGGATACAGATTATCAGAAATCTCGGCAACTATGTCTTCAATTTGGAATCGTTAAAGACGGGCGGTGAAGTCATTCCAGTTAAAAGACCTTCTGAAACAGTTGTACTATCGGAAGACATTAACGCATATATTGCTTGTGCAGAGTGTTTGGGTTTTTATGCACGATATGCGTTGTGGCGCCATAAGTGCTGTGCTACGAAACCCGGTTCAACCTCCCAGAAAAAGAGTGTGAAACTACCGTCGTTGCTCGCCGACTCGGAAGGTTTGAAGGAATTCTACAATCGAATGACTTTTGATGATATCGGTCAACTGATTACTACTGACACCTCAATCAAAGATTTTATCAAATGTCAGATTAATCAGAAAGGCATCGCTCAGTACAATGCTATTTCCTCCCAGGCAAGGTTAATGGGTGAACTTATTTTATATATAAAAGAAAAAGAAAAGAAGACGTTCACATTTCGAGAAATAATGAAATCGTCAAATTTTCCAACTTTATATCGCAATATATTGTCCATGTTTAAATACAACGACGCGCAACCAAAGAAGCCTGAGATGATAAGACCGTCGACGTTCAAAAAACTAATTCAAATATTGCCAAAGATGGGAACATTGTTGAGAATTGGTTATATCGTTCAAGGAGATATATCCCAAGCGGATGAACAGAAACGAAATCAGGAAATCATAGAAAACCGCCTTCATCCACTCGTTCAAAATGCCACGCACACATTACCATCCGCTAATCGAGGTTTACCGCAAGAATTGCCAACGTCTACTGATATTTCCACTTTTAGTGAATTTTTGACGAATGAGTTAAGTGCAACTGAGTTATTACCCACAAATAGACGTCGCATATCTGAACTTATTATTGCTCGGTTGCTGCAATTCAACCGAAGGAGGGCGAACGAAGTACCTAATCTGAAGGTAGAACAATGGAATAATAAAAAACAAATAGAAGGAAAGCGCCATTGAAGATTCAGAAAAGTTCGATGAAGAGGAAGCTACTTTGGTAAAGGAAATGGAATTGTGTTACGTGATCGGAAAGGGTAATCGCTATGTACCCATATTATTTCCCAAAGAGTGTGTTTCTCCTACGAATTGGTTGGCAGAAAGTAAAGATAACAAGGAGTATGTGTTTTCTAATAAGAACGGAAACCCATTGCGAGGAAGCGAAATTTTGCTGAAACTTATTAAAGAAGCCAACGTGAAGAACGTGAAATCATCGAAACTCAGAAAATCTGCTGCTACGACACTACAAGTAAGATCCTGAATTTGTTTGTTCATTTTGGGTAATTTCACCGTTAGATAAACAATAAGATCAATATTGAATGTAACGCGTAGAAAAGAAAATTAAATAAAATTTAAGTTAGAATTATGTTAACAATAGAGTTCCGATTATCCCTATACATGTTTATATTTCCACACTTGCCGAGGGAATGGGAATTTCCATGGGAATACCTTTTTTACTATCGGAATTTCCATTGGAAAAAATATGACGTACGCTTACTTGTCTCCTTTTACAACGTGATACAAGAGGAATTTGAAGTAGGGTTTCGCACATGACCATAAATTTACAAAATGGCCGATGATCACCGCTTTCGACATGAAATATTGAAAAGGTTATTAAATGGGTTTGATTTAATTAGTTTAATTCGCTCATTTGAAATATAGATATGCTATATAAAGATAGCAACTTATTGGCCAATTATACCAAAGTTAGCAAGAAAGGAGTATGCATCTTAGCCTTAGCATCTTACCTTCGATGCATATTGTGTATAACCTGCTGGAGATTACCCGCAACTTAGAGCACTTACTTATTAAAGTTTCAGCTATCTCGGTACCTTGCACTTATGCCTCAACTATTCTGACCTTATCTTAAAAGCAAGGTGTCTGCGATCAGGGAAAACGGGCATGACTGGGTATGTAGCCATCAGTGTGATGTGTAACATCCAATGTCATTATTCATAGATGTAGCTTTATTTCTGAAAAATTGTCATTCCCGATTGTTTCGAGTATCTTAGAGTTCTTTCTCAGAACATTTCAGTCTCCCTTACTCTCTTTTCATTCATTTGGAAGCAAGTCAAAAGTCTTATATCTTATGTGATTTGGATATTTATGAATCCAAGAATTTTGATACAAGCAAATACGCATTCCAAATTATGCGACTTGATATTTTGTAAAAGATAATAGGCCTACATGTCTACGCAAGCATGATGTCGAATTTGATGTGAAAGTGGCTTCGTCTTAATAACGTTCATCTGATTGTGTAGATAGTTATTAAAATAGCTTCAACAAATCGAATCGAAATTCATCGATAGGTTCTTGAAAGCAAAAATTGACTTCTATGCATTTTTCTCTTTATGCGAACACATGTGATGTTGGGACATAGATGATGAGAACAAAAGCAACTAGCAAAGTTTTGTTCAGAAACTCATAAACTCAGCGTGTAATGAGAATCACCTATGCTATGATGAACTAATCAGTAGCTAGTGTTAATATCGGACAATATTGAAATCAACAGCTTAGCTGAATTTCTTGACTGGACCTCTACGCAAATTATAGGTTAAAAATATTTGATACTATTCTAAATCATGAGAAATTTGTCAACTACTGGCACAGTGTTATACAAATTTCAAGTATGCACGTTTGGAGTTCAACATGTAAACCGGATACATAATATTCTACATGTCAATAAACGAAATGAATAAGAATCAATTTAATTATTGTTCGATGAGGTCAATTTCATTTTTTGTAATAAGACCTACCTAGATAAGTGTGGGACATTTAAATTGACATTTATAGAAGTTTTAGGCTTGCAGAAAATGAAATCACGTACGATAGATCGTTTAATCGTTTTATGAACGTTAATCGTTTGGATACGATTACGATTAAAATGATCAGTCCTACTAAAAACTGACCTCGACTGAAAACACTGACGTCGATGAAAAAATTAATGTCAGTTGAAACTCTGCTAATTGTACGAGTATAATGCTTAAATTACAACACTCCATACAGAAATGAATAGAGAAATGGCCGTATTTTTATAAGAGTAGGCCCTATGTTTACGTCGTACGATGTTATATGCGTTATATGTTACACGTTTATATATTATATGTATGTGGTACGTCGTATATGCGACGTATAACCGCGATTCAAGAATTTTAAAAAAACACAAGGATTAACACAAAAACAGTAAAGCAATGAAGAGTTTATATATAATTTAGAGATTATTTATATAACAGAATAAACTGTGGGCCTATAAAATTACTTAGTGCTTTCAAAATCATATTATATGTTTTGATAGCTGAAGTAAGACAGTATCAGCTAACACTTAACCGAACAATCCTGTATTGAGACGATGCAGTGACCTGATAAGGAGCTTTCTTTTTGCTGAGTGTAAATATAGAGCGAAAATAATCCCTTGTGTAGAAAACATCGTAATGCGATTGAAATATTATCTAGTGAAGAAAGCATCGTTATGCGATTGAAATATTATCTAGTGAAGAAAGCATCGTTATGCGATTGAAATATTATCTAGTGAAGAAAGCATCGTTATGCGATTGAAATATTATATACTGAAGAAAGCATCGTTGTGCGATTGAAATATTATATACTGAAGAAAGCATCGTTGTGCGATTGAAATATTATCTAGTGAAGAAAGCATCGTTATGCGATTGAAATATTATCTAGTGAAGAAAGCATCGTTATGCGATTGAAATATTATATACTGAAGAAAGCATCGTTATGCGATTGAAATATTATCTAGTGAAGAAAGCATCGTTATGCGATTAAAATATTATTAGTGAAGAAAGCATCGTTATGCGATTGAAATATTATCTAGTGAAGAAAGCATCGTTATGCGATTGAAATATTATATACTGAGAAAGCATCGTTATGCGATTGAAATATTATATAGTGAAGAAAGCATCGTTATGCGATTGAAATATTATCTAGTGAAGAAAGCATCGTTATGCGATTGAAATATTATCTAGTGAAGAAAGCATCGTTATGCGATTGAAATATTATATACTGAAGAAAGCATCGTTATGCGATTGAAATATTATCTAGTGAAGAAAGCATCGTTATGCGATTGAAATATTATCTAGTGAAGAAAGCATCGTTGTGCGATTGAAATATTATCTAGTGTAGAAAGCATCGTTGTGCGATTGAAATATTATCTAGTGTAGAAAGCATCGTTATGCGATTGAAATATTATCTAGTGTAGAAAGCATCGTTATGCGATTGAAATATTATCTAGTGTAGAAAGCATCGTAATGCGATTGAAATATTATCTTTTGTAGGAAGCATCGTAATGCGATTGAAATATTATCTTTTGTAGGAAGCATCGTAATGCGATTGAAATGATGATTTTCAGTATATAGACCATAAGAAGGCTAAATGTCAATATGGCCTATTGTTTATTAAGGTTAATATTTATTATAATAATTGATATTTTATACGAATTACATATACTCGTACATGTATTTGTGATTATATTATTTTTATATCTTAATTGTAAATATAATATTTGTTAATACTTTCATTTACAAGTATTAACTGTAAAATATATATGGGCATTTCCACGCGGGTGTCAACCTGAGTATGGATTTTAGAAAATCAAAATTTCATCCATAAATCAGTTGTTTCTAAGGTAAAATACGCTGAAATTAAATAATATTGACGTGAAAATATAGAAACTCCTAACTTATCACCTCGAAGATAAAAATCTAACGACATGTATATATATGTTTTTGTGTTAAGTAATGAAAAATTATCGATTTTGAACCTCTTTTGATATGTATCAATTTATTTGAAAAAAGGTCATTAAGCGGCAGTTATAATCTAAAAATATACTTAATTTAAAGGAATTAGAGTCAAAACTGCTCGTGCTATCGACTTATGGTAGCATCAACATATTCTATCATGTGGTACCGAAATGTCAGATCGTTACCCCATGAATTAACATGTTTTATGTTTTGCGACGTTGGACTTCGACACACGAATATGATAATACAGGTTCGCCCGGCTTTTCATATATGTAACTATAAAATAATATTGCAGTATCGCTTCTAATTCGGCTTCATAGTGCACCGGTGGTAACGATCTGACAAAATGTGTTGCCAATGTCAGATCGTTACCGATGGAGAAGAATTTATCTTATCAGCTATAACGCTTCATATGCAGACTGTCCCTTAGTAGTTCTTGGAAGGAATAATGAACTAACAGACGAATATTGTCCGTACCAAAGGATTTTCGCAGGATTTTCTGCTTTATTTTAGTGTTTTTCTGTCTTCGTAATTACGATTAACTATGTATATTAAGCCAATTGAATACAAACGACATTCAGGAATGAAGTTAGAATTTCAATTTTGGACAGCTACAACGAGAGACCTTTTTCCTTTTAATAACAATTATTTCATTAACTTAATAGCATTTGATAGATTTAATTTATTCAACCTTTTTCAGAGCCAGCATAAGTTCTACCATAAATAGTTCCGAAATTTCAAGAACAATCAATTTTTCATAATTTGTTTGCCGAGTCTGATATAGTCGGAGTCAACCATTCCAATCATCGTGATTAAAAGACACCAGGGAAAACCCAGGCAGTCATGATAGAAATCCTTTTATTTGATTGAAAAGCAGTCGTCTTTTTTGGTCATCAATATTTGAAACACGACATTTCTATAACTTATTTTTTACTTTCAGGCAAACGATTACACGGAATCCCAATTTCGTTTATTATGCGACCATTTTGGTCACTCCATACAAGTACATAAGCGATATTACCGCTTAAGGGATTCAAGCACAACGTTTGTCAAGGTTGGGAAAATGCTGCAATTATCCGAAGCAAACGGGTGAGTATAGGTACGAGCGTACCATATTAGGATATAGAAAAATTGTCAGTATATATGAATATAGTACCGGTACGTAAATCTATTACTGTTTTGATCAGGGATCTGAAGCGATGGAATTTTTCCTGCTCCCCTCCATTTTATCTCTTATCCGTTCAGTTTCGCTTCGCTCCAATCTTTCACGGCGCTCCGCTTCATGCTTAAGTAGGCTTACATTCATTATTTCTGCATTCTGTTTTGATGATAAACTTCTTGAGTACAACTGAAATCGTTCTTAATCTTGTTAAGCTTTTGCATGAAAATAATAGTTGCAGTAATAATGCAGTTGCTGTTATACTGAAGTAGAAATAGTTTGCGAGCTCACAGGAAATCGAGGTAATCTACGGACGGACGCAAGGTGTTCTTTGGTTTGTCGAGATCTCTGCGATGGGATGTGTAAAGCAAGAATAACACGGTCTATCATTAATTAGGTACAGGGATGTAACATCGTTTGTCTGACTTGACGACAGTCTAAAATCAGCAAAGGATTTTTGGGAATTCTATTCATGCCTTACACCGCTCACTTGTCTGATGGCGCCTATTCGCTTTACAAATCTCCTTGCACATGGCAGCAAAAGATCAAATGAGACTCGTCAGCTCAAATCGCGGTTATATTCATTGCCATAAATGACGTTAAGCTTGAATAAACTCAGTTGTAGCCGTTATGCTATACCTCGAACTTCACGAAGATAAGTTTTTTTTTATAATGACATGAATTCTAAACCACTTATCAGCTCCTCTCCAGATCCCTGGTTATCATATTAAGTAAAAATATCATTTTTTTGTTAAACAGTTTCACTTCGTTTATTATGATCCATGATAAAAAACGTCTAAGACTCAATAAACATAACTCTTCATAATGTTTTATTGGCAGGTCTAATTTTGGTTTCAGCTGATAACAATTGTGTAAGATTTAGATGTGATGAAATTTCAATAAAATCAATAAATAAATGAAATTAATGCTATTAAAAACTCGTGGAACATTATGCGCCCAACTTATCAAAGATCTTTCAGTTATATTTCAATGATGATAGTAAAATTATCAGTAGCCAGTTAAATTATAACTAAGTTATTTTATGAATGATAAGCGGTAATGACAGCGAAATACATGTTTACACTTTTTTGTTTACTATAATCATATTTGTCTGAATGATATACCGGTAGTAATATTTTCATAGAAAAGAAAGTCTGTCTATCATTTACCGTGTATATGTATCATAGAAAACATGACATACAGTTACTTCGTATAATTTTCTAAAACTATGAAAAATCCATCGGAAAATCTGAACTGATAGAACTGCCTGGTAAAACCTGAAACAGCATCGGACGGTTTTTAAGTGACCAACCCTGGCATAGGATCTAAATTAGTTTGGGGTGTAAACTGATCTTGTCACCGCTCTGATTACCTTCGTAACTGCACTTTCTATCGCAGCAAATTTAGTATCACTGTTAACTTGAACTTTCCCTGTGTAGATTTTTACTGTTGATGCTTATATGTTATGACTAGCCTATACCTTATCTTTCAGATTGCCTTCTAAGCCACTGACTGAAACAGAACAGAGGATGATGATTTTCAAAATAAACCACAGGTCAAATCGCAAACCGTCAAGACACGACGGTGAAGAGAAAGGTACATGATAATGAAAAGCAGCCTTTGAATAAATCGTTCTCTTCCTCCCAAGGTGTGAAAAAACGGAAAAAGGCAGAAACTATCAGATTAGGAATTTCCAGACTACCTCGTAGTGCCAAATCAGATGCTACATCTCAGTTGCTAAAATCAGTTGAATGAATGAAGTACGCAGCTGTAACCGATGATGATTTTTTCACTGACACATTTTGAACTATCGGTTAATTAGTAGGTCTTACTATAAAAGAGTTATGTGGTAGCATTTTATGATCCTGTAATTGCCGCCTTTTGATCCAGGGTTTCCACTGGATTCGTAACAGTAAGGCCTTCGTGCTACGTCCTCTGCTTAGAGAACGATCAACTACAGATTCTATTGTTTTTTAGTTTGATAAATATGAGCAATTTCATGCGAGCGTCAACATTTAGGTCAAAAAATTATTTTAACGGAAATTGACTTTGAACACATCAGTTGGGACCAAATTTCCCAAAAAATTCAAATTTGAAATTTCTTTTTGTATTTGAAGTCATCATTTTTGTCACCATCAGAAGTATTTGATTTTTGCAGGTAAAATACTTTTTTGCTTCTCAAAAAAGTAAGCACAAAAAATCCGTAGATATCATGCTCCAGCATCTTTATTTTAGAGCTGCTTCAAAATGTATATTTCGGATTTTTGATTTACGAAGCCTATTAGCTGCTAGACCCCTACTGCCATGTCACCCCAACTGCCAAGTCACCCCAGCTTCCCATACACCATGATCAGAAGAAAAAACACTACTATTTCAGAAATTAGTGAGTAGTGCAACAAAAATGTGGCATAGATTATCTCTACTAGCACAGGAGCAGCTTAACAGTTATATTTATGAGGATTGATGTAGTCAAAGTTCATATACTATTCATATAAATCAACTTCAAATCCCAAATTCGTACGTGTAACGTTATTACGCTTCAAGTGTAACGTTATTACGTTTCCTTAATTACAATTACTACTAGAGAAATGCACTTACGAAAATTAAACAACTTCAGACGGGTATTCATGATCTTCAATATTGATGCTATGGACTTAAAGTTCCCTTATCTTAGTCAATTCGCAGACTTTTTCATGTAACTGACCACTACTCGATTTTCATGTCAATTCGTGTAACGTTATTACGTTTGACTTAAATCAATTATGACGTCATTAACAAAAAAATTCAAAACAAGTCAACTGCACTAACATTAACTATTTCGTATCAAACGATCATAGGATGCATTAGTTTAACGCTGCCCCATCGATATATACAAAAACAAAGCAGCTTAAAAAGAGTAAACCAGCGAAATGTAACGTTATTACGCATGGAATTGCTCATATGTCTTTTTTACAAACATTGTGTTGAAGCATTTTATGGTCTTGTAATTAGGACGTAACACTTAGGCCTTCGTACACGTCGTATGCTTAGAGATCGATCAACTACAGATTTTATTGTTTTTTAGTTTGAAGTACGTCTTTTTTACAAATATTGTGTTGAAGCATTTTATGGTCTTGTAATTACCACCTTTTATTTAGGATCTCTCCTGGATTCGTAACACTTATGCCTTCGTCTTACGTTTTGCTTAGAGATCGATCAACTACAGATTATATTGTTTTTTTAGTTTGAAGTATGTATTTTTCTACAAACATTGTGTTGAGCATTTTATGGTTTTGTGATTACCGCCTTTTATTTAGGATTTCCACTTTATTCGTAACACTTAGGCCTTCGTATTACGTCCTTTGCTTAGAGATCGATCAACTACAGATTATATTGTTTTTTAGTTTGATAAGTATGTCTTTTTTACGAACATTGTGTTGAAGCATTTAATGGTTTTGTGATTACCGCCTTTTATTTAGGATTTCCACTTTATTCGTAACACTTAGGCCTTCGTGTTATGTCCTATGCTTAGAGATCGATCAACTACAGATTATATTGTTTTTTAGTTTGATAAGTATGTCTTTTTTACGAACATTGTGTTGAAGCATTTAATGGTTTTGTGATTACCGCCTTTTATTTAGGATTTCCACTTTATTCGTAACACTTAGGCCTTCGTGTTATGTCCTATGCTTAGAGATCGATCAACTACAGATTATATTGTTTTTTAGTTTGATTAATAAATTCTTTGCTGAATATTTTCTTGAGTTATATGTTACAATTTGTATTTGATCATCATATAATAGAAAAATATAGGTCTGCTGAATGGTCCTCATTTAACCGTTTTAATGCTGACGTTATACAATCAACATAATGTAGGCTATGTGTATTATATTGTTGAAAAAGCACTGACAAACAACTAATTCAACAGATGAGAACGAAGTTTATAGACAAGAATTGAATTACTTTGTTTCCGATCGCGTGTAATATGATAGCTAGTCTATTCAGCTGCTTAATATCTATCATTAATCCCTTCCAAAGGAGTAGCCTATTGACGTGAAGTGATGAACATCGAATGCTCGTAATAAATTCATTTTAAGTTACACATACTTTCATACAGTTAACCCTTCTACTGCGCACTGAAAAACTGAATTCAGAAGTGTTTGCTGATGAAGACTATCAGTTCTGATATGAAGAAACTATCGATTATGCGCACCATGCAGCGGAAATAATACTAGAGGCGTGAGGCCTCTATGTGCGCAGAAAATGTTATAGTTACACAATACACACACATTATAAAAAATTTAGATTGAAGTTGGGAGTCGAAATGATCAAACATTTGTGAAGTTATTATGCTAATTGACAAAGTAACAAAATATCACCTAGCACAGTGCTGTTGCGATTGAGTGGTTAACAAGAAAATTTGGTGTGAGGCCTCTATGTGCGTAGTAGAAGGGTTAATCTGGATGAGTGTGAATATGCGGTGAACAATGAAAGCTTTCATTGGCTACTTGCAGAGCCGCTCCTCGATGAGCATCGAATACTCGTTATAAATTGACGTAGGAAATGCAACCGTTCTCCGTATAAGGCAAAACCCACTCATATTATTCATGTTTGCATTAGGAGAGAATGGATTAAACAAATAAGCTTCGAGGCTATAAATCTATATACCGTTTGATTTATAGGCGATTTACATTAGACCGCATCGAACACAAACGCACAGAGAAAAACTATAATAGGAGCAAATCGTTCTATAGCTAGTGAAAACATCTCAGGAAACGCTTGATCTGTGCGTATCAGGGAAAAGCTATCTGATGAGATCGTAGGTCTAGTGGCAAAGTTAATTGACAATCGATCGTATATATTTATTATTTGATTTGATAGGTATATTTATAATTGAGAGCATAAATAATCTTTTCATCAATTTTTTTAATCAAGTTAGGTTTAGACTCTAAAATTTCATGAGGAGTCATTCATAAGCTTACGGTAGTCAAGGTTAATAAAATTAGACGGAATTTATGTTTCCATGTAGGAATATTAGCCGACAAACTAGTCCATATGTTGCCGAAAGTTTTTGAATTGTGCCGGTATTATGGTTAGAAATAATAGTGTTGTGCGGTAGGCTAAAATCCGGTCATTTCCCTATCCGGCACAACTCTAGAAATAAATTCATAAAATTCTTGTTAGGTTTATCTAAATAAACCTCGTTTTGGAAAAATTTATATGCTTGCTTCGAAGAACCATAGTAAATACCATAGTAAAAAAGATGCGTCCAACAAATATAATAGCCGACAGCACGAACATATAGCAAAATATAGTTACAAGAAGAAGGACAGCTGTGCATGGTGCATGCAATTAAGTCCATGGACTTGCAACACGGCAATAAAAAGGTGATGAAGAATCCTGAGACAAATTCGTTGTGTAAATTACATTCGAATTTTATTGTTGAGAAAAATTTAACGTTAGGTGTCTAAATTATCTACTTAAAAATAATCAGTAGCATGATAATTTTTCATAAATTTTCATACAGAAAGAAGTAAACGAGATTCTTACAGAACATCGAAATCCTGTTAATTTCAAATTTGATAAAACAAATTTTTTAAGTGTAAAATTATTTTATTATCAATTTCGCATCACATTATGTATATTTCGTTTCGAAAGTTACTGATTCATTGGCCATTTCCAGTTTTACTGCAATTTCACCTCGAAGCATCGTATTGCGGCAAATGCTAGAAAGAGCGGTCTTAAAATATCACGTAATCTAAAAAATATCACGTGGTCGAAAAATATCACGTAGCCGAAGATCAAAAATGTAGCCGAAGATCGAAAATGTAGCCGAAGGCCGAAAATGTAGGCAGATGAAAATCTAGGTAGCCCAAAAAATATCACGTTGTCCTAATATACCAGAAGATTGTATTCAAAATATTTCTTTAAAAATGGAAACCTCAACAGGGGAAGCCTCAGAAATGGAAGGAATAAAAGTGGAAGAAACCGCAAGAATATATCCTTCGTTATCATATGAACGTAGTTCTACTTTAATGAACATTGAAAAGATAAACATCGAAAAGATGAACAAAGAAAAACACAAAGATAGAGTTAGGTATATGAAAGATAAGGAATCTCAATTATTATTAAGATTAGAGCATTATAAAAAATTAAGAAAGAGATGGAGTAAAGTTAAGAATGTAACACAAGGAATTGGCATATTCTTAACAATAAGTGTAGGTGCTTTAACAATTGTTATATCTTCAGGTGTTTTAGTAATTCCAGTAGTTGCTACAGCTTTAACAGGTACGGGTGTTTTTGCAACTTCACTTGTTACAATGTTAGATAAATCTTTAATAACTAAGAAACGAAAATCATTAAAAACTAAGCATTTACATATTAAAGAAGTCTATGATAAACTACATTACTACTTTCAAAGAGTATGTGATGTTAATGTTATTACGTTAGATGAGATTGAAAAATTTGATCAAATAGCTAATGAAGTAAATCAAATATCATTTCACTTAAAGACCGAAAAAGTTGATGATAAGAATAAACAGGATGGTAAAACTTTTAGTAAAATAGTTTAAAATTTCTGAAGTGACATCTTTTAGTTTAAATTTTCTAATGAAGAAAATGATAAAATTTTTTTAGAAGAGCTAAAAACTTTAAGCGAAAATTTAAGCAAAACTTTATTAAACAAAACTTTATTAAACAAAACTTAAAACGAGAAAACTTTAAACGAAAAGATGTCAGACAACAAAGCAATAAAAAAATAATTTGTTCAGTAAAATGTTTTTGTTGTATTCCAATGTTACCACAAAATTCAAATATTATATTTTAAAAATGGATAAAATTAAAGCTGATAATTTTAAAATAATAAAACAGTTAGAAGAGTTAATAAAACAAAGAAATATTATGAAAGAAAATCATCTTCAACATAGAATGATAAAAGCTGGTATTCAATCTGATATGTTTTAAAAAATGCAGCAAACCGAGCAAGTAAAAACTGATTTTGAGAAAACTATGAAACCATTTAAAACTCTTGAAAAAGAAAGTACAAATAATGATTAACAAATTGATATAACAGATCCAGAGCACAAAACTATATTAGATGACTATGGATTACTAGAATCAAACATTAATAAGAAATTACCAAAATCTATGCAATTTGAACATTCTATTTCATTTATAGATGGAAAAACAATACCTAGATTTTATCTCGGACAAAAAGAAATATTTCCACAACCTTTTCGGGGTTTAATTTTTTCACCAGATAAATCTCTTTTTAATTTAGATAGAAATTTTGTTAATCTTTTAAGAGGAGCAGATTTAAATAATTATGCTGTAGAAGATCTCATAAAATATAAAGCTATGTTAGATAGAGTTGGTGCAGTAAAATCTCTTAGACGTTATAAACAATTAGAAAATTTATTATCAACGGGAGTTAAAGTAGGAAAAGGTTTATCTGAAAAACAGAAAACAGAAACAACTGTATTTTTACCAGATGATCCACAAGAATTACTAAATAGATTAAATATTTTAATATCTGCAATAAAAGAAGGACATAATTCTAGTTTCAATGAAATTCATGCTATATTGAAAAGACTGTTAGAAAAGAAGATTCTAAATGAAGAGGATTATAAAAGTATAACGAACCGAATGTTCTAGGGCTTCGCCCATAGCTGAAATATGTTGTTGTTTTTAATTTTTTTATAAAAAAATATTTATTCAAAATTTTAACTAAAAAATGTGTTCAGCAGATTTAGACAAAATTAATAATCATTTAGAAAATCTAACAGAGATTTTGGGTTCATCAAAATTTAGTACGACGTTAAAAATTATAACAACTACTTCATCACACACTTGTAATTTAGACCTATTCTACATTTGGAACAAAATAAAAATTATCAAATTGCATTGACTAGTTTCTCTACATTTAACACTATTCAAAATGTTATAAAAGTTGTGAGTGATCAATTTAGATATTCTACTGATAAAGGCTAAATGTGGAAAGTACTAACTTTTCTTCCTGGTTCTTACGAAGTTGAATCAATATCAAATGAAATTAAGAGACATTTAGGTATACCATTTAAAGATAAGAAACAATTACATTTTGCAGTTGAACCGGCAGTTAATAAATTTTCTCTTATTTAGACGAAAATCATCAAGTTGATTTTAATTATGATAGATCATTGTCAAAGCTATTAGGATTTAATAAACAAACCTATAGTCAAGGTTATCATTTAGGTGAGAAGATTCCAAAAATAACTGAAATAAATTCAATTGTTGTACATTGTGACATTATTGAAGGAAGATATATAAATGGTAAATTATCAAATTTAATATTCAGTTTTCCAGCTTTTACGGTACCCATTGGTTATAGATTAAATGTAATTCCACAAACACTAATATATTTCCCTATTACAAGAAAAACTATTAACAACATTAACATTAGAATCACAGATGAAATAGGTCAAGAAATAAATTTTGGAGGTGAAGAGATTATGATAGATCTTTTGGTTCGGGAGGTATAAACTCCCACGCGAAGCTAGAGAAGTTTAATTTTCTTCTTCTTCTTTTAAAATAAAAATAAAAATTTTTATTAAAAAACGAGTGAAGTGCACCCATTAAATAAAAAAAAACTCAAATTTAATCATCATCCAAATTTATCTAATAAAGTTTTGTCAGTTATTTGTGGAAGATCAGGAGGTGGAAAAACGTATCTATTATTTAAAATTTTAACGACTCCAAATTTTTTGGATTATAACAATTTTATAATTTATACAACAACAGCAGAACAACCCGTCTATCAATTTTTAAAATATGGATTTGAAAATAATCTTAAAAAAACAGCAATTGCTTCATTATTCAAAGAATATGAAAAATCTGAAGATGAAGAAGAAATAAGTTCGTGGTGTGAAGAAGCAGCAAAAAATAATCAGTTAGTGGAATCCAATAAAAATAAGCATATAAAGATACAATTAATAGATGATAGTGGTAATATGCAAGATCCTAGTAAACTAGATAAAACAATGAAACATTGTGTAATTTTTGATGATTGTGTTAATGATAGAAATCAGTCAGTTCAGAGAAATTATTTCACAAGAGGTAGACATAATAATTGTAGTGTTTTTTATTTAACACAAAGTATGTATTCATTAGACGGAAGTGTTATTAGAAAGAATGCAAATATATTTATACTATTTGAAATAAATGCAAGAAACTTAAGTGATTTGTTAAGAGATTTATGTGTAAGAAATAAAGATGAATTTAAACAATCGTGTAACAATGCTTGGTCAAAAGATTATGGCTTCATTACAATTAATATTGATAAAAAAAATTCATGATAGAGTTATAGAAGATTTGTTCTCTGACTAAGCTTCGCCCCGACTGAAAGTCGATAGAAAATATTTTTGGGGAGTGATCGAACGGAGTGATCAAACGGAGTGACCGAATAATTTTTTCTTATAAATTTTTTGTTAATAAAAAATATATATGTTGGATGTTTACAAGATAGAACATGTACCAGTTTTAAAAGATTATCGTCATCCTACAAATCCTGTAAATTCGAAGAAAGAAGTTAGATTTTATTATCATCATAAATACGTAGCGCTCGTTACAGATTATAAAACAAAACATGGTATTAAACCGTGTGTTAAAACAAAGGACTTTCCACTTTGTTTAAGAAGTTTCCGAGTATTTTTGGCGTATAATAATTTATGGTGGTTGGTTAAGAAAGAACATTTAACAACACATGAATCAGAAACATTACATCAATTACATATTCCTGTGTATATTTAAAAACGGAACCAAGGTTCTATGTAAAATTCATTTTTTCTTTTAAAAAATATGAATCGTGAAATGTCTCTCGGACAAACGTCTAGGATTGATGAATTAATCAAGAAACAAACTGCTGAGTTTGATGCACAAATTAAACATAGCAAACGTAGCAAACGCATTAAAAAACAGAAACGTACTAGGCGTAGTATTAGACGTAATATTAAAAAACAGAAAAGTGGAACAAAAGAAATATTAGAAACTCCTATTACTGATATCTTTTTTGATGATAGAATTAAGGATGAGCTTGGTGATGATTTATGTAATTTATTTAATCCAAATGAAATTAAATATGAAAATGTATCTTTTATTAATGTAGTAAATGATATGCGGAAACTTTTAGCAAATGGTAAAATTATTAATTTACTTGGAAAAGTTGTTAAAGATCAGGAAAATATAATTCAAAATTTTTACGTAACCTTCTATAATAAAAATTCATTTGAAATATGGTTTTCGAATCTGGATGAGAAATCCGATGCTAACGAATGGATTTTTACAGGTAATATTAAATATGAAGATTTTGGAATGAAGTTAGTACAAAGATCGCATAGAGGGGCAGGGATTAATATGAAATATAGAATCAAAGAATATTTCGGTGAATATTGTTATATTCCTTCTGAAGATTTTTGTTTTATTAAATGTCATAATGTTTTACGAGGTTTTAATGAAGAACAAGGAGAAATGATGAAAGAAATGTTTAATAATTTTTTATATAAAGAGAAAGCCACATCTAGAACAGGAGTAATGTCAAACTGCAAATTTTCTCAATTCAATAAATATTTTGGAGAATGTGTTCAATATTATAGTCCTGCCAATCGTCATTTAAATCTAGAGGAATTGAAACGTTTCATAATTATGTTTATTACAATTATTTTCACGCAGGTTCAACAATTGGTCACTATTGTTTAATTGATAAATCTCATAAATTAAAAGCTATTAGAGAAATTGAAAATAATTTCAAACCCATATATAAAACAGTTACTGATGAAAATCTAACAACGCGTCCATATAAAATCATAACAAAGAAAAAAATTGACTATAGTTCAACATATATTTGGGATCTCGAAACTTTTCCTGATCCTAACTGTTCAACAGCTCATCCTATTCCTTATGCTGTAGGAGCTATTAATTTTAATAAATTTATATGTTGTTTACCGAAACAAAGATTGAAAGAATTAGAAACACGTTTGTTAAGTGATATGATTAAAATTAAACGATCAAAAGATGAAGATGAAATTAAAAATCTTAAAAAACAGATTAATGAGTATAATAATTTAACTGAATTAGAATTTAATAAACTTCAAAATTGTGTGAAAATATTTACGAGAACTGAGGATGATGAATGTCCGATCGGGGGAAACCCAGAGGACGTATGTCCGATCCATCAATTTTTTAAAAGTCTTGGAAAATTTAATTATTCGAGAGTAACTTTAATAGCTCACAATTCATCAGGTTTTGATTCCTATTTTCCGATAAAAGCTAATTTTAAATTATCTAAACCGCCTCTTAAAACTTCAAGAGGAATATTAACTGCTTCATTACAAAATCCTTATACAACTGAATGTGTTAGTAGATACATTCAAAAATCTTTTAGATTTAAAAAAAATATGAAAAAAGATTCACCTTCAGGTAAATTAGCACTTCAAACTATTATAATGAAATGTAGTTATCAACATGTAAAAACAAGTCTTTCGAAATGGTGTGTGAATTTTAAAATTCCTACGAATGTGTGTAAATTAAATTATGAAATTGGAGACATAACACATGAAAATTATAAAGAAAAAGAAATTGAATGGAGACCATATTTAGTTAACGATATTCTTTCTTCAGCTTTTTGTATCTACAAATATAATAATGTTATCCAAGATTTAGTTAGTGAAGATATAACTACTAATTTGACATCCTCTGCTTTAACATTTAACGGTTGGATGAAAAGCGTACAAAATGACAATATAAATATTCATTCTCATATAGATTTATGGGCTAGAAATTATATTAGAAAATCTGTTAAAGGTGGAAGAGTTTCAGCAAATATAAGAAAATACATATCACCATTTTGTAGCATCTTGTTACCAATATTAAAACAGTATTTACCTGGTCGCTACGCTGGTGGGGCTTTGTCCCCTGGTCGCTACGCTGGTGGGGCTTTGTCCCCTGGTCGCTACGCTGGTGGGGCTTTGTCCCTTGGAAGTAATTTAATAGATTTAATGAAACAGTATCGAGATTTAGAAGATAAAACTGAAATTTGTAAGAAAATTTCAAATCAACTACTTGAACAAAAAAATGAATTTCTAATGGCTTTTGATGCAACATCTTTACATCCATCAGCTATGTATGATGAAAATTCAGAATATCCTAAAGCTGAATCAGCTAGAAAATTTCGTCAAGAAGAAGAACGAGAAATAGTATATAAATTTAATACTCAAACATTTAGACCTAAAACTGGAATATTTACAGTTGTGTTTCAATATCCCAATGATATGTTTTTTCAACCAGTTCCTATAAAAGATGAAGTTAAAAATCAAAATAATAATTCTCATGTAAAAGTAATCAGGTTTAGAAATGGTATATGTTATGATGTATTAACTTCTGTAGACATACAAGAAATTGTTAGATGTGGGGGAAAATCTTACATATTACTGATGGTATAATTTATGAAAAAAATTATCAAGTTTCACCATTTCGAAATTATATTGAAAAACTTTTTAATTTGAGAAAAAGATATAAAACAGAAGGAAATACTGTAGGTGATGAGTTAATTAAATTATTGATGAATTCACTATATGGCAAAACTGTGCAAAAAGATATAACCACTAAATATCATTTATGGAATGAGAATACATTGAGAAAAAATTTCACTCAAGAAGTAAAAGATTATGAAAAATTAAATGATGAACAATATTTAGCGAAAGTAGAAATGGAAAATAGTGAATTTGTTAAAACTAATATTGTAAAAGATGGGAAGACGTCATTCATGTCATCACACTTAGGTTCTTTCATTCTTGCTCACTCTAGAAGAATCATGAATAACTTTATTTTAGAAATTAATGGTTTCAACGAAAAATACATTCATTATACAGATTCAGTAACAGCTGACACGCCTGTAATATTGAGAAAGAATAATTTATTATTTATTTCTAGAATAGATAGTATTGTAAACAACTATAAAATTAATCCGTTTGAAATTAATGGTGATATGAAAGAAATTTCATTTGTTGATAATTTAGAAATTTATACTCATAATGGATGGAGTAAAGTAAAAAAAATTATTAGACATCTTACAAATAAACGTATTTATCGAATAAGAACAAAAATGGGAATAGTAGATGTTACTGAAGATCATTCATTGTTAGATGAAACAGGTAATGAAATAAAGCCACAAGAATTAAATATAGGAACAAATTTACTACATAATAAATTATTTTTACACGACAATACAATCACATTGAAACAAATTTTATATGATATTTATGTTAATCATCCACCTAATTTAATATGTAGGCGAGCATTTGTAGAAGGGTTCTTTTTAGGAGATGGCTCTGCTGGAATCTATAATTATGAATCAGGAGTCAGATATTGTTGTACTTTAAATAACCAAGACCTTAACCTCTTAATGAAATTAAAAACATATACTAATCAAGCTTATAACAATGATTGTAAAATATATGATACAATGAGATCATCTAGGGTATACAAACTTAATTTTCAAAATCCAAAACAATATGCCACATACTTTAGTGAAAATTATTATAATCAGTTTAGAGAAAAGCGTGTTCCTTGGTATGTTCTAAATGCTGAATATAATATTAGATATTGGTTCTTTGTTGGATTTTATGCAGCAGATGGGAGCAAGAAATCTTTTTTTACAAGTAAATATGCAACTATTTGTTTTACACAGAAAAATAAAGGAACCTTTAGTGGTTTATACAATTTGGCATCATCTCTAGGTATTAATTTGGTAGTAAGCGAAAGACAAGATAAACCATTGTGTTTTACTGCGTGTCAAGTTAAAAATGATATTACCAAAGATGTCACCACTGTAAGATACTTAAATAATAAACCACAATATGTTTATGATATTGAAACAGAAGATGCCGCATTTAATTGTGGTTTTCCATTAATTGTAAAAAACACTGATTCAATATACATTTCTAATGAGCTCTTCAATAAATTAGATGCTGCTGGATATGTTGGTGGGGAATTGTGTCAAGGAAAAAATGATTATGGAAATGGTGGAATTATTTTTGCAATGTTTATTGCTCCTAAAATAAAATATTGTATTACTGTAGATGAACAAGGGAGACTTAGTGAAAAGAAAACATTCAAAGGATATTCACAAGATAAAGTAAAAGTAGAAGATTTTATAAAATTATATTCGGGTAAAACATTATCGACTACAGTTAATAAACCATGGAAAAGATCTTTAGAAACTGGAATTAGTATTCCTGATAAAAATAATAATACTGAAGAAAAAAAATTTTCTGGTCAAATAAATATTCTTAAACGTCAAGCACCTGATGAAAATGAAATTATGTTACCTTATAACGGAGAAGATATTCAAGCTGAAATATTTCAAACAATCGTCAGTGAGAGTAATTTAAGTAATGATGATGACACGTGGGAATAATATTTTTTTATTACATCCAAAAACTTATTACAACCAAAAACTTATTACAACCAAAAACTTATCACATCCAAAAACTTATTACATCTAAAAACTTATTACATCCAAAAACTTATTACATCTAAAAACTTATTACATCCAAAAACTTATTACATCCAAAAACTTATTACATCCAAAAACATATTACATCTAAAAACTTATTACATCCAAAAACATATTACATCTAAAAACTTATTACATCCAAAAACTTATTACATCCAAAAACTTATTACATCCAAAAACTTATTACATCTAAAAACTTATTACATCCAAAAACTTATTACATCCAAAAACTTATTATATCCAAAAACTTATTACAACCAAAAATATAATTAATTAATTATGGCACTCACAGCGTTTATATGAAGGTTTTTCTCTTCAAATTGTTTGTTTGTTTTGCGCCAGCTAATGTAGATTTAACATAGATTGAATTTCTTGAATAGATTGAATATTTAACATAGATTGAATATTTCTCATAGATTGAATTTCTTGAATAGATTGAATTTCTTGAATAGGTTGCATATTTTGAATAGGTTGCATATTTTGAATAGGTTGCATATTTGACATAGATTGAATATTTTGAATAGGCTGCATATTTTGAATAGGTTGCATATTTGACATAGATTGAATATTTTGTTGAGATTTTCTATAAGTTGGCGGCCCTGTTGTATCGATGTTGTTCGATGATATTGTTGATTGTTCAATAATTTGTTCGTCCCGTTCTTGTGATAAGGTTCTATGGCTACGCGCTGCGCGCTACGCCTTAAAGAAAATATTACTGTCTGCCGTTGTTCAATTAAGTTTAATATTTTCTACATCTTGCGAGTCTCCGATATATTCAAAAATTCTTCTCATATCCAAGTGTAAGAATATTTTACTTTGTGCTTGCAGATGTATGATTTCCCTTGTTAACTTCTGAATTCTTCTCCGCTTTGTCTCCAATCGAACAGATCTTTCAGTAGATCCAACCATTGTGATGATAAGATTTAAACTAAGATTGTAATGTGTCACGTTTTATGAATTGTGTGTGTTTAAATAGCAAGTGAAAATTATGAATGGTGATCTAAGCAAAGCGGCATTGTAGGTGTATGAAGTTTGCTTGACAACATACCAAATGTACTTGAATGACAATGAGGAAATTGCACCGCATTGTAAATCATTTCATCGGCCATAACGCGAGCCAGATCCAAAACCAAACTACCGACCAAAACCAGAAAAGTTGCGGTTTTGGTTCGACAGTCGGTCTCGACTATCGATACTGCGATATTGTATTGAATGCTTGCTATAACAACAGAATATTCCCTCAAAGCGGAGAATGAATTAATAGATTGCTTTTATGTTCTTAACGCCATGTTATGAATGCACAACCCGTATGATCCCCTAAAACAATCATGCGGTTTGAGAAATGTGCTAACAGATGTTGTTATTGTCTTAATACAGATAAAACAAACAATATCCTCTTAATAGGAGTTCATAAAAATAAAATGGAGCATTGTTTAACAAGACATTTTATTCCATTTAAAATGAGCAACATAAAGGAGTTTTTTAAATTATATGCAACGCAAACCACGACAAATTTCGACCTAAAGAAAATTGCAGATGAATTAGGAATACAGAATTTTCATGTTCTAATGAGAGACGAATTACAATTGATCAAAAATAAGCCAACAGGAACCTTCATAACGAATCTTCAGACTTCAGACCAAAAAGGCGTACATTGGTCAGCGGAGCATAGAAATAAAAATGGAGATAATTACTATTTTGACCGCCCGGAGGCTGAGAACTATTGGTTCGACTCATATGGATTGCCTCCAACAAACGAAGTCAAAAAATTACTTGGCAATGGAACTTATAATACATTTCAAATTCAAAAACCGGGACTACTTATTGTGGTCAATTATGTCTTTATGTTTTATTGAAATTACAGGAAGGAGTACCATTTCTTGATATTATGTTAGATTTGAATGAACCGTAGGTTCTATGGCTACGACTAACAAGGGAATTTCATTCCCGAGACGTTAGTTCCAATAATAATAATAATAATGATAATTAAAAATCTGTTCGTTGTAATTCATTTTGATAAAAACGGCCTCTGATATCTTCATTATCTAAATCTTTGATTTCGTAAGTAATCGGATAAGTTTGATTTATTTTAGTAACTTCAAATATTTCTTTAGTCCAGTATCCGACGAAGCCTTTTTCAAATTTATTCTTATATTTAAATATTCTAACTCTATCTCCAATTTTAAATTTCGGCTTAAGTTTCTGCAAATTCGGATTACTCTCATTCAAATTTTATTTTCGTTCGAATACTTATTCTCGAATATTTTTTTCTTATCAAATCAGGGTCGTCAGAAGCATTCTTTGGAGTTTCTTCAATACCAGAATGAACTTTATTATTGTACTCTTCTACAACTCCTGGTAATATCTTCAACCATTTCTGATTTCTTTGCTCAGTAAATTTCTTGAATAATTTATTTTTTAACGTCCGATTGAATCTTTCTATCACTACGGCCTTCCCTGCATTTTCAGTTGAATAAACAGTTTCAAATAGTGGCTGAACGTTTCGGTTATAAAATTCCGACCCTTTGTCAACAAACAATTTTTTTGGCTTTCTCTTACTTTCTTTAAAGATTTCTTCAAACGCATATTTAACTGACAGACCACTTTTATTTTTTAAAGGCTTTACCCAAGCGTATCGTGTATATAAATCTATAACGGTCAATGCGTACTTAAACCCTCCTTCATTCGGCATATGAATAAGATCAGCACTCCAAATATCATCTTTATTAAATACTTTTACTTTCAATAAATATTTAGGCCTTCTATATTCCTTGTGAATTTCCGAGACATAGGTTCCACTATGCCGATCTAGGTCATTCGACATTTCGGACGCGTAGGTTCGAGCGTTGCTCTCAGACAGCTTTGCTGTCGTTTCATTTAAACCCTGACCGAATAATATTTTAGCTTGTAAAACTTTCTTAACAAACATTCTTTCAATTCTTTCTCTAAAGGAAGGATTCTGAATACTATCTAATTCGTGAATCATCTTCTTATCAGCTGCATGTCGAGAACTTAGATCATGATTTCGATAAGCTAAATCATGCCTGTAAGCTGCGGCATCTACTCTATTTATTGGTTCTTCACCCGGTTTTGGATTATCATTCTCATCTAGTCTTATATCTAATCGAGTTCCTGGGCCGGTATATGAATGACCAGGAAGATGTTTTTCTTTTGAATATTTACTCCAAATAAATCAAGGAAAGTTTTCTAATGTTTTTTGTATATCCCCTCCAGTGTGCAGCCGACCGCTGTGCAGCCGACCGGTGTGCTGGCAATTTGAGGTTTTATGTACTTTTAAGAGATAATCCATTAGATCTAGATTTGAAATTTTTAATCTAATTAAATTTTCTGAATTTGTAGAATTCATTTTAAAAGATAAAATAAATGTTTTACCTAATAGAACCAAAGGTTCTGAGGCTTTAGCCGATCGGACCAAAGGTTCTGAGGCTTTAGCCGATCGGACCAAAGGTTCTGAGGTTATTACCGAATCATACTAGGACTTAGATATATTCCAGAACCATCTTTAGTTCCTGTAATTTCAATCAAATCATCAACATTGTGAAGAATATTTTTAAGAACACGTTATCCTTCATCAACTAAATTTAATTTACTAATAAAATTATCTACTATTCCTTCTCCCCTAGCAACTTTCTCTAACTCTCTATTATGACGTTTTTGTTCTTCTAATGCTGCCTTCTCTGATTTATTTTTATTTACTGCTTGTACAATACCAGCTGTCCCACCTGCAACACTTCCTGCTGCTGCTATGCCTCCTATTATTAGTGGAATTAATGGGAGAATCCCGCCATTCTTTTCTTCTTGTAATTGAATATTCTCTATCATTGGTTTACTTATGTAATACTTTTTTTTATTAATAGTAATAGTTTTAGGGGTATTTTTGTCAACAATATTACGTAATTTTAATTCAACAGTTTTATTATTATTACTTTTCGCTTCCGACATTTTTAATAAAAAAATTTTAAGTTAGGAAAAATTTTAAGTTAAGAATTTTTAATTAACCAATAGAACTTTGTTCAGAGGCTTCAGCCGATCGGACCAAAGGTCCTCAGGTTACTAACCGATCGGAGTGAAGCTCCTCTCGCTTTAGCCTATCCTAGCCATCTTTCCATTAAGAATTTCAATAGAATATTTTACATCTTCTAGCAATAAACCATAAGCCATCAATGAAGTTGTGGAATCTTTTTTTTCAATATTAATTGTTACATCACAACCATTTTTAATAATATCTTCTGATTGTGCACTTAAATCGAAACAGAAAATTGGATATAAATGTCTCCAATCTCCAGGAGTTAATTGTGGTTCAACTCCAAATTCTATACAAAGATTTCTATAAGAATCATATCCTTCCATAAATTGATTATTGGTATCATCGAATCTTAATGGATCAATTGGATATCGGGTTTGATTTAATGAAACTTGTAAACTTCGAATTGTATTAATATGAAAAAGATTGTTGTTCTTATCAAAACTTGGAGAATTATTTCTTTGAAATGTTAGTAATAGACATCTTGGAGTATTCGAAGTTCTAGTAAAATGCTAGTTAAATCTTTGCTCTGAAAAAGTTACTGAACTAGCAGTACGCTTTAGAAAATTTACTGGAATTGGTTTGTTAGTATTTAATCTTTTTGCAATAGCTAATTCGACCTCTAAACTAGGAGTAATATGCTTAATCCACAATTCAAGTCTATCAATTTTTAAATATGCTTTTTTTCCAGTCTTACCAAAAAAGATTAATTCATTATTTGCTGTACGATGAATTATTAATTTAAATTTTAATTGATATGATATTTTGTCATAATCTAAATATCCGAATAATGGAGACAATGACCAATTAACTGTCTGTTTACTTTTCTTGTTAAATTCACGTCTTCCTTTATATGCACTATTGTTTGTTTTATTTAAATGTTTTGCAATATTCTCTACATCTTTCGCAATTCCTGCGGCATCTGTTCCAGCGTGAGTTAAATCATCAACAATTTTACCATCATTAGTATCAGGAAACCAACCTTCGATTTCATACTTTTTATTATTTTCACCAATTGTTACAAATCTAAGCATTGTATCAATTACACCTGGAGAATCACTTATTGTTTCTATATTTTGAGTTGCAACATCTAAACGCATTTGTGTAAATAATCTTGGAAAAAAATTATTCTCTAATGCAATATCATCGCTATCTGGTAATGGTGTTGTAAAATTGGCATCACTATATAAAGAATATTCACAGTGTAAAAAGGAACCAGGTAAATATAAATAACTCTGCTGATTATCAACTTCAAAAATTAAATCTCCTCCAGTATTTACTCTACTGGAAGATCCGGGATTCATAGCAACTCTTATATAGTCATTCTTTTTTTGATTGTAACTGACGAACGGAGGATCGTCTAATCTAAATTTATTTTCGATAAGAGAAGACATTTTTATAAATAATAATTTGACTTTTTTGTTTTTTCTCACACACAGAAAAAATTTTACTAAAATATAATTTTAGAATTTTGCTAGACCAGCTCCGCTACAGCTTTGCTGGTTAAACCGAAGGTTGCTGTTAACACCATTACCTCTTATTTATTCAATTGAACGTTTTATGGCTACGCCTGATTTCTTCTTATGTTTACTATCAGACGGAGCTCCGCTCCTCAAGGTTTCCCCCACAGCTATGTTAGCAATTTTGTTTTTTGTTTCCTCTGAAAGTTTTTTTAAATTTTTTAGTTCTTCAGAATCATTCCTAAGTTTACGAATAGTTTCTAATTGTTTTAATCCGTTTTGAGACTTAACAGCATTTGATATTGCACTAGCTGTACTACCTATAGCAGCTGCTCCTTTAGCAGCAGATGTAATCAAATCTTTATTATTTTTAATCAAGTTAACGATACTGCCGATACCAGAAAAGATGCCAGCCCCTTCTTTTTGAACGGCACCTGCGGTGCCTAGGAACTTTTGTGTTCCGACTGTTTCTACACTGTCATAATGGTAAACAGATTTCATAGATGGTTCATGAGCAATTTTTTGATTTGAAGCAAAATGTTTAAGATTGTGTTTATAAATTATAGGCATTTTTTAGGATTAAATTTGACTTTTGGGAAAAAATATTTACGATTGGTTAGTAACCTGAGGACCTTTGGTCCGTTTAAGATTTACGTTTGTGAATGGACAACAACTTCGAGATAACTTTATTAATTGACTGTTGCACTTTATCTATTGCGTCAAGCAGCGTGTGATGTACTTTAATTTCTTTTCTATTAACTTGCATTTTCTGCTGATTAATCTTCAATGCAGTTTTAAGTGCATTTAACTTAATTTTAAGAACATCTAATTGTCTTTTAACAGCATCTAACTGTTCTTTATTTTCTTTAGAGTTTTCTTGTAAATTTTTCTTTAATTCATTTTCTAAATTGATTTTAAGAGTTTTCATTTTATCAACTTTTGATTAAGTGAGTTTACTTCATTTATTATTCTATTCATCTTTTTCATTTGTTGAGTAATTTTAGAACTCAATTCATCAACACTTTTTTGGAATGTAGTTTGTAACTCCTTTAAATTTTTTTTAATTCTTTCAGGTAGTTTTTCTATTTCATCTTCTAATTGTTCTTTTAACATTTTTATCTGATGTTTATTTTTGATTACAGCAGATTCTAAATTTAAAGAAAGTAATATTAAAATTTTTGATTGTTCTGAAATCTTTTTAAAAAGTTTTGCTATATCTACTTCTAGCTCTCTATCCTTTTTATCAAGTTTTAATAATTTTTCGTTTAATGATTTGTCATTAAGTTTTAGCAACTTTAATTCATTCATCAGTGGAACCAAAACATCGTTTATATATTTTTCTTTTAAGTCATTGATTTGTGTATCAACATATTGTTTATTTGTTAACTCTGTATTTTGTTGCGGAAGAATAGAAAGATGCAATGGACCAGATAAAACGTCTCCAGTTTTCATGATATAATTTTCTATCTCTATTTCTAATTCACGATTATTCGGGATATATGCACCTCCACCAACATTTGGTAACATCATTTTTTTATCAATAAAAGATATATATGTCATGGAAATAAAAATTGTTTTCTCATGAAAATAAAAAATAATTTTTTCACGGATCAACAAAGACAATGAATGGACATCAGATCACTCAGATTCCTTCTATTTCTGAGGCTTCTTCAATTTTCGTCGTCGCCGTTGCCGTCACCGTCCCCACCGAAGTTCCTTCCATTTCTGAGGCTTCCCCTGTTGAGGTTTCCATTTTCAAAGAAATATTTTGAATAAATATTTTGAATACAATCTTCTGGTATATTAGGTCAACGTGATATTTTTTGGGCTACCTAGATTTTCATCTACCTACATTTTCGGCCTTCGGCTACATTTTCGATCTTCGGCTACGTGATATTTTTCGGCCACGTGATATTTTTTAGATTACGTGATATTTTAAGACCGCCTAAATTTTCGTCCACGTGATATTTTGAGACCGCCTAAATTTTCGATTACGTGATATTTTGAGACCGCCTAAATTTTTGAAATTTTGATTTTTTTGAAAATTTGTCACTACCTAAATTTTCGCCCTTCGGCCTTCGGCCACGTGAAATTTGAAGTCTACCTAAATTTTTAAAATTTTGATTTTTTGAAAATTTGAAAAAAACCGCAAAAGTGTGACATCCGGCGCAAGCGAAGCGAAGCAAAGCGAAGCGAAGCGTCGCGCCGGATGTCACACTATATACTACTAGAGAAAGGCGCACTGTTATTCATAAAGTCCCAAATGAGTAGTACAAAGAGTACTGCACCTGAGTTCTAACTACTCTTTGAGCTCGGAAATATTAGTTCTCATTTTAGTTCTGTTTGGTTTGTTTAGAGTATATTAGTATTAACACTCTCTGTGTCTCTGAAGGAGTTTCGGTCAAAATTGAAGTATTCAGTTCTTTTGAGATTAATTCAGAGAAATCTAATGAAAAACTTTAGGCTAGGCAGAAACAATGACTCCGAATCAAGACAAAGAATAGAACTCAGCAAAAAAAGAAATAATGCCAGCTAAGGACGGACGATATCGAAGCAAAGTAAATACAAGAAATACAAAATTAAATAATGATATGATTCAAACCAAGTAGAAATGTAACACAAAACTATAAAATTGAGGAATACTGATATTGTGGAAGTGCTTGATTATTGTAGCGACCATTGTGCTTCTCCTCACAATAGAGACAAAATGATTGGCACTGAACGTGTCAGGAAAGATTTCAAATAGTATCATGAGCTAAATTGAATTTACATTGGTCAGTAGTCATAACAGTAATATGTCCATTGTAAATAGAATCATTGAAAATTGAGGTCTGGAAAATATCACTTCAATAGATGAAATGCACAATAAAGTTTGGGTAGTGCGTCCTATATTTTCGACAATCGTCAGCATATTTGACACATTCTATTCGAAATCGGATGCATGTATGCCTGCTTGAAGCATTGAGGATAAACTCTTGTCATCATTGAACGACTCAGCGCACACGCAAACATTGAGCTCCACAGCAATCAGACGAAGAGGAATGTGGTCAGGTCCACATCACTTTTGTCTTTTCAGACCAAGTACAATACAAGACAAGAAAACGTTCATTCATTTACTGATAATCAATACATTCATGACCAAGACCACTCAAAGTTCACTTAATTAATATCAAAGTTTAATCAATGCACTGAAAATAATTTTGTTCAATCCTCAGCAATATAGCTCTGCTTAAATGCTAATAATGAGTAAAGCAGATCCATGCGAGAAATTCTATGGAATCTCTTTTATAACATAATTATTCAATTGACATTTTGTTCACATTTTTCTGCACCTACATTATAAACAACAAATCAAAAATGAGTAACAAATAAAAAGTAATTTAGAAACTTGAATAAGAATCAATGATGTGTTCAGACAAACGCCTCTGGACTGCATCTAGTTGCATGAAATAGCCGACTTTGATCTCATTGTTCTATTTTTGAGGAAACACGTGGAAATAGATGGATATTCAATACGGAAGAAGTTTGATCCCTTACAGCATGTATGAATAAAAAGAAAAACCGCTGTTTTTTGAAACCTACATGTATATTGACAACTAGAGATGTTTCGGCCGTCTCTCATTCAGGCACTACACTCGACTGAATTGCACGCATAGAATCACGAAACGAACACTTATCAGATTGACAATGACAATGACAAGACTGTAGACAATAAAAATGGAACTGTACAAACAGCTAATTATGGAAATGTCTGCTTAATGATCTGGCTATAGGCCATTGTCCACACACTAGGTTGTCGCACGGGAGCTCTTGTTATCGTTCGCTGTGCGATAAGAATGTTTACTTAAATAGAATTGACCTGTGCGTTCATGCCATCACCGGATGGCTTTCCGTTATATATTGCGACCACCCAAGTACGTTCCAGTTGAGTTGGAAGTAACCGTTTCTTGATCACTTTCATTGCTTCGGTCCTGAAAATCAAAAATATTGAAATGATTATGCATCAGATATCTAATGGACATGTGTGATTGTAGACAATATTATTACCCCTAAATCTGCCAAAACAGCAGACGACTTTGAATTCAGTGAGGCAAAAAAGCAAAAAGACATCTTCCTCTGGTAGGCCGAATGTTTAAAACGTTTTGCCTCAATGTTAATGAATCTCTCGTGTAAAGCCATCAACTATGACTTTGAATTCGACATTCTAGATAATAATGTGTGTTAATCAACATGTAGGATATAGCATATGATATAGTCTGAATGGGTTAGCGACATTTCACTAACATAAATACATGGATGCCTACATGTAGTAGGCCATGCCAAAACCTAGATTTTTGTTGGATTTAGCCCATTCATAGCATTATCAGAATGATTATAAGGAGATCACGGGCATATGTATAATCAAAAATGCTTTAGAGAAGAGATAGGTAGCATCAAAACATGCTATTCATGCCAATTTCTATAATTTGAATAAAATCAGAACATTCAAATCTAGAAACTCTGACAATATCTGAGTCACAGCCGATGAGCCATCAATTCAGCTATCGTTATCATGATGAATAAAAATCATTATTGCTCGATGGACGATAAATGACCTACCCTCTACTTGTAAAAAAAACCAATCGAAGAATTTATCGCTACATTAGCTGTCAAAAGTTCCTATTGCACTGCTATTGCATGCAAACGTTTATTTCAGGACATAGAAATAGAACAGTTGACATTTACAATGATTGAACATAGAGTTATTCTGAAACACTTGCCAAATATTTTGACAAACGGTAATGCAATTACGCTGTGGTAGGGTTTACTACAATAACTTTGTAATGGAGCGATAGGTAAGCCAGTGCGCTGCATTGCTATTCGTAGCCATGGAAATCGAATAATTATTATCAAAAAGCAGATAGCACGTCTCTGCAAAGCTGCTAGTCGGCAAATTTATCTACTGAAGAAACTAAAAAGCTTCCCTTCAATCACGAAGAAAGATGTCGTGCTAGCATACAAAGCCCATATAATGAACGTGCTAGAGTACAATTCTCCATTGCTTATCGGCATGACAACGACACATTCCAACATGATCGAAAAGATTCAAAGAAGGTGTCACAAGATCAAATGTGGTCTAAAATGCTCCTGTCATGCATTTGCATCTTTGGCACAGCGACGCAAAGAGCGAGCACTGACGTTCTTCGCAAAAATTAGAAATCCAAACGACATGATTCATAAGTTGTCACCTACCATCTTATCACGCAGTAGACATGTTCAAATCCAAAAGTGTTCATCTTCTCGTCGCCTTTCCTCTTTCATTCCGAGATGCTCAATCCTGTATAACGAAAGACAACGACCATTCAAGCAAAATCGCTCCTAAAGAAGTTGCAAATAAATTTGGAAAAGCCAGCCCAAAACTCGATCATCACAAAGACTGACTGTTTCTCAATTGCGCGTACCAGCCGCACAGTGAATTATGACTTTTCTTTGTATTTCATTTTCATTTTGCAATGTCTGATTTTCATTCATTCCACAATATACACATTATTTTTTTTAGTCACGATCTCATACATTCAGATCGGTATGAACCCGTGTTCTCGGAGACTTACCAAGCCTCAGGGAGATCAAGGGTGCGACGTAATATATGGGCACTACCAAGGAGTGCTGATTTTAACAAGTCTGGTATGTGGTGGTTGCCGGGGATCATGTCTAGATATGTCTTCAACCTTGGTGTATGGGCACCTAATGAGCCGACGATTATCGGCACGACTTTGGCATCTGTGTTCCACAGCTTCTTTATTTCTAACTTCAGATCTTGGTACTTTTTAATCTTTTCTTTCTCCTTCTCTTGTATATTTCGGTCATCAGAAACTGCGATGTCTATAATGAGCGTCTTCTTCTGGGTCTTATCTACCACTATGATTTCCGGTCTTCTTGCTTGAATGTAGCGATCCGTGCGTATCTCGAAGTCCCATGGGATCTTAGTGTTGTTTGTCTCTATAACTGTTTCAGGCTCATGTTTCCAATATTGTTCCTCAACTCTGATTCCTTTCTCCTTGCAAATTGCTCTGTGAATCGATCTAGCAACGTCATTGTGTCTGCGAAGATACTCCGTTCCTGCTAGTTTCGAGCAACCGGTTAGGATATGAGAGACCGTTTCATCTCCTGCTTTGCATAGTCTGCATTTGGGATCAGTACTTGTTTTCGTGATGTATGTTTTGTGTGCTTTTGTGTTTAGGGCCTGATCTTGTGCGGCTGTTAGCAGTGCTTCTGTTTCAATTTTCAGCTTCACCTCTGTGAGCCATCTGTACTGAGTATCTTTCGTCGTCACATTTTTGGTCTGTCTAAAAAAAGGCATTTAATAAAATTATTATTATTATTATCAGTGGTTTACGCTATAAGGACACTAGTTTAGTGTTCTATCAACAGCTCTTTTTACAGAATGAATGACAGTATTGACAAGAAGATTAATGCAGTGCCGCTCAAAAGTCTGAGACCAAGGGTATAAAATTTTGTTTTATTTGCAATAGCTATCACGTGTGCTAAACTAGAACATGATGAAAGATTTCATTATAAAAACATGAAAAGTTCTTAGACGAAGACGTTGATGAAAATCTTCATTTGAACAAAGCTACTGCAAAAGCAAAATGCCATGTAGGCCTACCCGCACCGAAAAATATCTAAGTCTTTAACTTTAAACATTTAATAATGAGGAGCAACTTGCTTCGTTCTTTTTTGACAGACATGTAGACTGGAATCCATTTGTAGAATTGGTTGATCCGCTAATACACAAAACGTGTTCAGAAATATTCGCGCAACATGACTTGGAAACATCCATGCAAACCGTCAATCTGATTACGATCTTTTCCCAGGACATATCTATTTATAGTTCGATATTCTGCATTATGTACGTACATCACAGTCATTTGGCACAACATTTTATGTATACAACAACATTATCCCACAAATGGTATAGAGGCTATAGTTCCATTCCTTCATCAATGCTGCAAAATTTCACATCTTAGTAAAGCAACTTTATCGTGGATATGAAGAAATGAAATAGGCCATTAGACCGACGTCAATCTAAATGATAGGGACTCGGAAAAGAACGAAAATTTCATGTGTCCCACATACTGGAGGTGTAGTATTACTGATCTGTACAGAAACGTCGCACTGATCTTGCTTAGATGTGGATTTCACAAGAAAAGACACATTTTTCACATTTAATTTTTCACATTTAATTTTTCACATTAAATGAGAATTGCCCATCTGCATATGCAAAGGATTCGTAGCAAACCCGTGCAGTCTGTAAACATGTGGTTGATTGGGATGACTTTAAAGGTAACTCTTTTCTATTGTTACCATATTACACCACAGGCATGTTCAACGCAAATATTTCAATATGCTGATGACATTGATGAGATTTTGCCAATATCAAAATTGTCAGTTTCTTAAACTATGAAATGACAAACTCTGAAATTTGTCATCTTAGGGATTGGGCTGTACGCCATAATTTTCAAATTAGTGTTAATAAGACCAAAGCTATGTATTTTCCGAAGCGCTTTTCTGATGTCAATTTTGAAATCCCAATAAGTATTGTAACTGAGTTGAAAATGTTAGGTGTCACTTGGAGTTCGAACTTAAAGTGGAACGCACATTTTGAGGAGATTGAAGTAGGTTGTTCGAGAAGTTTATACCTCCTAAAAGTTTTGAAGCCTTTTCTCAATCATGATGATTTATGGACTGTTTACCGAGCCAATATCGAGGGTGTCTTGTTTCATTGTAATTCATAATGTCTTGTAATTTGTAATTCAATAGAGGGCCCGCACATAGATATGTTCTAGCAGTAGCAAGACATAATAAGTTTGATTGGATTTCTTGTAGGCCTATCTTGATTGATAACTTTGAAAGGTTAAATAGCCTCGCTCAGCATACAGGGAGTTGCTATTGGTATTGGATTGTTGTGGCATTCCTGCATTCGGCCCGAAAATCTCGGCAGGTTGCCGGCTGGATCGGACCAATCTCGGACCAGTTTCCATCTCTGCTGCGACAGAGGGCCTGCACAGCAATAGATGATATCATTTGGTGTGGTAGTCATACATTAGACTATACACACATGGATATCAACAATAGCTATTTACATGTAAAACTACATACTTTATCGAAAAGTTCGGTCGGTCAGTACCGGTCGGAGGTCCGGTCTGGAAAATATCAGACCGGCTACAACTCTGGCAGACAGCTGTCATCAAATTCAGAACTCCACAAGTTCGCTTTTGTGATTTATCTGCGGTGAATTGTATTTGATGTAGTGAGCTTCTGCTATGCGTGTTTCTAATGGATCTCTGCATGCACATTTCCAAAACCTCTAGATAGAAAATGTCAATAGATTTAAGGCCGTATCACATCACCTACGTGTTACGTGTTGTGCTTCGAATGTCATGTGAAAATCAAGCATGTGCATTGTACATGCAGGATAACCATACAAGAAACTATTGAACTGCAACGTCATAACAAAGATATCTATGAATAGTGTGATAAAGAATTCCTTATCATAGTTATCATAGACATGATGCATGTTTCATAAAAGTGACACTGAGAGAGAAGGGAGCAAACAGAAACTTATTCATAAGAAAATAGCCTTCACGTTGTCCAGCAAAGGTGAATAGCGGAAATAAAGGTGCAATCTACGGCAATCAACTGTAGAACGCAAGTCGATGTTCGAAAATGATATAACAGAATTGAAACTTTGAAAAGTATCACAATGATCGTCTGTTTTATTGTTTCGATATGAAATGCATCAACACTTGCTTGGTTTATCATCGGGAATCTTCCACTGCTCATAGATGATCTTCTTCACGTTTCGAAAGTGTCTGGAACACGTCTGGAAACAGTTAGCTAATCATTGCAACATTTTACGTTGATAACATAGAAATGCGACCTTGTTTGATTTGTTTGAAGATATTGGGGCAAGAATGGGCAGCAGCTGTTCAGGTGGCACAGCTCTAGTTACTGAACTATGGAACAGTTGTAGATTCTTGCCTTAAGAGTGTCGGATTTCTACGTCACTGTCAGCGGTAGGCTCAGTTAGCATGAGACTTTCCCTCAAATCTCTGAAAGTTCCCTTGTGATTTTGAAGATGAGAAAATGTGAAAAATGAAGTCCCGCTTCAGTTGATTTCCAATAATTCTACAAATGGATGGAAAATGGGTGAATGTGACTGAGCACCTCCTCTGTCATCGCAGCTTCATTGGCGGAATAGATGATGCGACTGAATGGAAAGGAAAATAAAAATCCGAAAGTCATAGAAATCCGATACTCAATGATAATAAAGGACTAGAACGACCATGTACGTTGATCACGATAGAACACCGTGGACATGCGCTGTCATGAAAAAAACGACGCCGGCTTCCAGTGGAGGGAATCTTATCAGAGCGCTTTGTAGATCTACAACCGCTGCATGTTTCCATAATTTTGCATAGCAATTGGCGCATGGACGAGGGGCTGCCGCGGAAGCGAAATTCTGCAGTAAACGAAGCCAAAGTTCTAACCTACACCATTTGACAGGAGGGATTGCCACGAGTCTGTCTAATTGTTTCTGGTTGCTACAGCTATGTGGCAAAAAATTGCACAAACAAAAATATTAATAATCACAGGAAAGTTGGCCAAACTTCTAATCAACTTTCAGATAAAATGCATCAATAAAACTTAGGAACAATCGATGTCAGACAGACGTTTTTGGTTACTAACTCTCAGACAGACACCCAGAAGCATCCCAAAATATCAAAATTTACAGGATGCGTGGCCAAAGTTCTTTTCGAAACTCAGATACTTTGACAACAAAGGTCTGTCGCAGTACATTGAATATCTAAAGACAATGACAACTGTTAAGTCAATAAAAGACACCAACAAAAGCATTCCCCGACCGCACTCGCCTGACTCAGGAATCGAACCGAGCTCCGCGGTGGAGACGTGCTCGCACATTCTTCACTCAGCCACGCTGACCGCACTCGCCTGACCCAGGAATCGAACCGAACTCCGCGGTGGAGACGAGCTAGCACATTCTTCACTCAGCCACACTGACCGCACTCGCCTGACCCAGGAATCGAACCGAACTCCGCGGTGGAGACGTGCTCGCACATTCTTCACTCAGCCACACTGACCGCACTCGCCTGACCCAGGAATCGAACCGAACTCCGCGGTGGAGACGTGCTCGCACATTCTTCACTCAGCCACGCTGACCGCACTCGCCTGACTCAGGAATCGAACCGAACTCCGCGGTGGAGACGTGCTCGCACATTCTTCACTAGGCCACGCTGACCGCACTCGCCTGACTCAGGAATCGAACCGAGCTCCGCGGTGGAGACGTGCTCGCGCATTCTTCACTAGGCCACGGTGAACGGTCAACAAGCATTTTAGTGTTTCCGTGATTTTAAAATCGGTAATTCTAGCACTCTTCTGTTTAGCACTGAGATTCATGCTTCAATAGAACTTTAAGTCTGTTAGAAATAATGTAACATGAATTTTGATTAATTCTCTGTAGTGTTTGGATCCCGACGTATTTTTCTTGTCCCGAATCCCGGGAAACAGAGACGGGAAATCCCGGGATTCAATTTTCTTGAAAAAGAAGATATTAACTTACATAGTAGTTGTGCGAATCTGCGTTTATCATATTTTAGTTAATGATTGACTACATAGTCTGTATAGAGTCGTAAAAGGCTAGTAAGTAGCACCGTATGCTGCGTAGTACATAGCACAAAAGCTAGCTATTCTGATTATGCATAGTACATTTGTCGTCTCATCTGAGGCAAGGACGTCTAAATATAATAGCAGTCCTTGTCTGAGGTCATATTTCGCCGCGTCATTCGGCAGAATGACTCATGTGTTGCACTGTTGCTGAGTATGAATTGTATGATAGCATGATGTTAGAACTGAGTGATCGTGTGTGACGTCTTGGGTGTGACAACAGTAATCTGTGCATGATTCTGTGCCACTTCTGTGCTATGATTCTGTGTGTGTGACTGCTACCGCAAGGCTTGCGCAAGGTCACGATTGGTGAGAGAAGCCGGATGACTATCACCGTTTCCTTCCTTTTCCCATCTCCATGGAGATGAAAATTGATTTCGGTGTTAGCGCTCAAGAAGAATGTCCGTAGTATATAAACTACTCCTTCGAGTTGAGAGTTCAGTGCAGTGCAACGTCTAAGCCATGGATTTATTTACCCGCCTGGAACTATTTTACGAAAGACGATACTGGCTTGAAGGCCATCTGCAATATTTGCAAAGCCTCTATCGGCTGCAAAGTATCATCGACTAGCGGTTTGCTAAGACAGTTGAAGAACATTCATCGTCAGCTTGTGCCCCAGAAACGCAAAGCTGATGAAGACATGGCTGATCAGCCGTCACAGAGGAAGAAAGTGAAGCAACAAACTCTAAATCGAGCTTTCATGTATACTAAGCGATCATCACTAGCAGAAATACTGGCAAGACTAGCAGCAGAGGACGGCATTTCAATACGCGCAATCACAAGGAGCAAGTTCATTCGGAATTCTATTTCTGCAAAAGGATATACGCCGCCAAAGTGTGAAAAGACTGTTATGAAACTGATTATCGAATATCATCATGCGATCGTCGCTGAAGTCAAGAAAGAAATCGCCGACAAAGTTTCGAACGGAGAAAGATTCTCAATCACCCTGGATGAATGGACCAGTACAAGAAATCGTCGGTATAGAATGTCAACGTCCACGACAAGGCTGGGATGATGAATAATCTCGGACTAATTCGTGTTCCAAATTCCTGTCCCGCTGAAAAAGCCGTGTCACTCATCGAAGGGAGACTGGAAGACTTTGGATTGTCCTTCGCATCACATATTGTTTCTTCGACAACAGACGGCGCCTCAGTGATGCTGAAGTTCGGCAGAATTTCACCGGCTGAACACCAGTTCTGCTTCAATCACGCCATTCATCTTGCTGTTGTTGATACGTTATACAAATCTAGTGCGACGACAGACAATGACATTGAGGAGATGAGCGATTGTGATGACGCCGATGATGACTCTCAGTCTTCACTTCCATTTGAGAGAGATGATTTGAAAGCTCTCCTTAAGAAGCTTCGAGAAACGGTCAAGATATTCAGAAAGTCACCGGTGCGAAATAACACTGCAAAAGTACGTCCTTGCTCAGGAAGGGAAGGAATTGGAATTACTTCATGACTGTCCAACCAGATGGAATTCCCTTGAGAAGATGCTGGCCAGATAATTACTTCTTTGGGACTGTGTCACAAAAGCATTGATTGATCTGAAAATGTGGAGCAAGTTTCAATTGAAGGAAGACCATGTCAAGTTGCAGGAGTCTTCCGTAAACTGTATCCGTATGTGCGTGGATGGCTTGAGTAGACATGATACTAATATACTCAAAAGTGATGGAATTCTTCGATTCTTATTCGACGTAGTGGGAAAGCAAACATCTCCAATAAGTCAGGAGCTATACACGGCACTGCGACATCGCTTGAGTGAAAGAAGACAGCAGGACATTACGTCTCTGATCAAATTTCTACGCAGATCTGATGAACAGGAGAATGACACATTCTTTGAAATGTCGTCTAAGAAGGCCATGGTGAGATTGGGAAAGTCGTTGTTAACACGGCTCTCAATAAGTGAGGATGTTGATGATGAACAAGAAGAAGACCATGGCACCACTGTCCGAGAAGACTGCGCGGTTAACTGAAGGCTCGTTATCCAGTGCATCAGAGGCAGCTATTTCATGCATGAGACAGTTAACCTCGAAAAACTGTTGTCAGGAGAGGGACTCGAACCCCAGACAGTCGCTATCTAGGCGAATGCTCTACCATCATGACATTGACAGTGCAGACCAAAAACAGACGCTGGTGTCTTAATGGGGAATAAGAGATTTATCAATTCATTTTGGTAAGAACTCTGAAAGGATTTGAAATTAGAGCTTTAACCCTAGAAAGACCGGTTTGTGGATATACCTAGAAAGACCAACACCGGTCAATTGGCCGGTAGCCCATGTATTATGTTTTAATAAGGAAACATTAACTGAATAAGCGACCGTCGGAAGTTATACAATATATTTACGCACCGAACCTTCCTCCTTATCCGTTCCCTTGTCAGACTACTCGCTGCAGGATGACGCAATCATTTCTCTTTCGCCATTTCATCCTGGGCCAGCATCAACTCGTTCCGGCCGTGTATCCCGTCAGTCTGTTGCCGTCTCCATTGTGGTAGTCTCAAGTGAACTCGTTGCATCGCCCACCGCTCTCTTCGTGCCACATACGCAGGTGTTAATCTGGGGCATTTGCGCATCTTTCCTTTCCTTTCCTTTCCTTTCTTTCAATTATCAGTGAATTACCGACGAAGACTTCGAAGAATTAGAAATTGGGGTCATTCTGACGACCAATCAATTTCAGATAAAGACGAGAGTAACGAAAATCATGCGTCTGAATTACAAGCTAATGATGGCTCAATTTGGAGACAAGAAATTGGTGCTTCATCAACCGGAAGAGTTCCTGGAGGTGCTAAAAGGCTTATTCTTGCGCGAGCAAATGATTCAATCGGCGTATTTTTTGAGCTATGAGGACCCAGTACATTTGAGAACATCTGTGAAATAACAAACGAAGAAGCGAGACGTCAGGAGGATAAAGACTTTCACGTTACTGTTGTAGATCAGAAAGCCTTTATTGGTTTATCCATCATTCGGGGAATTCTGAAAGACCGAGATGAACCTTTGTCAAGCTTTTGGTCCGAAAATTACGGACGTAGAATTTTCCGGCAAACCATGTCACGGAAGAGATACAAGGATATATTACGTTACATTCGATTTGACAATAAACTGACAAGGGAAAGGTGGAAGTCGGAGGACAAATTTGCGACAATCCGAGAATTGTGGCAAAATGTGATGGACAATGCTCAGAAGTGTTTTTATCCTTTTGGATATGTGACAATCGACGAACAACTATTCCCTTGTCGGTCGCGCTGTGCTTTTATACAGTACATGCCAAGCAAGCCATCAAATTTTGGCATCAAATTTTGGCTACTGTGTGATTCAAAAACTTCCTATGTCCTTCAAGCCTATCCTTATGTTGGGAGGGAAGATAATCGAGCTGGATTGGGACTTGGAGAACATGTCGTGGAACATCTCATGGAACCATACCACAGATCTGGTATCAATGTTACCAAGACAATTTTTTACCTCCCTTCGAATTGCTAAAGGACTACTGAGTGAAGGGATCACCATTGTCGGGACCCTCCGACAAAATCGTCGCGAAATTCCGTCGCAATTGAAGAAAAAAGATATTGCACTTTATTCTTCAAAGTTCATTTTTTCTGAAGAGAATGTTATGCTTCTTTCATACAAATCCAAAAGAAACAAAATTGTTTATCTCTTGTCATCAATGCATCAAGTACCTTCGATATCTAAAAATGATCAAAAGCGGAAGCCAGAAGCAATTCTATTTTACAACTCCACAAAAGGAAGCGTCGACACTGCCGACGAAATGTTGCGGGGATATCCGACAAGGTCTGCATCACGGCGGTGGCCTTTGGCCGTGTTTTTCAACCTCCTTGACACGTAGTTGCACTCAGCACTTTCATAATCTGTTCCGATGATGGTATCACACAAAAGAGCCGACGAGAGTTCCTTATTTCTCTCGGAGAGCATCTTTGCAACGCATCTCAAACTGGAATATCCAGGTCCAGCGCCCGATAATTCCGGTGATGATGGTATGCATGGAGCATGCCACATATTAGGCGCCAAACCAACAAAACAAAATCAACGTGTCAGACATGTTCTAAGTTCATTTGTGGACCTTGTGGAAATACTGTTTGTGATTCTTGTTTTCAATCTCGTGACTGAGTGCTTGAGAAAGACCAGTAGCTTTTTTTGAAATGGACAGTGTATTGTCTTCTTTAACGTTGTAAAAACGTTGTTGACCTACCTTGCTTGACGACTGTCATCTTTTCAGTATATTCCCTTGGGACGAAAGGCGTGGTTATGATCTTATCTGCAGTATTAAACATATCGTCATACCAATAACGTAAAATCAAATTATGGAATTCTACCGAATTTGGGTGTTCGAGTCAGATGCATTACTCTGCATTCATTGGAGAGCGCTCATCATATGATTGCAGTCTTGTCTGAACGTCAGTCATCTGCTACTGTTGACGTAGTGACTTCTCTCACATTAAGCGAAGCTATGAACAATTGGGTTGCGCTTCCCTTACTATATTTAGGCACCGCGCCTCGATCAAGAATTGCGTAGAATTTCATCGCAAAAATTGGAGAAGGCAAAGCAGTATGTCTGTCCGGAAAGTCAATATTGGCGTGGGCGCGTGCGCTTACTGCATCACACGCACACGAGTCTCTATCGTTGTCTGAACATCAGTGCTCCGTCACACACGACTAGCTTGTGTGTCTAATTGTTCAAAGAAAACAGCTGTGATTCGAGCACGTGCTGGAAAAATGTTCAATGAGGTTGTGAGTCTGATTTTGAGACGGAAAGCTATGAACAGCTATCACGAGAAGCTATCGAATTTAAATGAATGATGACATTTTTCATTTTTATAAATGTTGGTAAATAATTTTTGAGGATGCGCCGAAGGCCTCGCAGGTACGGAGAAGACGCCACTGGTAAATACAAACCCTTCCAATGCACCTAGAAAATAGTCGAGTAGCAAAATTGCCAACAATATGGGACTTTTGGGAATTTCGGTTTGTCCCGGTAAAAATCCTGGGATCCCGGGATTCGCCGAAGCTTTGTCCCGAATTCCCGGGATCTGAAATTGTCCCGGGAAATCCAAACACATTTCTCTGCTTCTGATGACAGCCCAAGAGGAGGCCGCATCTTTTCTGTCCATGACTTCCCAATTAAAATTTAAGTACTGATCTAAGTCAAAGTTGCTAGATTTGAAAAAGAGTCAAAATACTGAAAGATTGTTGCGGTAAGGTGATTGATTGTAAGAAATGTTATCAAAGTCATTGATACATGTAACGTTAATGAAATGGCACAATCTGCTGACATAATACCATAGCAATCGAACAATGAACAGCCAGTTCAACATTAAACACGCCAAATTGTGCGGAGTTTCAGTGAGTGTTATCAACCGGATCACACAGCAAAGAGACACAGTCGATGTCATCTTATCATAAAGATGAGATACACAACCTTTATAATAATGATCGGAGGGTTCAAAAGTATCAAGAAAACTTTTGCGCAATGACCTGAATTCTTCGAATCTGAAGGAATCGTGGTGATCAGATCATTTTGAAGGAATTCACAGCAATCCGCAAGCGACGCACGATTGTTTTTCTTATCTCTGCAAGGCATTGAAATTCTTATTTTGTAAAAACTCTTTTGAATCAGTTTGCACTTCTAGCAAAGTGATACGCTTCAACAGTCTAATTCTGTGGTTCTACTCCTTTATTATCATTGTAGAGTGTCGGATGTCTTGGCTGCAGTGGAGGAGCTGCGGCAAGATCTGCGACAAGCGAATACCCACGAGGCATTGCTGCGATTCTCGATGGGACTGACGCTGCTGGACCACATACATAACGAGGAGGTGAGGATCTGTTTTGGTGTGGCGGAAATCCCCGAGAAATTACGCGAGAACAGGCTCCGCTGGTTTGGACACGTCGCCCGTGATTCGGCGGGCTCCGTTGTGCAAATCACAATGTAGAGATGAGAGTGTCGTGTTGAAGATATCCTCCCTCTTACATTGTCATACTCTCAGTCCGCAAACTCGTCATTTCGACAGTGAATAACCTTTGTCTGACATTCCCCTCTCTCATTCTCCACCTACAGACAGTCTTGAAAGTGACTTCACGGATCTTCTTCCCCATAATCAGCACAAAGATCCAATCAGTAGTCAGCGGAACCTCGTTGATCAACAATATCAGATGATACAGGAACGGCCAGTAATCAGTTAATACCTCCCAAGTTTGCACAGCAAAGATGAAGTCCACAACTGTGTACGGGATGTACCCAATGATGTAGATAAAATTCAACACCAGCAAGATGATGGTCAGACGCATTTCCTGATACGATCTTCGGTGCGTAGGCTTCATCAGACGCCGTTGTTTAGCAAGCTGAATGATGATAACAATGTTACAAGACGACATCACAAGCACAGGAATGCAGCAATTGAAAATGAAGTCAATGATAGTCGAATACCAAGAGAGAAATGATGAACAGCGGTTTTCAGTGAACTGTTGACGATAGTGAACATAAAGGACATGTAGGAGAGATATAAGCACAACAATGGAGACGAGAATCTTCAAAATCCTTCTCCAGTTCAACATCCATCTAACGCGTAATGGGAGTGTGATAGCCAACGTCCTCTCAATGGAGATCAGCGTCTGAACACTGCCTGGGACTGTCGCCAATGTTCTTTGGAAGAACACCACACCGTAGCAGAGGACAGGAGAAGATTCTGTGAAGTCCTTCCCAGTCAAGCGAAAGTAAAAGCCTCGTAGAAACAACAGTAGAACACAGAGAAAGTCAAATGCGAGCTGGAAGGCGAAACAGATGGCTAATGAAAGCGATAATTCGGTTTCTTTTCTTTTATAAATGATGATGAAAAGGATTAGTCCAGTTCCACAAATGCAAAGTGCTTCGAAGATGATGAAAATGTAGCGGTCAAAGAACTGGATTCCATCGATTGCAGCCTGCCAACTGCTTGCGTTGTTATCACCCATAGACACTCCGAGATACAGGATGTAATGATGTTTCCCTTGTTCTTCATAAAGCAATTTCAAAATCCAGGCATCTGCACGTACTTTTATACTTGAAAATTTGCTTCGAATGAATATAATGATGAAATAACAGCTAGAAATTGATAGTAAATATAGAATTGTTTCATAGCTGCGAAAGTGCCATGTGTGGATATCTAATTAATGCAGATTGAGAATTCTCGATCACCAATTCCGTGGAGTAAAGATTGTCTCATGATCATTTAATGATATGATTTGATTATACAGTTGCTTTGACCTTATGTTTCACAATCTTTTATAAATCGGACAAGAATGCGAATTCTTTTTGCGCAGCTACAACCAATGAATACAAATAATAAGCCCATACGCTGACAATTGCAAACAAGGATTCAAGGAAAACAAAACAATTATCAAAAACAGTTATTCGAATACTTAAGAAATACAATATACAATACTTACAATACAATTATAAGAAAAGAGATTTAACATTAAGACCTAGGGTTTGATTTAATCTAGGAGCTTTATCATTTATTAACAACGTTTCTGCTATACGAGTTTCAAATTCACTACGTCCTGTATATTTAACAGAAAAACAATTATTAATGTCATTGCTACAGTTTAAACATATGTTCAGATGGCTACTTACGGCTGAGTTACCTCTCATATGTTCTTTTATTTTTTGATGTAGTCTGCGTTTCGTTTGCCCCAAGTATTGGGTATCAGGATTAACCCGACATTAAAATTTATACACAACGCATGATCGCATCAGCCTAGTTGTTTTATCTTTCAGACTAAAGTACTGTCCTGTTTTTCCTAAATAATTTAAAAAGTTTGCGTCGGAATTGTGTGGATGTTTTACATACAAACGGAAGAATTAAAAACTTGGTATCTTCCCATTCATCTTTCTTCGTTGCTTTGTTATCCGTACTACATTTTAATTCCGGGAATTGCTTTATTAACGAGTTGATGAAGTCAATGGGATAGCAGTTGCTCAATAGAATTTTTGTAATATTTTTAATCTCAATGTCAAACAGTTTCCAGCTTGAGCATACGTTATACGTTCTATGTAACATTCCTATCACAAGGCTATGTTTCTATTGGATAGGGCAGGTACACTGTAAATCGCTCAATACCAATCACATACGAAGGATGCATACCAAAATATTTTTTTCTATATTTCTGTATTCTCTTGGTATATATTTGCATGTCTTTCGCATGCTATGTCAAATGCGGTATGCTTTACATACTAAAGCCATACCAGCACAATGTTAAAAGAAAGCATAAATCATATCCAAAGTATGTTGATTTAAGGCCTTTTGTCAATAAAGATCACACTAATGTTACTACTGTTTTGTAAGTAGTGAGATAATGACATTCAAGAGTCATACTTTCGATACTGAATTCGATTTTAATACACGTAAGTCTAAGGCATTTCATGAATAATCAATAAGTATTCAACTATTAACAATTATGCATTATGTAATTTTGAAATGAAGCATATGATCAATCCGAAATAAAGACACATTATGATTCATGAACGCAGAAATAGTTATGTTTGAGATATATAAGTCAACATGACTTCGCGATAGATACCGTTTGAATGAATTGATGTTTATCAACTTGGATCATCAAGTAGAGTTAACTTAGCGTCCTGCTAATATACAATCAGCAGCGACGGCAATCTCGTGGAGCGTAAAATTCACAATAAATCTAATCTAGTTAAATATCACTCTATCAAACAAAAAATATTCACGGCTGGCATTACCGAAAAAAGTTATTTGACAGTAGTGTGTAATACATAAATTTTTTTGCTATGTGACTTAAACCTGTACATACGAGATACATACCAGAGGCATACGAATAAGGATGAATTTGCATCGAGTCCCGTATATAAACCATAGCAAAAACTCGTATTTCAGTGCAAAACAGCCAATCACAGATAGAATAGTTGGTATTGCTACATACCAATCACATACGAAAGAAAGTGAGATGTCGTATGAAAAACATACCAGATCTGTGTAAACATACGAGAATCTCGTATCAGATGTTAGTTTCAAATTGTATGTAATTTTCGTACCCAGCGATTTACAGTGTAGCATTATAATTCATCAGTGGACGTAAGTATGTACTTTTCCTTGAAATCGATGTGGATAGGCCATCACTTTTGTCAATTTCAACATCCAAATTAAAATTATATTTTCACTTTTCTCTACTATAGACTTTAAATTGGGATGTTGTGAATACACAAAAGAATGAAATATATCTATATTTTCAATATTATCAAAAACAACTAATATGTCATCGATATGCAAATGCTTCATTCATCCAACTTTGCTCAAGGTTAGAAAGAAATAATTTTTTACTAACGTAGGACCCAATGGTGAACCCATGCTAACGCCATCCATTTGGAGACATACATTACCTTTAAAGGACAGACAACCATTGACTGCAAAACCTAGTAACTTTTTGAAAATGGTTTTGGGGCTTACTATTGTTATTTTCACTGTAAACAAGATCTGTGGCTACATCAATTGCTTCTTTTACAGGTACGTTTGTGAATAGTGACTTGACGTCAAAACTATACAAAAATTGGTTCAGTCAAATTTGTCCTTCTCAGCCTCAATTTCTTGAATGAATTGATTGGTTGAGCTGAGCATATATAGTTTGCGTTGATTTGCTTTTTAATTATCTCGTCCAAACACTTAGCTAAGCCCGTATGCCGGAGTGCCACTGGTACTGACAATTGGTCTTGCTCCTTTGCTTTCTTTATGAATTTTAATTGTACCATATAATTTACCTATTGAACTACCAGAAGGCAGTATTCTCTTGAAGGTACTAATTGGTGTTTTCGGCCTTACATGTTTGTTCAAGAAACACTTGAACCTTCTCTCTCTCACTTACTCACTCACTCTCTTAGCCGATGTTAGTTCAAAAAATATGCAATACATTTCTTCTTCAACCTCGTGCACGGCTAGAGCAAGTCGACTTAAAGTAACCTAATTACTTACACGATTTTCCACTATCTTATTACTATCACTGTTCCAATGAAAACAGTCTTTATTCCACACACAAGACGTGGTTTTTAAGTTGCTTTTAATATTTTCGCATTGTCGATGATATCGGTGTGCCTACTTAGCATTTGTTTAGCCACAGATGGTCAAGGATGATGGTGGGAAACTAATTTGAAGTAATTTTGTCTAAGTTGATGCGAGGACATGTTCATGAATGATACTTTAGCTCATGACATTTTTCGTGAAATTCTGTGTTTCAATGTAAATGAAGGAGCGAAGCGATATACTTTTAGTGTTAGGCAAATATCACTCAAATAGTTCTCCCTACAGAATTAGATCAGTCTAGTTTAGATCTCTTTCAGTTTAGTAGAATTGAAGACTAATTCAAAACGATGGCACATGCTGGAACTTAGTAACAGGGCAAAAAAGAAACCTTACAGAGATAGGAAAAATAGTCGTGCGTCGCTTGCGGATTGCTGTGAATTCCTTCAAAATGCTCCGATAGCCACGATTCCGCGACGCGCGTGTACAAGTTAAGGAAGGTTAACCGCTGCATGTAACTTGGCGCGCCAACAGGAATGCCTGGATGACAGCATCCTTGGGGCGACCGCACAGAAGCACTGTTCTACCAACAAGTCTCTAACAGCATCACTAACCCATTCGGAGGGCGCACAGAAGGACTGTTAAGTCCACAGAATTAGACATGTCGTAGCAAACGTCATCGCATTTAATTCACTATTCAGTGGAAGACACTCAACAATAGCAACCTCTTGATACTTGCAGAAACCAATCACAGTCATTAAGTTAGCAATCACTAGCCAAGATAGTAACCAAGACTTATTCAACCACCGAATTAGATTGTTTAATCGTATCACTTTGCTAGAAATGCAAACTGATTCAAAACCATGGCACATGGAAGAACTTACTAAGTGGGCAAAAATAAATTTTTAATACCTTGCAGAGATAAGAAAAATAGTTGTGTACCGTTTGCGGATTGCTCTGAATTCCTTCAAAATGCTCCGCTTGCCATGATTCCTTCAGATTCGAAGAATTCAGATCATTGCACAAAAGTTTTCTCGATAATGTTGGGCCCTCCCATCATTTTAAAAAAAGTTAGCAGGCGCACGAAAAAACGTTCACAAGCTTCTGTGTAGAACGTGACATCGTCTGTGTCTCTTTGCTGTGTGATCCGGTTGATAACAGTCACTGAAACATCGCACAATTTGGCGTGTTTAATGTTGAACTGGCTGCTCATTGTTCGATTGCTATGTTATTATGTCCGCAGATTGCGCCATTTCATAGGCATTACATGTTCCAATCGGCCGTGAAAAGCCAAAGCAACGTATTTTAAAACATGTTGTCTTGCCTTAAGATGGTCGTATCGGTAATTCAGCACATGTATTTTTGTCTGAGATAAGTCATTTATTTGAAACAAGAAAAAATAATGCTTTTTAGGATAAAACAATTTCGAATTATAAGCTACACGTCAATAGAACTAACTATCTCACCGAGTTCCGATGAAATATCTTTTCTAATGAAGCTATAAAACGACGTATTTCAAAATACGCTTCATCTGATTGGCATTTTGATAAACTATGAATAGGCAAAACAACGTATTCCAAAATACGTTGCAATTTCTGTGATATTTAGTTGACCTCTGCAAAGGCAGAACAACGTATTAAGAAATACGCTACAATCTTTGACTCTTCATTCGCAACAATAACGATTGGAAATCTAAAATAGATTGTACACATTTGCATTCGCAATGCCTCTTCTTTCTGATAATAAGTATTTTGCAACATGTTGTTATACCTCTTTATACCTCGTAAACTGAAAAAACCGCATTGTGAAATACGTTGCTTTGGCGTTTCATGCCTCTGAAATAAATGACTTATTTTGAAATACGTTGTTTTTAGCTTGAAAGTGCCTGTTTGATATTACCACGGATCTCTCAAAACAGCTATTTTCAAAATAATATAATGGCGTATATTTTGATTCAAAGTGGAAATCGTAAATGTACAAGTTAAGTTACACGATCATTCAAGATACAGTTTCAAGTAAACATAACACAATGAGAAAAATTACACAAAGGAAGTCGAAGAGAGATTGGAAGCCACGCACAGAGGCAGTTTTTATAGTTTCCTGGTCATCTCACAATTCATCAGTCTGGTCATGAAGGGGAAAAAGGACCTTTTCAATTTCTTTGAATGACATATTCTCATTTCAAAATGTGAAGAATAATGCAAACGCTTTGGAACGTACTTGTAGAGTAAATGATTGTTTTTCGAGATGATGTTCATGAAAAACTTTCGACTGATTCTCTCTCGTCTATCTCTGATTGATTGAATAATTAATCCTTCTGACTCTGTGTCACCCATGATCAGTCTCAATGCGCGCCTTTGGATTCTTTCGAGCTTGTTCTCAAGTAGCTTCGGAAGTGAAACAAAAATCGGACAAGCGTATTCGAATAGTGATCGAATGAGAGCATATTAGATGGTCAACATGTCTCTTTTACTTGCATATTTCTTGGCTTTTCGAAGAATGTACAATCGTCGGTTGGTTTTGGTCATCACTTCTTTGACATGATCAGCCCACGAAAGTTGGTTGTTGATCAGTAGATCCAAGATCTTTGATTAGCTTACAACAGGGAATCTAAGGGGGCGAGAAATGTCAAAATCACTGCGTTTTTCATTTTTCAGACAAAATAAAATGTTTGATAAAATGCGTTTTCTTGCCATTTCACGGCCGCAATGTTTCCTTTCTAATGAAACAGAAGAAGAGACGACATGTCTAATTCTGTGGACTTAACAGTCCTTCTGTGCGCACTCCGAATGGGTTAGGGATGCTGTTAGAGACTTGTTGGTAGAACAGTATTTCTGTGCGGTCGCCCCAAGGATGCTGTCCTCCAGGCATTCCTGTTGGCGCGCCAAGTTACATGCAGTGGTTAACCTTCCTTAACTTGTACACGTGCGTCGCGGTCTCAGGAGTGGACAGCCTACTGTGTGTGTCTTCGTGCACGCGTGTCACGGTCTCAGGAGTGGACAGCCTACTGTGTGTGTCTTCGTGCACGCGTGTCACGGTCTCAGGAGTGGACAGCCTACTGTGTGTGTCTTCGTGCACGCGTGTCACGGTCTCAGGAGTGGACAGCCTACTGTGTGTGTCTTCGTGCACGCGTGTCACGGTCTCAAGATTGGACAGCCTACTGTGTGCGTCTTCGTGCACGCGTGTCACGGTCTCAGGAGTGGACAGCCTACTGTGTGTGTCTTCGTGCACGCGTGTCACGGTCTCAGGAGTGGACAGCCTACTGTGTGTGTCTTCGTGCACGCGTGTCACGGTCTCAGGAGTGGACAGCCTACTGTGTGTGTCTTCGTGCACGCGTGTCACGGTCTCAGGAGTGGACAGCCTACTGTGTGTGTCTTCGTGCACGCGTGTCACGGTCTCAGGAGTGGACAGCCTACTGTGTGTGTCTTCGTGCACGCGTGTCACGGTCTCAGGAGTGGACAGCCTACTGTGTGCGTCTTCGTGCACGCGTGTCACGGTCTCAGGAGTGGACAGCCTACTGTGTGTGTCTTCGTGCACGCGTGTCACGATCTCAGGAGTGGACAGCCTACTGTGTGCGTCTTCGTGCACGCGTGTCACGGTCTCAGGAGTGGACAGCCTACTGTGTGTGTCTTCGTGCACGCGTGTCACGGTCTCAGGAGTGGACAGCCTACTGTGTGTGTCTTCGTGCACGCGTGTCACGGTCTCAGGATTGGACAGCCTACTGTGTGCGTCTTCGTGCACGCGTGTCACGGTCTCAGGAGTGGACAGCCTACTGTGTGTGTCTTCGTGCACGCGTGTCACGGTCTCAGGAGTGGACAGCCTACTGTGTGTGTCTTCGTGCACGCGTGTCGCGGTCTCAGGAGTGGACAGCCTACTGTGTACGTCTTCGTGCACGCGCTGTCGCTTAAAACGATAAAAGATTCATTTGTCATATCGCTGCTTTATGAATCATTCATTCGAATTATTGAAAAGTAAACATTGTGCCTACATGTGGTCGCAAAAAACAGGTTACTTGGGAAATACGGCCGCTTCCCTGGTTTCTATATGTAATTTTTGAAACATGACTATTTAAAACTGCTCGCAATTTGCATGTGGTCACATTTGTGAAGTAACAGCGAGGACAGGTTTTACTGTAATTTGATTCTAGCATGTGATTAATTGCTTTTTATCATCATGTTTTTATTCTCACGTCTATTGTTTGTACATCGTGTTGAAGGATCAAATCAAATTCTAAAAACGATCGTCTGCTACGCCTACTTTGCAGGAGTATTGCTGCAAATATAGGCATGAAAGAAAGAACAGCCAAATCAGAGCCAACCATGACAATTGCAACTGATGGCCAGTGAATTATTCAATCTTTCCGCTTATGAAGGTCCGCTATTCAGAAATAAAACTAAAAGTCTCATTTAGTGAGTACTGACAACAGCTCGTAAATATATCTGCTGATCATTAGTCCGCCCCATTTCAGACAAGTGTCTGTCATTTGTCTGTCCATGAACAAACCAAATTCTTCTATTGTACGTAGTCGGTGTGATCTATGGGCCCTAACTGCTTGAACTTTTCTTTTTAGAATAGCAGAATAGTGTTTATATTCCTTCAAATGAAAATCATAGTTATGACAATGTATTGCAGACAGAAAAAGGGTAGTTTTGGTAAAAAAACGTAGATAATCAACGGTCATGAACTGGTACTGTGAAGGAAGAGATTTACATGAAAGCATCGTGATGAAGCATATAATAAAACTAAAGGGTCCCCCTTCTTCCGATTCACTATCAGCTGTGACTGGAGTAAGCCTAAATACAGCGGCTGATAAAGTAACATTAGAAAGCGGAGTCATGGAGTTGGCGCAAGCCACAACGCGAGAAAGCAGGAAGGAGCTGCGCGAGCGGAGTAAGTTCTACATTTTCAATGAGCACAAACGAGCATTAACATCGCTGTTGTTGAATATAGACATCGTGATTAACCAAACAAATTGCATTCAAAATATCATATCAATGAATCAGGCCATAGATTTTCAGAGATATGTAACTAAAATATCCATGAAGTGAATATCTGTGGCATAGAAGTGTAATTGAATTAAGACACGACACGGTAAAAAAATTCGAAGGATCCAGGAAACGGAAGATACCAAAGTTAAGCAACTACCCTAGTGGAGAATCCAGTAAATAATTAGGTACCTTAAAATCATGAACAAATGAATATAAATTAATACAGGATGGATACCATACCTTGTCCGATTTCTATGATATGAATAGCGAAATGTCTCAATCAAATTCAGTGCTTATAAGTTGCATAAGATATCTATGTTTACATTTAAATTTTGAATTTCTCATTGTTCGCAATCATCCAATGATGTTTGCGGTTTCAAATTCTACTAAGTTTATTCAAAATTTCAAGTCGCACGTACGAGTTTATTATATACGCTGCTCAATACAGGTGCTTCACTTTATGACGAAATGGAAAACGTCGAACGAAGTGCTAGACTGGTTGCTTGCCTACTGTGTAGCTTACGGAAACAGTGAACAAACAAGAAGAAGCTATTTTGAGGAATATGGAGAAGAAACACCTGATGGAAGAACAATCAGACGATGGTCCGACAAGTTCCTCAATACCAGTTCATCTTGTCTTGAAATCGTACTTGTCGCGTATTGAATGAGAAGAAGGATTCGATCGTTAACGCCATTATGGACAACCCTCGTACATACATATCACAACGAGTGATCTCAAAGGATGTCGGAGTTTCACATGGGACAGTTGGCAAAGCTGTGAAGGAGAATGGGTATAAACCATACAAGGTTCATCAGATGCAGCAAATTTGCGACCATGACGAAGAGGCAAGACTTGTTTTTTGTCAAACCATCCTCCGAAAGAACAGTGAAGAGAGTTCATGATCTAACAAAAATCATCTTCTCCGATGAGTGCACATTCAACATGTCCGGTTGAGTAAATCATCACAATGATTTATAGTGCGTGACAGACAATCCTCATGTTTATGACGAGGTACCCATAAGGTCAAAAGACCTGACCGTTCTCGTCGCGATATCATTTAGTGGTATTATAGCAGTGGACATCAGTGAAGAAACCATGACATTCTGACCGAGGGAGTGTTCCCTGTTCTTGCTCTCCGGTCTCACCGCACCTCTTTGTTTCAACAAGATGGCGGTCCAGCCCATTTTAGTACCCAGACAAGGAACTTGCTTAACGATCGGTTGAACAACCGATGGATTCGAAGGGGTGGTCCAATTCTGTGGCCCGCCAGATCCCCCGGCCTCACCATCTGCGATTTCTTTCTGTGGGATAATGTCCAGAATAAAGTGTATTCATTCAGCTTCGAAAGCAATGAACAACTCAAACTGCAAATTGAAAAGGAACTCGAGGACATTCCTACATCCATGATAAGAAAATCATATAGGAAGCTTATTCATCGATGTGAACTTTGTGTGGAACAAAATGGCGGTCATTTTGAAAATTTATGGTAAGTATTATTTTACCATGATTTTCTGATGCCTATGATACATGTTCGTTTACTAAATACAATTAATATAAGCCAGAAAACTTGTCGTTTTTCTGAAAATATATCGGACAAGGCATGATATCCACCCTGCAGTGATATAATCATCAATGAATGTAGCTGAATGCATTGAGGAGTCTCACCATGGATCTGAAGCAAATTAGAATGAATTTACTATGAATCAGGATTGCACCAATATAGGGCTTTCTGGTTGGGCATACAACACTAAAGAATGTTTCAATTTTGCATATAAATGTCTAGATAGCTTTGGAATTTTTGGTATGCTAGTATCTATAATCTAATATTTCTCTTCATTTTGAGATCCAATTTCTTACATTCAAAAACTAACTAATCATATTAAAGCAGTAATTTCCTATTCAAATTCTGGAAAAATCAAAATCTTTCAAAAAGCTAAGTTATGAGCGAATCATGATAAAACCTAGGAAATGGCATGTACTGATTGCTCTATTGTATCGGTATTTCATCCACAGAAGTACCTCAAGCATTCTGACATCCCCTTCACCCCACCAAACAATAAAAGTATTCATTTATTCTGCATCTATCAAAATTTCGCTTAAGACAACGTTGCACCACGGTTCTCTTGTCCGCAAGCATCATAGAGGTCAAGCTTTCTCTTTCATTAACGTCTTTTCATTGTCTTGTTGCCCTTCCTCCTTCACATTATGTCGATTTTGCTTCCATTTGACGTCACATTTTCCCAAGATGTAAACTAAATGCCCCAGCATGGCCAGTAGCTCGAATAACGTGAAGATTGACATTCCTAGCCACAAGCCGCCTTGCCCTCCAAGATCGGAGAGAAAATCTAACCATTCATACGCAGGTTTGGTCTTCAGTTCTATTACGTTGAGATCGGCGAAGTTAATGAGAATCTTCAGTGCACTCTGTTTAATTTGATTCTTTCCTCGACGTTGCACGTCGTTGAAAAGACGTTCTCTCAAAGCCTTCTCACTCCTTCTATCAGGCCAGATTGCGGACGACAAAGCGACGTCATAACGATCACTGATGCATTCTTGGTTTTGACACATGGAATACCGGCAGCCCAGTTTGCCTTGTGTGATGTTTTTCAAAACTTCTTCAATGCATTTCCTATCAGCTGATTTGTCTTCTGTCTCACACGGCTTGGAGCGCTTCATTACAGGAACTTGGGAGAAGGCAGAGGAGTCGGAGTACCCGTGAGACAGCGAGTAACAGCTACAGTATTGCATCACCTGGAAGATAAGGCATCTGATTAAAATTGTAACCATAAGTATATACAGGCAGAATGTCGACTCAAAAAAGTGTCTGTATACTGTGAAAATTTTTATATCAAAATATTCGGTTTTTTACAGAGAATACGTTCCTGTATTCCAAAAAATTATTTGAGCAGTTTTTAAAAACTAAATGTTTGCAAATGTACATACTACCGACATGAAGTCACTTTACCAGTAGTATGAAACAAGTTGGATATGAAATGGAATGAATCTTTGCTAATAGGCATCTTAATTAAGCGCAAATTAAACAGATGATCAAGGAAATCTAATGAACGGCATTATAGTGCAAGTTCCTGCAAGTCTCCAAGGAAATCATTGAAATATCATGTTTTTAATTCAATTTTCAGCGGCAATGATTTCATGATTCCGAAGATGTCATTTCTTGAATCTGAATAGTAATGTGGACCCATTAACATCTTTTATAGTTAATTATGGCAGGCTTCCCTGATTATGATGCTTTGCTCTTTCAGAGGCAGTTTGTGATATGATCACGCTTAAGATAATAATCTTATTATAATGAAGCTGAGCTTTTAGTAATGGTAATCCGTCTAATTGCTAATTTAGCAAACTATATTGCCTCTCCAAATTGACATGACATAGAGGATTTGTGGAATACTATTCTGTATTATCATGATCAGTCAGATTCGTGTCAATTTCTCCAAAAATGAAGAAATTTGTTTGTCTCACAGGTGGTACTGGGTCTCGACTCATGTTCATTTAATGAAATCGAAACTGTATACACATTGGGGATTTAATAAAGACAGAGTTCATAGTATTTTATAGTTCATAGTTCATGCGAAGAGAATTAAATTTAATGCTCATAAGGGATAGGGCATATACACTGTAAATCGCTGGATACCAAAATCACATACAATTTGAAACTAACATCTGATACGAGATTCTCGTATGTTTACACAGATCTGGTATGTTTTTCATACGAAGCCTCACTTACTTTCGTATGTGATTGGTATGTAGCAATACTAACTATTCTATCTGTGATTGGCTGTTATACACTGAAATACGAGTTGTTGGTTTGTTTTATATACGAGACCCGATGTAAATTGGTATGTGTTTCGTATGAAGATCTTTAAGTCACATAGCAAACGATATGCATATATTACATACTACTGTCAAATAACTTTTTTCAGTAAAACCAGTCGTGAATATTTCTTTTTGATAGTGTGTTATTTAACTAGATAAGATTTATTGTGAATTTTATGGTGTATGTCGTCGTTGCTATTTGCTTAATAACATTAACAGAACGCTTGGTTAGTTCTACTAAATGAACCAAATTGATTATCATCAATACACTCAAACGACATCTTATGTGCAGCCATGTTGACTTATATATCTCAAGCATAACTATTTCTGCGTTCATGAATCATAATGCGTTTTTATTTTCGATTGATAATGTGCTTAATTCCAAAATTACATAATCCACAATTGTTGATGGTTGAATACTTATTGATTATTTTTGAAATGCCTTAGACTTACATGTATTAAAATCGAATTCTGTATAGTAAGTTTGACTCTTTAATGTCATTATCTCACTACTTACAAAAGAGTAGTAACATCAGTGTGATCTTTATTGACAAAAGGCCTTAAATCAACATATATTCGACATGATTTATGCTTTCTTTTAACATTATGCTTGTATGGCTTTAGTATGTATTGCATACCACATTTGAAATAACATACGAAAAGCATACAGACATATACTAAAAAAATATCTTGGTATGCATCCTTCGTATGTGATTGGTATTGAGCGATTTACAGTGTAATGTAAGCTCCCGGCAGTTTACATAGGAGAGATATGTTTTCACTCCCACACAAAATGAAAACATTTTTTCATCTTGATAAATGTGAACACACGAGATCAAGGAAAAATGAACAGCATTTTTAAATATCATTTCTTCTGCCACATCATTTTATTTCAGTGTCTGCCCTTCCATTTTGTGCAACTATTGCTTCTTACATGCAGCAACGTCTAATTCTACTTAAAATGTGGGATTACTGATTTATAATTGCAACATTGAATTGTTCGTTTATTGTGTTGGCTACGCCCAGCACTGATTATGCTTGACAGCAGATTTTCTATTGGTAGATAATGATGCAGAATGAAGCTTAATCTGCTTAGATGTGCAGTTTTGATGCCTTCATCCTCATACAGCAGTCAGCTGTCATTTTCAAAACCTGGCGTCAGAGCCTATGTAGGCCTACAACTACAAAGTCTGATTTCTGCACAGGTGTAAACTACTAGTGCCACTAATCATGTACGTAATAAAATCACGTGAACTGCTGTATTCATGATCATGATATTGATAGACCCATACATATTAAAAAGTGGGTAGTGGCCCTAGGAGCTATTGTATTCGAGGTTACCAATAACTTACTCATGACCAAATCTGCAACGACCACTTTTATGTTAAAATGATTCAATTTCAATAAGTATATGACTAGACATAAAACTTCATGGATTTATGGAGTAGGCCTAATTAAATTTTGCAATATTCCTAGCGGCAAAAACGAAGAATAGAGCTGGTTTTGTCCTTCCCTATGAAGTAGTTACTTCAATATGAAGCATATTCAGACTTGTATCAATTACTCATGAAAAGTAATTGACTACAATTAAAAATTACTCTCTGAAAAATGTAATTAATTAATCTTAGAAATTACTCCGTTTTTCTTCAATTAAATTTGAATTACTTTACAATTACTTTGGACATATGCCGGTTCTTAATTCGAATCTTGACACAAAGGTTCGTCTTAAATTCCTTGAAGAAAAGTTACCGGTAGTGGTGCATTTGTTACACACCGAAGTATAACTTATGGAGTAGGCCTAATTAAATTTTGCAATATTCCTAGCGGCAAAAACGAAGAATAGAGCTGGTTTTGTCCTTCCCTATGAAGTAGTTACTTCAATATGAAGCATATTCAGACTTGTATCAATTACTCATGAAAAGTAATTGACTACAATTAAAAATTACTCTCTGAAAAATGTAATTAATTAATCTTAGAAATTACTTCGTTTTTCTTCAATTAAATTTGAATTACTTTACAATTACTTTGGACATATGCCGGTTCTTAATTCGAATCTTGACACAAAGGTTCGTCTTAAATTCCTTGAAGAAAAGTTACCGGTAGTGGTGCATTTGTTACACACCGAAGTATAATTTCACGATGTCGTATTATTAGCAGGCACTTTAATGCACTATCGACGAGGAGAGATGAGTAAATAATTCTGCATTTTGAGTGAATATTAAACAATTCCATGGCTAATCGATTACACCTACAAATTACTCATCAGAAAATGTAATTGATTCAATTACTAATTGCAGCAATTGGAATTGCAGTTACAATTACAAGACAAATCTGAGGTAATTATGCATAAGAATAATTTGAAAATGCACTTCGTTAGAAATGTGGTTCTATCAGTACCACATTGTAAACTGTAAGGCACTAACGTAGACACGAAGCCGAAATTTCGTGCCAGTTAGCGCTCTAGCTAGTGCCTCTATACTGCCTCGAAGCACCAGTAGTTGCCACTAGGCACTAGTAGGCACCAAACCAAATGTTTGTTTATCCAATGAAATCGAAGGAAAAATCAATGGGCTCGAACTCGGCACTATGAACTTCGTGTCTACTCGTGCCTTGTGTTAGTTAGATTTCGTGCCTAATTCAAGCGAAATTTCGTGCCCGAGTTTGCAGTGTAGTGTGTGCACTTATGAGGCTAATTTCATTCGGATATTATCACTCAGCAAGCCTCGTTCGCATTAGGCCTAATTTAATCATTGATTAATGCGCTACCAAGCTGCTGTGACTTAAGCAATAATCATTTTTCTTGAAATTGTACTTGTTTTAAAATTGAATGACAATAAAGTATTCTGTTAACTCTACCCTGGAGCTCTGTTCATATTACACTGATTCAGTGTTCATATTACCTGAGTGACAGGGGGGAGATAGAGGAAAGTAAAACTGCTCATATTTCAAATAAATTGTTTTGAATATTGGAGGATTGGATAATAATCTACGTGGAGGGCGGACCGCATTCTGCAATCATGCGCATCCGAGATTGAGGCGCTACTTACTCATTACATGTTTGGACAAGTTAGAGGGCATGCTTGCACGTCCCCTACCTCCAACGTCGCTGGTTCAAACCTACCCACGAGTGAAGAGGCCCAACAGGCCGAAGCGTGTCTCGTGGTGGTTACACCTGTTGAGATTTGATGAATCTATCAATTGCCAAGTTACTTACATTACGCATAGTTGCACAGACAGCAATGTATCCTTAAACATAGAGTTGTATCATTTATATTCATTTGTTTTATTTTGCCTCAAATAATTTCATCATTTTGCTTTCTTAAATCAACAAAAGTATTGACTCAGTAGGCCTACATCTAGGTGATAGCTATTGTTTCTGCAATCTCAATCAAGAATGAAATTATCAGTTCTGATAACAAATGAAAATACTCGTAGAAAGATGACATGTCAAATGGGCATTGTAATCGGGATAAATTGAAACCTGCGTAAGAGAAGCTTTTATGTGATTCTATGACTTGATGAACATTATAAATTCCGTTACCGGTAACGGAATTTCACAAAAATGTTACCTCATTAAACAATGAAAAATATCAAACTTTCGATAGTTGAATATACAAAGTGTCAACATGCTTCAAGATGCTTTCTTTCTGATGAAATTCAGTTTCACATTCAAAAATTATTTTGAGTGACAAGAAAAACATGGAAAATTTGGTAACAGAATTTCAACAACATACATTTAATTCACATAGAAAAATGGGGTTCAAAGATTTTATGAGTTTATCAACTGTCATATAATTACGAAGCATTACAAATTGATAATGCATCCACAGAGAAATAGATTCCAACACATCAGCATTGCTGAAAATCAAGAGCTTGATAAATGACAACCGCTACGTCAAAAACTCATTTTTTCGCCAAACTTCAAACTTCGACCACTATTAAACCACAGAAGATAGGACAAAAAAATGAGACATGTTCTAGGAACTAGAGAATCAGAGCTTTTCAGAAGTATGAAGGAGAAAAACATAACTTGAATTTCATTTTTCACTCGAAATGTAAACTTTCGCGTGGCCAAGCTCGTCTATATATATACATATCCTGTCATGCCTGAAGATAGTTAGCAGATGTTAACAGAAATTGATTGTAATGAATAAAATCTTTCAATATTGGCTCTTTCCAATTCAATTCAAAATTTCAGTTCTAATGTATTTTGCGGCATCAATTCTTGATGAAATAAGTTGAGATTACATAAAGGATTCTTCCCAATAATCAAGAGATATTCACAAATGGAAAATCCT